>VWZY01009656.1:159607-257082 GCA_013399075.1 Chloroceryle aenea
TCCTTGTGTATCTCTTGCTGCTCAGCTGCCACGACCATGACCTAGCTCCTGCTGTAATGCTTCTTCCTTTTTCTCCTTTGACCCACTGTTTCCAGAGTTTCCATAGAGTCCTGCATGTGAACCACACGTACTGCAACTTGAAGCCTCAGTGTGTAGCTGCTGGTTTTGCCCTTGCTCTACAGTTGACCTTGCAAGGTCTCTCTTTCACAACAATGTTTGTATTTTATTTTCTTGTGGACTTTAAAGACTATACTCCTATAGAAGTGCTTATCCTGAGAGCTGTTGTTCACACGGAACGATCACAATAAACAACTGGATCTAGATTTACAGCAAAGCAGAAACACTGTACACATGCATGAGCCATATGTGCACCTCCTCTCAGTTGGAAATGTACTCTTTTACTTGATGCCAGAATTACAGCTATTTATTCCAACAGTTTCTCCTAAGTATCCACACCACATTGCAGGACAGAAACTTTTCAGTACACAAGGCTGCTTTTCAATTCCTGACATATTGGCCAAGCATTTGAACTAGATGATGACAAGTAATAGCTACATGAGTTTGGCCAAAATTTCTGAACTCTGTCCCAGAGGTTTAATGTGGTTTGGTATCTAATTAATAATGTGTTTGGTTCAGAGCTTCCACTGAAGACTTCTGCAGAGGTGACCATCGGTCACTCCTGGGTTGTAAAACTGATACAGAACAGAGACAAGGGCAGACACTTCTCTAGCTTTACTAAAGAACAACATTGGGAAGAAAGGGGTGGAAAATAATTATCTTCCCAGAGTTCATCCTGAGAAAAGAATTATTGGGAGGAGTGATGCAGAAACTGAGATGAGAATGGTACAGTTAAAACAGAGGCATGCTGGAAATCCCTACCTTGAGCTTTCCACAACTACCAGCATTTCAAAATGCTTATTTGGAAAAGATTTTTCCCTCTCAACTGCCAAATATCTGTAAATGGTTTTGGTTCTCCTACCCCTCTTCAGTCTTACTCACTCTGCCTAGTTTTGTTCTTGCTTGCTTATCAGGATGATGAGTTTAACTGACACCTGACAGACTACATCAGGACGCTGCTAGTTCTGCTGGTAGAGTTTGCAAGAACCAGTAGGCATCTAAGGCTGGGACCCATAATTAGGGTCCCAGGATGTGCTACACAGAGAAGTCTGCAGTTAGTGGCAAATTTTCCAAAGGCTCTGTCCTGAGTGAGAAGCACAAGTCATGTTGGAAGTCAGTGGGACTTCAATATCTACGCCAAAAAAAAAATCTTGTCTATGTGATTAATTAACATTGACTAGGCTTTTAAGACTTGAAATCCTTCCTCTCTGAGAAGCAGACTCAATCAAAATAATTCTGACACCCTTTCTTAAGTATGCTTGCATACTGAACAAGTGTTTTCTTTGGCATCTACACGTAGTTGGTGTTACTTTAATGTTACAAATCTAGCAATAAAGAAGCCATTTCTGGATTTCTAGTAATTTCACATCCATTTTTACAGTTTTATGAGCACTGACACTTTTCTGAGTAGCGTAGCTTCCCTTTATTTGGTGTATACTAGGTAGTTGTTTCTTGGATGAAGAACTGTGTCTAATAGCTGCTCCAGCTGGATGCATTTGTAGGTACCTTTACTATTGACATGTCATTTTCTGGGATTTTTCTAGCACAGTGATCAGCATCTACCCATTCATATGTTTCTTGAAGAAGCTTCACATGTTCAGTTACCCATTCATGTGTTTCTTTTGTGCAGGATGTTTTAACAGAGCCTTGGTATCATAATTCTCCTTTGATAGTTGTATTTTCATTGTCTACTACAGTGACTACTACCTGTTATGGGTGTAGGAAGGAAGCAGTACTGTAAATATATTTGAGCAACAGCTAAAAGATGATAATATTTCAAATTGATTTTTTAATGCTACCACTTCATAAAAAAACCCACATTTAGTCATCAGTTTTCAAGGGGCTATAGTATTTTAAGAAGTGTGTATTACCTTGTTAACCTTGCTTTTATATTCTTACTGATCACTTTCTCATGCTCTTTGGGGGAAGAGTAAGATCCTGGGAACACTGAGATCCCTCCTGCACAGAGACTGGTTTCTTTAAAGGGTATGAGTTTGCAAGCAGTTCTCATCAGTGTCCCAGCCCTTTGGTGCTTCAGCATAATTGTCAGGTTATTGCATCCCTCCCACCCTTTTATAGCTCTCTGATTTGTGCTTTGTTATAGTCATTTCCAAGTACGGAAAGTTCTAGTAGCCTACCATCAGGCAGGTAAAATTTACATTAGAAGGTAAATGTGCTTTTTCTCTGGTTAAGCTCTTTGCTGGTTCTGCAGAAAGCTTTTGAGGAGTGCTTTGCTCTTGCCTACCAAGTGACAGCATTTCCTAGTGTCATGATCTCCACAATCTGGTTTTATGTACTCTCAAAGCATTAAGTCACCAGAGAGGGGCATTCTTTCAGACGGGTACTGTTTTGTCATTTTGAAGTTCAAACCTGTAATGTTTGAATATCCCACAATGCTGATCAGACTTGGTGAAAACTCTGTGCACCAATTAAATCATATTATTCTGCCTACTTGAAATGCTTCTCTTTTCGAGCCCTATACGTCCCATAATAGTGACTGGTGCTTTCCTTGCAGTGTAATGGAACAGAAATACTGGCAAGTTTGCAGCAGCTCGACAAAGACTTTTATCATGGTTCTCAAAACACTGCAGCAAAACCCTGAAATTAAGCTTTCTCAGGAATAACTAAAGGAGCAAGTTTGGGATTAACTAATAGACCATACCTGTATGTTGGATTAGACCATACCTATGTTAGTATACCATACTAATAGACCATACCTATATGTTTGGGATTAACATATAGACCATACCTATATGTAGGAAAAAGTATACAGTGGAAAGATGTAATTTCTTTGTTCTTGGGCTTTTTCAAGGCTCCTCCATGGAAAAGATGAGTTAGGATTAGGATGAATGAATGAAAATAGATTTTTTAAAAAACTTTTTTTTCTTCTTTTTCTCTTAAGGCACTGCTTCCACCTACAGCTTTCTTCCAAAACTCAAAATGAATGAAATCACTTTCAACTGTAATAGAATTAGAAGTGTTATGAGAAGCCTTTGGGACAGGGAAATTTCAGGTGTGTTTTCTAATGAATGGCATTCTCCAGCTGGCCCTGTAACCTGTCTGATATTTCACACAGCCTTAGAAAGTTTGGTTCTGTGTGCTTTATTTGCCGTGGATATTTACATCCTTGAGAGTATTTTGAGAGAAAGTCTATTGAGAATAAAATTTTATTAACTCATTGAGGATATAATATTATTTTTCATGCAATAATTTTCCACTTCAGAAAGCTTTTGTGTAATATTATAAATCAGGTTCAAGCTAAAATGCGCACCATGGAATTTATAATCCTTGTTTTCTAAATGATAATGATAGTACTAATTAAGTTGCTGTTTGCTAGGGAGTCTCAGTCCCTTATACACTATTAAATGGAGGCAGGGGGAGAAGCTTGCCCAGCCTTGTCAACATGTAGGTGCTGCTTACAGCAGCCCAGTGCAGAAACCTTTCTGGATCTGGGAGCGTGTGGCTGCCTGTGGTCCCTTGGTCAGCTCAAGGCATGGGCTGGTCCCCGGGCCAGACACTTGCTGCAGTGTATTACAGTACACATGTGTATTGTGTACGCTTCGTAATAAAGGTAAGGATGATTCCAGGGGAAAAAAAAAGCTGCTGATAACACTTGAAAACCTTCTTGCTCTGCAATGTTACATGGTAGGGGCTTTTTGTCTACTTTCTTTTAAAATAAAGCAGCCTGCTTTGATGAATGACGGATCTTCGCCTTTCTTATAGGTGAAGAGGGGAGCAAAATAGCAGCTTTGATTCACCTTTCTCTTGAGAGATGTTGCAATATGTTCCATAGTTGCAATGTCATATTTATACCAGTGGTATTTTCTTTTTCAAGTTGTCTTGGAATTATTTTGGTTTTCCCATGGTTCTTGTGCATGCTTACAAAGATGTGTAGAAGCCTTCCAGTGTGCTTTAATGTCCTGGGCGCTGACCTCAGAAACACGCGCCTCACCCCGGAGATGATGGATTGTCACCAAAACATACCATTTGGGGTTTTTTTTGTTTGGTTGTGGTAGTTTTATCCATTCTACAAGATGATATATTCTCTTTGAGCTGTTGAAGGGTCAATCTTGGCAATTCACTGTAGGCAGATGCAGTGTGGTGCTCCCAGAGCACCATTGCTGAGGCCATCTATGAAGACACACCAGTAGATATATATACATACCCAGTTGCTGGACTAGGAGGGTTATAAGCTACCAACTGGTTTTCATGAGCCTCTGGTTTTCCTTTCAGAGTCTAAGAGAACTGAAAACAACTTTGTGATAAAGCTCGGTACGTGCTTATAATTATCTCTGTGACAGTGGTTTTCACACAAGTCTATTGCTTGTTTTATATAAGCTTCAAAGGGTTTGATAAAAACAAAATGTTTAACTACTAGAAAAACAAATAAAACTGAAACATTGCAATAACTCAGAGGAGGTTTTTTCCCCCCAGTATTTTCAGGGAAAAATCGTAACATAAGGTACATCTGGAGATCTGGCTCAGATCAGCTCTCCCATGTTTAAGGTTGCACGCAGTGTGGTTTTCCATCCAGTGTGTGTGTGTATGCACCAGGTTTTGTTAAGGACAGCAGATCATTGAAGAGCTTAATATAACATTTTCTTGAGTCACCTGTATGAGATGCTTTAGAGTTTCTTTCTGTTTAAACAATGCTCTATCCATCTTATCCTGCAAGCCTACTTCTCTTGAACTTTGTTCTTCCAACTCCGGCTGCTCCAACAGCCTTTTCAATACTTGCTCTTCTAATTTTTTATTTATTTTTTAGTGACTGAGTGCCTGTCAGTAATGATCTCCTTCCTTCCATGTTTTATTATGTCAAAGAATTCTGGTCTGAAAGTGTAATGTTTAATTCTGTTTGTGCCAATTTGAATATAAAGGTTCAAATCACCTTATGATTGAGTTTTGAGAAAACTTTTGGATTATTTGTGAAATTTTGTTTGTAGTATATTTTAATGCATGAAGTAAATTGTTTTGTAGTGCAAAACCAATTTATGTTAAGTAAGCCTCAAGGATTAATACTCCACAGAATGAGGAAACATTTTGATACGTAGAAGTAGAAAGTAACTGTTGTGTTTTAATGGAAAACAGGAAAGTTGTTTTTTTCTTTTAAGGTCTCTCTATGTGTCTTTATAGCTAAGGAAAATGGAAAATGTTTTGTTTTTTATACTTAACATGCTCTTTTATTTTAAATTATTGCTTTTCACCTTGACATATTATTTTGGTTTAAGAGATATATACCAGCACAAAAAGAATTTCACATGTATAGATACAGTTGAGTCTTTAGGTTTTGGTTATAAATATTAGTGTATGTGCTTTAATTTATACTATTTATTTATGGTTGCCATGTATTTTAATTACAATTTCTTTGCATTACTCTAGAAAACAAGTTTTTGAAGTAATAGAATCATATGTTGTTTTCTTTCATTTCAATGTTTACTTAATTGGAGGTGTCAGTGCCCGGTTCATACCAGACTTTCTCACAGAGAATACTCTTATTCGTGACATGGTTCTGAGTTGAGTCAATTGCCTCTAGATGAAATTCGTTCAGAACAGTAATAGTGTGTAGCTCATACAGGGGAAGAGAAGAACTTAGATCAGACCCAAAACACAGTGAGTTCTGTAACATTTTCTATCTTTTTTACAGTCACAAGACTTATCTTGTCCGGCGTGTTAAAGCGTATCAGATCTGTCGCTTGTTTCCACACAGAGCCAGCCACACTCTGGATGCACGCGGCAGCATTGTGGTCACGTGCCAGCTTGCTTTTGGCATTTTCAAAACAGTTTGATTGGAACTGGAGTGTGGTGGTGGGGCTCTCCACTGACGTTAATTTCAGGCATAAGGAATGGCTATTGGGAATATAGCCCAAACAGATCTATATATTTGTTGTCATTAGATTTTCGTCGTGTTTGACCTGCTGATACGCAGAACCGAGGGACTTCCCCTGGCACGATCTGTGTGTGGACACGTGTGTGACTCTAACTTGACCTCTTTTGCTGTTTTACTGAGATTGCACCTGGGTCTAGAAGGAAATGCAAAACTGTGTACTTCTTTACTTAGGCTGGGTGCAGTCCTTGGAATTTCTCCAGTCAGGATCTGGGCTCTTCTAGCTTTGCTGTTATGTGGCTGATCATCACCTGTTTCTGCCTCAGCTCCAGCAATTGCTATTCTTGGTTAATTGCTCTCCATCTATGCTTACTTGAATTGTGCTTCTAGAATGCTTTCTTTTTACTGCACTTCTTGAGACGGGAAGGACAATAGATGACATGTTCAGTAAACATACTAATTTAGGAGGAGTTTCCTTTGGTTGTTGGAGAAAAGATCAATTATTGCTTTTTCTTTTTTACTCCAACAGGCTTGTATCAGGCCACTTAGGATCATATTGAGCTGACAACTAGGAGGCGTTACTTCGTTGGGGCCAATGGAGATAACTCTTCGATAGCCATACTGCCACTTGACTGCATGCTACATAAAATGCCTTCTCAATCTCCAGGTAAGGGACATGGGAGACTTGTTTCTATGTTCACAAGGCCATATTTTGGAGCACCAAGTTCTTTCAGGAATTAACCAGATTTTTGCTCCTCTTAACACTTCAGGAGTTACCATATTTCATCTGCCTCTGTTGGAAAAGTTCCTCTTTCGGAATGATGGGGTTGTGATTTGACAAAGGGAGGATGTTTTAGCCATCATCACAGCAAAAGCTCTACCCTCTCCTTAGCTTCATGGGACGGGGTCTGTGCTTGGCTTCTTGCCTTGCGTGTTCGAGTGGGGCTTTATAGCTCTCTCTGCTGGGCTGAACTCATGGCTTTAAGGTTTGTTTGGGTTTTTTTTAAAAGACGTGGATGCAGCTGTCTGGAATTTCCACTCCAATATGTTCATTTGGCCTTGCTTGTAATGAGCTGAATTTCATATTGCCTGTACTGCACAGTCAGCTTGCTACACAGAATCTTAACAGCTTTAATAATTCCCCTAACCATCCAATTAGACTAATAATAAAGGCTTAATTACATATCCAGTTAATCATCAGATTTGTTCACTGAATGGCTTTAATTGGTAGATAGAGCTGTTACACTATTCCATTTTGAAAGCTATCACCCATTTTTGCTCACAGCTATATCCACCAAATTTTTTTTATGACTGGGACTTGACCAGCATTTATTAAGACAATAAAAAGGCTCAGGAGCTAAGAACCACAACCACCCACTGCTGTGGCAGCACCCTTCCACCTCTGGGTGCCTGTGTTCAAGCCAGGACCTCTCCCTACAGTGCTCTGTACTGCTCATGTTGAAGAAACTCCAAATCGCAAATGGCTGCTTTACAGGTTTCCAAAAATGAAGCTGTTCTGTATTCTGCCCAGGTAATTCCCTGTTAAAGACTCTGGGACCTGGAAGCCCCTTGGCTTTGTAGGATTCAATAATACACCACCTAAGCCATTTTGAAATAGATACTTCAGTAGCCCTGAGTCTTTTCTTATTATGGAAACATATAAATTGGCTCATCCTGTAAAACCCTTCAGTTTTAAAAATGTAAAACCTAATTGCCTTATGGACATTCAAAGAATGGAGGCACTTCTCTGGGGAGATTTTGCACTGAACCAAAAGATGACAGAACTAGTTACTGATTAAAAAGAAAAGAAGAGTTAACCTCTTGATGCCAGTTGTCAGGATTTCCCCCACATATATTTCTGCCTGGTTTAATTGCTGCTTTATTTCTACACCACACAGACCTTACTCATTTTCTTCAGGGTTGAATGGGGTAACTGGTTACAGAAACCTCATTGTCCCAGTCATGTTCCCTTCATGCTTTCAAATCAAATGCCCTGTACAACTGCAAAATAATTTCCTTCCTTTAACGAGCCTTCCAGTATCATGAGTTCAGAAGGCTTGTGCTCAGTATTGAGCTTTAGCTGACAATATTGACCTTCGCTGTATTTTATGAAGGTATCATTTGAAACTACCTTAGCTGGGGGGGAAGCTTCTAGTATGTCAAGAATAATTATTCTGCCTTTGCATAAATAATCTGTTATCAGAGGAGAAGAAACGGTGATATTTTTAGCAGGCTTTACACCCTGGGGAAGTAAATGACACATAAAAATGAACTTTCAAAGTCTTGGTCTATAGAAAAAGGAGCAGTGTGTGACAGCAAAAAAAAAAAAAGTGAAATTCTGTGAATTAGTACAACTCATTATTCGTGCTGTACACACTTGCTGCCTTACATTGCCTGCCCTGTAGCTGGAATATAAAATAAAACCCGGCAGCTGCCTCCCTGGCCCTCAGTGGCGGCCGCTCTGATTGGATGCCACCTACAGCATGGCAGCGAGCATCAAGGAGCTGCGAGCTGGGAAACATGCAGAGCAACCGTTCCTTAAAGTGCGTGTCACAAGTTGCCTTTAAATATATTTAAGTGGTTTAGGTTTAACAGGCACCCCAGCTCCCCCTTGCAGCTCATTTAAGGGGGAGGAGGGCTGTATGTACAGATCAATAGCACTTTGACAAACTGTGTCTCCATAGCTGGATCCCTTTTTTAAAAAAAGAAGAATAAAAGATTTCAGAACATGCACAGATGCTGAACCTCAAGTATGAGAAATGATCCTACTTCAGCAGTCTGATCTTTAGAGTCCTGGATTTCTGGCCGTTGGTTGCAGGAGCTGTAGGTTTGTTTAGTATGCATATTGCACATAAAGATTAAACAATGTCAGTGAGGGTGTAGTGTGTAACCTTTCGATTAACTTCCCTTCAGATAATTAATGTAGTTATTCATAATGTGCGTGTGTTCATGATACAAATGTAATACTCTCTGTAATCAAGGTTGGAAAAATCAAGGTCTTGCTGATCAAGCCCTCGGGTGCTGTATAATGTCCTCCTGCAGCAATACACAATATATTGGTCTCACCACAGCATTTAGGAGTCACCAAAACTAATAGCTGCTGATCCAGGAAACCTACACTGAATTGACTCTCATGGGCTTCAGCTCATTCTGTACCACTTCATCTTGCCTTCTGGTGCAGCCCCCTCCCCAGGAACTAGGTGGGGATGGCACGGCCTGTCCTTTAGCAGAGGCCAGGAAAAGTAGTGCCGAGCAGAGCCCAGCTATTCCCCAGGTGCTTTCAAGGGCCAGTGGAGCCTTTGGGGAGCACTATGTTCAGTGTTCCCCTTGGTCTGCACTCTTTCTTCTCCTGCTAACTGCCCAGTGATTTAGCAGAGTTGCATGTGTAAGCTCATGGCTTTGAGAAAGTTTGGAGAGAGCAAGCTGTGCTGGGACAGAGGGACTATGTGTGAGGGAGGTGCAGAGCAGGCAGATATCAGTGCCATATCATGCCTTTAATGTCATGCCATGGGAAGAACTGTTGCTGGAACGGGTTTTGACTTCACGGCTTTGGAAAAGGAAGAGTCAGAGATGCCGACACTCATCCATTGCCCTTGAAACCCTATTAACACCTTGCTCAGGAAATTAATATTGTGAGACATAGTGGCTTGAGTCCCAGGAGGCACCCTAGTCCCATTGCTTTCATACACTAATAGCCTATGGTCTTGTGTTTTCCATTATTTTCTTGTTTGCAGCAGTTACAGGTTTCCTTGGGTTTCCTCCCATATATTTAAAAAGCATCTTTGTTGTGTTTTTGTTGCTTGATGGCTTGCTGTTGAAGGGGCAGTTGCAGCTGTGGGCTATGCCTATTTGTAGGCTTGCTTTCTCTCAATGCTGCAGGCCATAATGACACAAACCTCTGAGTTGTTAAAATTTTTCCTTTAGATATAACCTTAGTTTAACAAACTCTTCCAGAAGTTGAAAGGAGTCAGTGTGTAAAATGGGTAAAACCAAAATGGAGACTTTTGCTCATTACACCTGAATGGGAAACTTTCAGAGGGACTAAGGACACTTTCCAGTAATGGAGGCAGTTATGTCTTCAGTTCTTTTCATTTACAGAAAGAATTAGAGAGGGAATCTGATGAGGGGTTACTGCTTTTCTTCACCCTCTTTGTGCCATACCTGTTCCTGGAGTCCACTAGAGGCAACACAGTGCCCATTGCTTGCCTTGGTGAAGGCCAGTGCTGCCTTTTGAACTGTGGGACCTTCATCATAATTTTCAGACAAAAGCATTTTGCCTGCTTGTATTTTTTAAAGGCTTTTTTTGAAAGGCTTTCTAAAAATCAGGACCTTGACAGTTCTCTGTTTATTTCTCTGTAATCAGGCTGAGATTCTTCTCTGTCCCTGCCATTAAGCAGTGGAACGTGTTGCTTACAACCATATCAGGAATCTTCCTGGTTTATGGTGGTTCATTAAGTGCATACAATTAAGCATCTGTTCAAATTAAAATGTTAAACTTTATAGCATTTAGGTTGACAGTCAAGTGTGTTCAGTACGAATGCCACATTTCAGTACTTGCCTTTTTAATATTTTATTATGGTGTCCTGAAATTAGCTTTTTGCCCCTTTTTTCCCTGACCCTTTCATATTCTGCCGAGAGAAATGCTGCAGCTTGTTCTTGCTTCTCCAAAAGCATTCACAGTTCTGCCCTGGCCCATCTCTGTGGCCTGTCAATTCTTGTTTGTTTCTTCTGTAGGTTATACAAGCCTCAAGACCTTTTCCTTTTCACACTTTGCATCAAACATTATTTCTTTCTCCACGTTTATTCAGCTCCATTTAAAACTCTTAAATGTTCACTTCTACTTTTTTCTACCCACAAGAACAGTAATTAGTTATTGGAAAGTTCATAGACCTGCAAACTATATCCTTGCTGAGTGAAGTTGTCTTGTAATTCTGTTAGTGTCATTCTTCCTTTTCTCGGGGCGCATCCCTCTGCCTTCCAACTGCTACTCATGGTCTTGCCAAGCATTCACGTGTAAGCTCTTCGGGGAAGGGCTTTATGTTTTAATGTTTCTTTATAGCTGCTGGTGTGCTGGAAGAAAAAATGAACATTTGGGGTCAGTCTACTAAAGTTTATTTGATAAGCCAAAACTCTTCTCCTGTGCTTTGAATCTAGAAGAATGAGCAAATTCAAAGATTCATGCCCACAAGTGCTAATTGCAAAAGAATGAACGCAGTGTGAAACTGGCGCAGCAGTGGTCTAACCTCTTCCTGATGCTCACCTTACCAAAGGGCTGTTATGGAAGAAGACAACCCATTTTCAGATACGTTTGAGCCTTATGCTGAAGGACACAATTTTGGCTAAGAATGGTTGTCTGGATCTGGTCTTACCTACCAGGCATCTGCAGTCTTTAGAGAAAGAAATAATGTCTTGGTCATGCAAATGGGAAACACAAATTTGTGATGGGTTGCACGGGACCCAGTGGTGCTGACTGAGACTGTTTGTGGGGTTAAGGAAGCAATGCTAGTGGTATGAAAGCTGAAGAACATGTTGGCATGTTATAGGAAATGGGAGTGATTGGATCCGTGACCAGTTCAGCATACTCCAGTAGCACAACAAAGAGTACATTTCAAAGCTGTACCAGTTGATCTGTACTGTGCCAGTCTGGAGCATAAGAGAAGACAGGAATGGAGACTTTTAAGTGTGGTATTGCCTTCTGTTGCAAGTGTGCTGCTGCTGCTGGTTGAAGTCGGGGGTATGAACTGAAGGTGTTCAGTAGAGTGAATTCATCCAGCTTCCAAAGTTGTGTGATAGCAGCAGCTGTTTTGCTGCTAGTTTCCATTTTGAATATATGAACAATTACATGCTGGGTACGTTTGGCTATCTCTGTCTGCTACTAACTGCAGAACAACTTTGGTTTTCTTCCTCCAAATCCACCATAATAACATAATAAAGAGAGTGGTGTTGCTAGTGAATAGTCACTGTTAAACATCTTTCACCCTCTACCTATGATGAGGATTTGAAATGTCTGAGTTGGTCTTTCAAGGAATTATACGGGAACTTTTGTCCAGGTTTCTATTTAAAACCATTCTTTTCCTCATCCTGGACCTCTTGGAGAAATAGAGTATTTGTGGGTCAGTGTTAGCACCAGAGTTACCCTACAAAACTAGGTACTGCTATGCAGTGGAAGAACCTGGAAGATTTGGGAAGCTGGGGTTGATACATACAAACATCTAAAAAATGAGAACACAAGTGGTCTGAAGTTTCTGAACACCTTGCAACACTGTACACAATGACTTTCGTTCTTTGTTCATGGGAGCCCAGCACTCTGCTCTTCTTGTCCTTGTGTAGAAGTAGCTTTGTCCACTGCTTCAGCCTGCTGGGATGGCTGGTTTAGCAGGAGGTAACTCCTTTTCTTTCCCTCCTTCTCTTATATTTTGGATTAGCAAACATTTTGTTCCCTTTTTTGTTTTGTTGCTCCTTGTTTTGCTTTTGACTCTGTCTACCCATCTGGAGCCATAGCACAGGCATGGGACTGGGTGATGTTTGTGGCAGACTGTGCCTGCTTAGCTGTCTGCCTCCTCTCCCTGGTGACTTTGGGCCACTCTGCTCCTGTGCCTGCTTCCCCCGTGGGGCTGCGCACTCAAGCGTGCTGCTGGGGAGGGGGCTCTGATGTTTTCCTGCCTGTATAGGCTAGCTCAGCAATCAGAAAAGTCTCCAGCATTGAGTAGGAAACAAAGATCTCTAAAACTCTAGCAATAGTTTGCAAAAGGCAGAAATTAGGAAACATGATTATGAAGTCTGAAGTTGCTTTCTGTAGTGTTATGTTTTCCTGCCTGTATAGGGTCAGAGATTTTTATCTCAGAAGTATATTAGTGTGAAATAAAATTTAAAATGCCAGCATCCATTACAAGAAAATATTGCAGAAGCAAGCTAATATGTTTTTTTTAACTGCTTAATTATTTGGAATCTTCACTTTTCAGTATCCTTAACAAATGATGTGATCTGCAAACTCTGTGTGTTTCTGTTGAGTTGTGTTTTAGGACTGAAGGGTTTTCAGTTCAGGCATCCATTTAAAGAAATGAGCTTGCATCACAGCATTTGTTCTAGGGCTGACTTTTGTCACTGTGTTACTGGTGATGTTGTATGAAAGACTCTTTTTTTCTGCATACAGATTTTATTTAAAATCTGATGAGCCTTGAAAGATAATCAATTGCTGTCTGAAATTCCGTTGTCTGAAAAGGTTCTCTTGTGATTATGTTTGCTGAAAATATCACTGGAGTGCTACAGTAGTAGACACCATGTGAATAAGGTGGGTGCTGCCAAGCCATGCAGTCAGAGGCGCTCTGTGTTGGAGATGCAGTTTTTAGTGCAGAATTGGGATTAACCTGTGCAGGTGCCAGGTCTGATGAGCCCCCTGGAGTCTTCAAAGATGAAGTCACAGATTTTTTTTAATATATGGCTCTAAACTGTCAATAATGAAATAGGTTTACATTAGTTTTAATTTTAGTTTTATATTATCACCACTGTGGCCAAGCATCTAATGGGCTTTAAAGTTTTTCTCTCTCATTTTGCAATTCTTATCTCCTGTATTTGTCTGCCATTATGACATCTCTCTATCAAACAGGCATCTGGGGGTCGCTGCTGCTGCTTAACCTAAGCACAGTAGGTTTCTGATTGACATCAACCCGAGAGTACCCAGCGCTGCTTACTTGGGCTGAGAGAATGTGCTAAAGCCCTTCCTCACTCACAAAATCTGTCCTGAGAAATTCAACCAGCTAAAATGGAAGCTCAGTTATTTTCTACGGGAATTACTACTCATGTATAACTGGAAAGAGGAGAGAAAATAATGTAGCAAGGAAAGCCTTCAGAAAGAGAGAAAGTAGGTGATAAAAATAGGGCATTTCCCTGACTGAATTTCCAAGCTGTACAGCAAGAGGTTTCACTCCTCCTTTTCTGACCTTAAAAAAATAAAAGGGAGGGAGGGGTGTTGGTACACCAAAACAGTGGTTTGGTTTCCTTAATAGATCTGAAGTACTCAGAATCACAAGAATTGTGATTTATTTTGCTGCTGTTGATTACACTGAAACTGGACGCAGCATGTTTTAAAGCATTCTGTAATACCAAGGCATCTAATGAGACTGTCCCCACCACACCATATCTCATGAACCTGGGACCAGTTAGAAAGCTGCCAGTGTCATTCTCAAGCGATATATCCCCTCTTCTTGCCACTATCAACTTGCTCTAAACTGGGCATACAGTATAGTAACAGTTCTGATATTAATAGAGTTATTAAAAATAATAAATAAATCCATAACCACTTGTAGCTGTAAATTAAAAAGATGGGTTTTTTTAATGAGATGATTAGTGTGCAGATGCTGTGAAAATGAATGTGCGTGCAGTTGGAAGGTATGCGAATGTACAACATCAATTGTATATGTAATATACAATTGTGTAATGTCCAATCATTTCAGCTATAAATGAGCCCCATCTGGTGGTGATGTAAAGAAATAACTAAAGTTGTATCTGCGGGGAAAAGATCAACAAAAAAACTCCGAGTCTCTTATCCAAAGGTCAAAGATTTAACTATATAAATGATATAAAAGCCTGTAGGTGCAATATAATCTCCACACCTTTTTAAAAGACTCGGCTCTGCAGTGCAAACTAATAGCTGTATCTTAATAAAGAATGGAAAAGTGTTATTGGAAGGCTTGCAGATAGCTTTTTGTCTTTCATGGAGATTGGATTTTAATGCAAATGCTTGCTTGTGGTGTACTGACTTTTTCATGTTTATGATTCAAATGTCAGCAATTTCTTTAGCTTAGAAAACAGTAGTGAATTGTCTTTTGTTTGTTCTGTTTTTTTGTGGTTTTTATAGCTCTATACAGCTTTGTATGGCCCATACTTGCACTAGTCCTACCTAATGTAAAACTGATTTATTATGTGTTCTTATAAATGAGATTTTTAAGTTTATTACACTCAGGAATGCTCAGGTATTTGGTGAGCAGTTTGTTCTGTTGTGACATGAGTCACAGAGTGTGTGCCCTGTGTCGGTGTGTTCAACACAGGGATGAAGAGCAGGTGCTGTTGCGGTCCTGTGGGTACCAGCAGGAACCCCAGCTACCCACTGTCCCCCTTCTGAGTGTGGGCTGCTACATGCCATTCCTCCCTTCTCTCTTTTGCCACCTATTACTTAACTTTGCAATCGTGTTTTTCGCTTGTTCCAGTATGTCATTGTTACCTCTGAGGTTGAATGTTTCAGATCTTGATTTTGTAATTTGGCATTTACTCCTGATATTTTAGGGATAATTACAAAGGAAGAGCTGTGGCTGAATTCCTGTTTGTGAGTTCTGTACAAGTAGTTTGGGAAGTTTGCACAGCATACAGTGTCAACCAGGAATGCACCAGCTGCTCTTCCACGGGTCTTCCGTTACAGTTCTGTTATTTGCAGCTAAATCACTTTTGGTTTGTTCTAGTTTTTTCTAATGAACTGCATGGCTTTCAGTTTTACCTGTTAATTATAACAGGACCTGTTTCAGTATGTGCTGTTCTTCTGACCGGCTTAGGAAAGGGTTTTCTCTTTGAGGGAGTCTTAGAAGACAGAGAAATTGAGTTTTGGCTGCTAACCACACATTTCACATCCCCACTTCAACTAATATTTAGACCACTTTATGCTATCTGGTGCTGTGACTTCTGCTGTGAATCTCCATAGAGAGGTTATTTCATGAAACTCTGTGTATGGGGGATTTTATGAGATCCCTCTTTTGCCTTCAGCACTCTCTTCCTGCACTGCACAAACTGTGTAAACTTAACCCTTTTCCCACTGTGCTGGAGGGTTGGGGAGGCTGCATTTTCAATTCTGAACAGGCTGTGTGAAATCATTGCACGCTGCACTACTCGGCAGTTCTCTCAGAGTCTCATTTCCATGCCAGTATTTACAGTTCTCTTTTGACCTATTTCAACTGTGACATCTTAAAGAAAAATGCTTCTTAAAATGAAATGAAGGTGGAAGTTTCTAAGTGTCACTTATATAATGGAATTGCCTATGAACTGTTAATTGTGGTGGCTGTAATTATTATACTTTGTGTGGTCAAAGCTGCTTTTCATTAAGATTTAAAGTCCCCAAACCAAAACCACCACCAGTGTCTCTCTGGGGGTCAAAGTTGCCCATTTCTGGTCTAGACTTAAGTAAATGCATCAGTGGCATGTTAAGTTTTAGTTTGTTTTTTAACTGATTCCGGTAGCTCTACAAATCAGTTGCTCTTTTTTGTAAGAGCAATGCATTGTTTAATAATACAACATCATTCTTCTTTTCTACTTTCTATTTGAAAATGGATTGTGGATTTTGTTTTGATTTGCTTTTCCCTTCACACAATCTATAGATGAAACTTAAGTCCGAAAGTGCTTCATGTCTGCACTACGTGCTTTCAACACAAAGACTAATCAGGTCCAGAAGTGGTCACACTCCTACTTTGGATCACAGACTTTGAGACCCCCTCATTATTCTACTAAGGAAACACCACAGAATCTGTTTTCTGGTACCTTATGAAGCCTGGTTTTGTATCACTAGGTAAAGTAAGAGCTGTGAAACGTCAGGTGGCTGTAGCCCATGAAAGCAGAAGAGGAAAGGTGACTGAGGGAACTAATGCTGCCTTGCAGGACAATTGCTCTGTATTTTGAGCAGCATCAGTAATGCTGTGGGAGGGAAGTAGTAGGATGGGTGCTATCAAGTCTAAAAGCAGCAATAGCTAATTAAATGATGGATGATATATTAGCAGGAAAAGAACTAGACTGAGGGGAGGGGAAGGTGTGATTTGGGAAATATTATGAAAAAATATTTAAACTCTAAACATTGTTCCATCTTTTAGGCAGAGTAAATTATACTTTGATAGGATAACATTTTTGAGACCAATGGAAAATATCATAGAAGTATTAAGAGGCCACAAAGCTCAGTAATAGTTTATAGTTTGAATAAAGCACCTTCACATGGAACTTTGGCTTCTAATCCTGATTAAAGAAGTGCTTAGAGTCCTGTAGTAATGGACTGAGAGGTAATCTTTCTTAAAAGAACAAAGTAATCAAAACATGAGTTGCATTCAAGGCTCAAAAGATATGGGAATTCATTTAATAAGCTGTTGTCATAACTTCCTATAATTAAAAGCTGATCTAATGAGGGTAAATGCTAGTTGAGAGAACTTAAGCACTGTGTCATACTGGGCTTTGAGGAGAGCAAGGTTGAGGCTGAGTTTGGATTCTCTCATGTGAAGATGAATGTCTACCTGAGCTCCTGACTCCTTACACAAATCCAGCAGTGTTAATACTGCTCTGAGACAGGTCCAAATACCTGCATACAAGAAAATGCAACAAAATGTCTTGTAAATGGTTTGTAATTTTTGCTTGGCTTTTTCAAACGTAGCTGTCAGTAGATGGTTTTATATTGCCTCAGAGACATTTCTTGAGTTGTGTGCTATAGGCACACACGTCCTTCTTTAATAAAAATAATTTCAAGCTGATGACTGCCTACGGCATGCTCAGCAGTATTTGGAGAAAAAGGTAACCTATTAATATGCCTGGTTTGAATTATTGGTGCTTGAATATGCTGGATTATAGTTTTATATTATTTTAATGAGTAGTCAGATCACTAACAAATCCCCAACAGCCTGCATGGTTTACTAGCTGACTGGAAAAAAAAAAAAAGAAAACTAAACTCTAAGAAAAAGGGAAAAATTTTGTCAGCAGAGTATTTGGCATTTTAAATAATAATAAAAAAGAATATTATTATATGATTTATTTCTAATAAATGACCTTTCTGGCAGGTAAAAATCCTTTACAGAGGCTCTTTAAATTCAGTCCCTAGTGACAACACTATTAAGGGAAACAGTTTTCAGCCATCTGGAAAGCATTCTCACTGCATCCCACCTGTGCCCCGAGAGCACAGGATGTGAGCAAAGGTTGGGCAACCACACAAAGCCAGAGCTCTCCCTCCATGGCACTACTGGAGCAGGAAACACTGACTAGGTCAGGTCACCACTGCAGCTTCCCTAGGCACATGAGCTGGGAGGGGTTGAGGTAGTGGTTGGTTTGGGGGCTTTGGTTTAATCTTTAAAGGAGCACCTGTGTTACTTGTCACCCACCAGATGTTCTCTAGAGATTCGTTCTAACGTAAAATATTCATTGATTCAAAGGAGATTTTGAAAACTCTCACTGAAAAACCATGGGTGTGCTGCTGTCATTGGAGATGGAGGGGCAGGACAAGAGGACATGAGCTACTCTCATTGCTTGAACAGTAAACTGGCACCCTCTGCACCAATCCTCAACTATTTTTTTTATGTCAGGATACTATATCATATATTTAGAGTTCCTTCACTGATGTCTTAAATATTGTTATATCATGATAAAGAATTAATAGATTCCTGCTCCAGTAGTGCTGAATTTGCTCCAAAAATTCAAGTTACCAGATGTAAAATTAACTGCATAGGATGCATCATGTAGCCTGACATCAGTCTTAAAGACTTCCCTAGATTTATAACAGCAAGCAGTAGGAATATGTACTGATACTTCTCATAGTTGTAATAATTTCTCATTATCATTTATCATCATTTTGCAGTGCTCTGACTGAATGGAAGCAACCCCATATAGCTGTTGCCATTAAAAGATCATTTGCCAGCAGCAGCACATGGTGCTGTGTAGGTTGGTTCCCAGGCTAACTCTAGAAGCTAAATACAGTAGCTCATGTGACATTGCATGCTTGCTGTTGGGAGCTGGTGAGTTGATAATGACACCCATTATACCTTTTTTTTTCTCCACATTATAAATCTTGGAGGTGTTCTCCTTTTTCAGAAACAACAGGTTAACCTTCAGGTCTGGTTAGAGCTAGTCTTTGGTTACATTTCATTGCCAGCACTTTCAGAGGTAATCTTCCATCTTTCATCAGCTGGAGATGCAGGAACTGGTTCATGCCTAGGAAGCAAAGGAGCCGACAGCTTCTCTCCCGTTTCTGATAACTTTTGCAAGGAAGGAAACGTTGCTGTAGCTTCTTGGCTGGGTAAGGTACTGTTATCCGTGTTAGAACTGGTTTATGCTGGTCCCTGTCCTGCAGGTGCTGGTCATTTGGGACACAATGTAAGAGTTGCTTTCTGGGCCATGGGAATTAGTAGTTGAAGCTGATGGTGTAGAGTTGTTTCTGTTGAAAGGGGCTAAAATCACTGGAGTAATTTGCGGGTTTGTGTAGAATAGAAATCTTAATATGCTTCTCTCTCAGTTGGTACTGTTTTGTTGGTACTGCTTTGTCTTTTACTTCTGTACGGGCTAAATCACTTGAAATTTGTGACTATTTATTTAGTTTCATAATCCCCTTGTGTGTAATTGAGTATCCCCATTTCACAGATAAGGTACTAATTGATTTCCTCGCATTATGCAGGGAATTTGGCAGAGCAGAGAGTTGAACACATGTCTCCAGAGCCTGAGATTCCCTTAGTACTTACTGGGCCATGTTATTTTTCTGAGTCTCTCCCTTTCCCCCCATTTTGTTCCTCTCTTTTTTTTGCCAGTTTTGAGAAATGTGCCCTGCACTGGAGAGGGAGACTTAGATAGCCTCTGACTATAGATATCAATTCAGAAACGTGTCCTAGATAAAATTCTGATCTGGATGCACAGAGGATACCAGTCCAAGGAGAAGGATGGGTGGTAGTGAATGTCAAAGGACAGTGACAGTTCTGCATCAGTTTGCATCTCTTGATGGGCTCTGCATACCTACTATTAGCAAGCAAGATTGCATAATAAAAACTCAAAAGATCTCAAAGATGGGTCAGTGTTTTTCACCTTAAAACGCTTGCTTCTTTTCTTGCTATCTTTTTTACTAAGTGATTACTATTCAGTGATTAGTATTTGAAAAAAAATCAAACTGCCCTTTGCCAAGAGTTGCTGCTGAGTTATGTACTGTTCTGTGTGTCTTGAAAAGCTCTGGGATTTGCTAAGTATAAATACTAATTGTAGTCCCTGATACCATGTTCAGACAGATACCAGACCCGGAGCTTTTATTCCACCGCTTTAGAATATACAAAGCAAAGGTTATTTTACTTGCTACCACTGAAAGTAAAGAAGTTGTTATAGGAGAACAATTGCTAGTACAGAAGCAATTCACAGTGAAAATTTACATTGCCAACCAAACTTTCATAGATACCAACATGTGCCTTGCTTGATGGAGTCCTTCTAATTTGGACTATGTAATTTTCTTGAAGACTGTAATATTTCCTAATATTTTATTAGAAATTATTATTTTAGCATTATAAAACATGTATGCTCCTTTTCCTAAGAGGCCAAAATGGCTACAGGTCTTTCAAGTTAAATGCTGTACATAATTAGATAATTTTAAAAATGCATCTTATTTACCCAGAAGTGATTTCAGTCTCTTGACAACACACAAATAAGGCAGATATTTTTTTCAGTGTGTATTTACAAAGCTGCCTAGCCTTTCAGTCAATGTGTGGTATGGTAGCTTGCACAAATATATACTTTAGTACATTTAAGCTGTAACTTGCAGCATGCAAATATGAGCTGGGAAGCCCTCACTGGAGCTGGTACTGCTATGTATGTTCAATTATAAATGTAGAAACCAGTTTTTAAAACCCTCAACATATCTTGTCTTAACAGCAGCTCAAATCTCTTTTCATAGTAGCACTGTTTACTTGGGGGTTACGGTAGCACAAACCCCACCTTTTAAAACTCACTGGATCTCTGCACAAGAACTGTACTCTGACTCCCTTTTTGAGCTAGGAGGTGATACTGTTCAAGAAGACAATGAGTCTTTCATGTGTTACCCTTTCAGGATAGCCTGATAAGGAGTTTTAACATGTATGTCAGTGCTGTACTGAGAGGCACCAAGCACCATATGTGACGTGTCCAACTGTATGTAAGTTGTGTGTCATTAATAACACCTTTGGCATTTTTAAAGGCAAATCTTCACTAACAGGCATGGTAGCTTTTGGGCTGAGGCATTCAAGATGCAAGTTACCAGCAAGGTTCCAAATGTAAAGCACAAATTCAGGAGATGTCAAATAAGAAAATGTAGAAGAGCTTGAAAAGCCAGGATGATACAAAGCCAGAGTGTTTCCTGGTGTCTTTCCACTGTCGATTTCAGGAGGAACGTGGCTTACCAGGTTTCAGATGGGTGATCTGGTTCTGTATATAATGATGAAGTGGTTAGCTCTTACCTAGCTTCCTGTCTGGCACTGACCTAATACTTCAGCTCAGTAGATGGGGATCTTGATGCAGGAGGAATGGTGTTTTATGAATGAAACAGAGAAATTCTTGTTAAATAAAATTAATATTGCTAATGTCTACAGCATACACATCAACTCCCTTTGCTTGAAATTCTTCCCTGTGTCCAGAGCAAGGGTAACATAAACAGATTGGACAAGAGGGGGTGTCATGAAGTGTTGGGCTTTTGTTTTGTTCTGTGTTGATGCGTTATATTAGGACTCCAGTAATGCTGAAAGGGTCTGCCTAAAAAGTGGAGGAGGTTGATTTCTTCCTGTCCAGAGGAGAGTAGTTGATTTCTTGGGAAGCTATTACTTAAAATACAAGAACTGCAGTGACTTCTTTGTAGGTCACTGGAGTAAGGGGCATTTTCATTTACTCTTCTTGTTTGAACCCTTCGCACAGCACTTGAGACTGCTGCTATGATTGTCTTTTCCTGTGCCTTACTCATGTTCTCTGGATTGCTTTCTTGTTCTGCCATCAGCCATGTCAGTCGGTTAAGCCACGTTAGAAACTTCAAGTTATTGTCACAGTCTTTATAGTACCTCTTCATTTTCAGTGCTTTGGCCTCTGCTGGGTGCAGGTGCCTCTTCATCTGCAGAATTTGCTGTCCTTTTGCTACGAGGCCCCCATCACAATTTCAGGTAGATTAGAGGATAAGAAAATAAAAAAAGTGGGATTTAGTTGTAAACTAGCAGAAATGATGAAATTGTTGTCATGTCTTTTCCCAGGACAAAGACAGATTTTCCTTGAAAAATAGAGGAGTCATGTTTTTTACTGCTTCTGCACACGGAGGTGCCCTAGGAATGGATAAGCCACATGAGGACTCATTCTGTTTAACTGATACGATGCACTGAATTTTTGTTCTTCACTGAATCAAGTGGATAAATGGAAGTGAAATCACCACATGTGCTGGCTAATACGTGGTTTGAGCTTTATTCACCCTTTACAGAATGTGCAAAACCAGCCTTCATAACAGTGCTCTAAAAAGGAGATAAATCCCAGTGTAGTGAAGTGCAGCCATGGAGAAACACAATCCTATTTGTCTACTCACAAAAGTGGTGCCAGGTTAAGGAATGCCTTCACTCTAAAATCACTCCTTATTGCAATCCCATGCTTGCAGGAAGACGAATGAGTCAGCACACAGCCTTGGTAGCCCACACCACGCGTGGCTCTTTGTCCGTGCTGATGGACTCCTCAGTGCCTCAGATTCCAGGGGGGTCTTTAGCTGATTAGAAGCTTCTTGGATGCATGAAGTGCAGTGTGTGCTTGTGTGTGAGCCGTGTGCCCAGGAGTCGGTGGAAGGAGAGCAATTCCTCCTCCCTGCAGTGGATTCATCCGGTGCGGTGGAGGCCAGAGTGAAGAACTGTTCCCTGGAACCTACCCCACGCTCCTGCTTCCTTAGCTCCAGGCCATTGCTCCTTGTCCTGCTATCTTCTGAGACCGGAGAATTCCCTTCCTTCATTTATATTATTACCTTGAAGGTATTTATAGACTGTGATTGAGGCCCCCTGAGTTTTCTCTCTTTGAGACTATGTAAGTTTAGCTCCCGCAGTCTCTCCTCACACATCTTACCCTCTAATTCCTCTATTGCCTCTTCGTATTTCCTCTAATATTTTAAACACTCTTCCTAAACTCCAAGCACCTGAGCCAGCTGTAGCGTATCACTAAGCAGGGCAATGCTATTAATGCCTACTTAATATTCACTTTTCCCTGTAATTCATCCAAGACCAGTACTTTGCTTGTGCCCTTGCACATAGTATTGAATGCTCCCATTTTGTCGACTGCTATCAAGTAGTAAACCTTTTCTCCTGCCTTTGTGTGTATCTTATACCACAGCACTAGTGCTGGTTTGCTGTTTGGTTCTACTTTTATAGTTTTATAGTTATTTTGCAGGTTTTCATAATTTATGCTTCAAGCATTTTTGTTCTTGCTGATCTCAATTTACTTTTTACACAATTCTGATTTGGCTTTTGCTTGTTTTTTATTTGACCTTAGTCATCAGTGGTTTAGGCCATCTTGTGTCTGTCTAAAGATGTGGACAATACGCAGGGTCCACTCTGTCTGTAGGTATTGAAAGATGACTGTGAGATGGCAGATACATGCCACGTCTTACAAGTAAAAATACCTTTTATCATGAATCCCTGCATATGGTGTGTAAGAAATGCAAACACATCCACGTCACTAAGAATTTGCCTTCCTGGTCACTGCTTTGGCCACACGTCTGAAAGGTTGAGCTGCTATTACCATTGCAAGCTCTGCACAAAAGGCTGAAGATAGAGGAATGAATCATCACTTTCTTTAACCTGCTAAGTCCTTTATGACAGAAGCTGAATATTCGATGTGAAAACCAGATTTTCCATTATACTGCTAGGTCTTAGAGTCTTTATTCCAGCAAGAGATTAAAAAATATCATACTGATACTGAACACTCAGCACTGTGGATCAGATGCTGTAGGAGAACTGACCTTGTAAGGAGACCAGTGGTGAGCACTGCGCTGAGACAGCTTTTACTGATAGTTGGCAGGTTTCCCAAAGGGACCTGCTGCATGTCCTACTGCACTTGGAGCCAAATGTGTTCAGTGCATGGGACAGAGCAGTGTTGCTTCTGTCAAATGTATAGATAAGCACCAGCCCTTTTAGTTGATTTCTGATAATTAAAATAAATAAATAAGAATTGCAAAGCTGCCTTGGTGAGAAAAAAGTGATTGAAGTTTTGATAGCTTAGGAATAAAAGTAAGCTTGTGATAACAGCAGCTGTAGTAGAGGTTTAATTATATTGGATAGAGATAAAGGTGTCCTATTGACATACTGAGGGAAAACCTCAGGATCTTCATAAATTGTGGGACTGAAACTGCGTGAAAACAAGTAACAAAAGAAAAAATGGCTCAAAGAGAGCAGGACTGGCCTTTTGATACCTCTGCACGTCCTGTGCAAAGTGCATGTTCAAAAGCTTGGTCAGTTGGTCTGTCTCTGGTAAGCTGTGAGGCAGGGCCAGGGTATCTAGGAGTCATCCCCTTGAGATGCATGAATGCCGAAAGCTGGTAAGAAGCAAATCAGTATTTTGATGACCATATGCTTAGTTTACGTTGTTTGAACTTACTAGATGTCTGCATGTGCCAAAGAACAATATTCCAGTGGGGTGGAGGGAAGCATCCTCCCTGGCTGCTGCAGTCTCCAGAGGCACGGAGAACGTGAATCAACAAATGTTCATGGTACGGTACCAACTTTGTCACTTCACCGGTCTGTTGGCCCTGTTGTACTTAGATGCTAATCAGTTGGTATAGTAGTAATTTAAATCGATGGATTAAAAAAAATATGCTTTCACTGAATGCTTTTTTCACCTTACTGTTTGTCTGTCAGCATGAGATCATTATCTCCTGGCAAGGTTCTGTTTTGTTGACATTATCTCTTAATTATATTAAAGTGAAAGACAGAGAAAAACTAATATTTTATTGTACTAGGGCTAACCAGCTTTCAGCACATACTGTAATTCCACACTGAATGTTTCAGACAGTTGTTCCTAGGAATTTAAATATCAAAGAGGAATAAAATAGGAAAAATTTAGAATTTAGTTCACCCATACCAGACAGTGGTACTTAGTACTTGGTCAAATTACAGGCCTCTCATAGCTTTAACTGCCAGACAGTTGGGAATGAATTGATCTTTTCGTTATTACTGTGTTTTAAATCCTGCTTGCTACTGGCAGTGTCTGAATGGCAGCCACCCTTTTAATCACTGTGGAGTGCAACAGAAAGGAAGTTGCCTTCATTCCTCAGAAGCAGCAAATGCTACAAGGGTGCACTGGAACTGGAGATGGGGGAGAATGTGCTATCTAAGAACGGGGCATGGGTTCGTAATTAGGAGTCGAGTTTTGTACATAAATTAGGCTGACCAACCTCTCTTTTATGGGTGCATAATACTATGTCTTTATAATTCCTTGACACTCCCTTTAAGCTAGAGACTTAATTCCATTTACAGATTCAAAATGAATTAAGCACATGTCTTCCAGAACAGTTTGTTCCCCTGGGTCAAATGCTTTTTCTCCCATCACAATCTTAATCTGAGCTGTAAAGACAGACTCCTTTAATCTGTCCTGTTAAAATGTATAAACTGTGCAGGGAAAAAAGGACATAATTTTGGATTGTTCTCAGCAAGTGAAGCTTTCTTCTTCTGCAGAGGTCTAACAATATTTTTTCCTGAGATAATTTTATCTATAAGAGCTTTCTTCCAAACTGCCACCTCCTTCTGATCTGGTCCAAATAAAAGGAGTGAGGATTAAAAAGTTCTGGGCCTTTTTGGTTGGTTGGTTGTTTTTAACAGAAGTCATTTCTCACTGTTGCAACATTAATGGTTGCAAATTGGCCGTCCCACACTGACATAGTGAAACCAGTTCATTTCGCTGCTGATAAGGGCTCTTTATTTGTAAGTTTAAGGTTAATTCCNCGGCCGTCCCACACTGACTTAGTGAATATTGTCTGTGAATAAAATCAGTTCATTTCACTGCTGATAAGGGCTCTTCATTTGTAAGTTTAAGGTTAATTCCACAGTTTGGGGTTCTCCTGCTTGTTTCTAGCACCCCCATAATGATTTTACTTTAACGTTGACTCATCTTTACATTAGCTGGAAATGTGTTAATGTATGTAACTAAAAATCTTGTCTAGAAGGCAAATGTCAAGAATCCTGAAGCAGGTCTGGTGTGGGTGAAGAAGGAATTTGTTTTGTGTGAGGCATGGGGAGAAAGAGAGAGGAAAGGATTTGCTGCAGATTTATCAGTCATTCTGGGTATTCAGAATCATGAATGGTTTGAGTGGTCATAATGTATGCAAGGTGTCCCAGCAGCACTCAACAGCTTGCTGCTACCAGTCAAGGTAAACATACCATTATGTGTAAGACATACCATTATTTGTATGTATTTTAAATTGGATAGCAGAATAAATAGGCATTTAAAAGCTTCCTCCCTTATTCATGTGCTGCTCTTTACCTTGCCAGAAGGTGGGTAGATCCACTGGAAACTAAAATTTTTTAAATTTTAATTTTAAAAAGAACCACTTACCTTTTGTATTCACAAGCAACCGCAGGAGGCAAGTGCCTGAGTGTCATTGTTTCCCAAGAGTTGCAGATCTGCTGCTTAAGGACACCAGGACCTGAGCTCTTTGAAAACTGAGATTCAGATTAGGTCCATCTCCCCCAGAATGAATTAGTCAAAGAGGAGAAATTGTATTCTTTTTGTGACATCTCGCCCCAGAAGGGACAATAAGTGAGAGATTTAGGCTTGGAGGCAACTGAGGCGTCTGATTTCAGTTTGTGCATGTTGGAAACTCACTAGACCTTTACTCACTGTTGCTCGTGGAGAGGGTGGTATAATGGTTGTTTAAAAGCAAATCAAACCTTTACATTCTTCATACTTTCTTCTCATGCAGGTCTTCAAAACCCTGTGATTTATGAAGTTATACTCAGTTTTCATGCACCTGTTCTACCAGGAGCTTTGCACACATTAATCATGACCATCTCCGAAATTACTTGGGATCAAGTATTCTTCTGCACTTGGTTTTTGATTTGGCTCACAATTTCCTTGTAAAATTTTATCCTTGCAAAAATGAATGAAAAAAACTAGAGCAACTCCCTAAAATTCACACCCTTGTCAAGCTTTAGGAGAAGTCTGATTTCTCTAGTTTTCACTTTCCTTAGGTACGGGGAAGCATAGCCCTAGAACCTTGGCATCAGTGATACTTGTGTATCTGAAAGAAAGTGAAATTCTCAGAGGCAGTTGTCAAAGGACCAGCACTTCTCACGGTGGTAAATACACAGAGTTAATTGTTGTGGTTTGTACTTGAATATACTCTTCACAGCTTAGCCTGCGTGGATGAGATTCAGCTCAGACCCAACAAGGTACTGCTCATCCTTGACATTTTTTTGTGGTTAGAAACTGGGATAATAGGAGTCATGATGAAGATTCAAGCTGGTTCCCAATGAGAAGCTTTGTTTTAAATGATAGCCTGTGTATTGCTGTGCTATGCTTGTGAAAACTGCATTTACTTATTATAGTCTGTCCTTAAAAACATAGGCAAAGTGGCATTTTTTTCTTAAATGATGATAAAGGTAAACATTTAGCTTGTTTTGTTAGGAATCTTTTCATTTTTCTTGCTTCTGCTTTGCCAAGTTGTCGTTCAAGGTCTTTATAGTGTCAAGGGCTCTGTTACTCTTGTTAAACTAAACATCAAGAGAAGTTTCACAACTCTTAACTTGGCATTCTGCATTTACTTGTGACAGTCTGGGTATGTTTGTGAGAAAAATAAAGGTTTGTCTATTTTATTTTTAGTTCACTGTAACTATAGTCAATGTAATTAAAACAATCTGAAACGTGTTATGGCTAGTCAGACCTTCTCTTTCATTACAATTTATATATATAAGAAATGTAGTCCCTACCCTTCCTTTCTTTTCTTTCCCCTCCTGCTTATACGTTGAAAGCTAAAGAAACAATTTTTTTTTCCACTCCCACCTAGGAATGACTTGCTAGTATTGAAGACTCTCCATGTCTTAGCTCTTTTACTGTCCAGCTGGCCTGTATCATCCCTGACTACAGTCTTCTAACTCATGGCAGACAGCTTTCATAAGGGTGAGAAGGATGCTAATTTCAGAGGTAACTGGGCTGCTGCTGCAAACAGGTCCTGATGGTGGTGAATGGCAAGTGAATGGTAGTGATGCTACCTGATGAATGATAACATTGTTATCCAAATTTAATACCAACAGTCCTGTATGAAAAGATCTGCTGATGGGTGATTTTAAAGAGAGTGGTAGATAGTTAGAGAATTCAAAAGAAATAAACTGTGTTTTACTGTGTCATGCCATGGAACGATGTCCTGGCAACCAGACAGAAAGTGCTCATGGAGCAGTACCTGCTGTAGCAGGGCAAGGCTAGCTTGCTCCAACAGGGGCAATAGCTTGACTGTGTTCTAGTGACCAGAGCAAAGGCATTCACTTGAGCACAACTGTAAAACTGTTTACTGTGGAAAAGTATTTTGAACAGGGAATGATTTAAGCACCAGCACTTCTCTTTCTGTTCCCTCATAAAGGTTCCCAGTGTGTGTTTTCCTCACTGAAAACTTGAGGGGCTGTAAAAGTCTTCAGGGTATGTACTACATTAATTTTTTTTTTTCAAAATATATTAACATTGCAGCTGCTTTGTCTACTCAGCATCCTTTCTGGAAGCAATTTTTTCACGTAGTGTTTATACGATCAGATAAATGTATTATCTCCTTGTCTGCAGCTGAATCACCATAGAACAGTATTTTGATGGAAGAATGTCTTCTCTACCATGGGGTACATAACAGATTTCCTTTCCTACCTGTGGTTTGGTGTTTTATAACATAGCACATAGCTGCTGACCACGATAACAGTGTCATTTTCTGCATTTTTAGGGTCCTATTTTCAGAGAGGTTTTAAGAATTGCACAAGTGTGTAGTTACATACATCTTCAGGGTGGCTTATGTTTAATCTCTGCATGTTCAGAGCAGACTCCAAGTGGCAAGCTTTGGAATCGTCTTACAAACGTGGCTGGGACCCAAGGTACAGCACACACAACTCTTGTGTCAGAGCTGAGCCCTCATTGACTAGAGGAAAAAAAAATCTCAACTTTCTGTGTGGAAGAGGTGTAGGAGGGTAGTCCTCCCTTACAAAAGCAGAATTTGCAGCTTCTTTTGTGCCCAGTCAGTGATGCTCTTTGCTATGTTTGCCTGTGTTCCTTGTAGAGCTTTAATTTACTTCCATTTCAGGATCTTTAAGTGCTGCAATCACTACTTATGTAAGTAACCTCCAAAAGGGTAAATCAAGGGACAAAAGAAATAGCGAGACGTGTGGGACGTCATAGCAACTCTGAGGCAGACTGCAACACAGAGGTGTGAGAAGCCCTTCTGTGGGTGCTTCCATCCCTGAATGGTGTTGGGCAGCTCTGAATTCAGAGCTGCACACTCAGGATGACATCAGTTTTGAGGAGGGGTTGGCTGCTAGAGGTCGCAAGGAGAAGGAAGGCACGTTAGTGGTGTTCACATGTGGTAGCTATGTGTGGAGCAGAACAAATGTGACTGTTTGCAGAAATGCAGTAGATTGAACCAATACATCTTTCAATACAGTCAAAAAATTGTTCACCTACAACCATCTCTCGGAAGGTGGAACATCAGGAATAAAATACTTGTGCAAAAGGCTGGATTTGCTAATCTGGGGCTCCCAGGGACTTCAGGTCATCTCATAGCTTGATGAAACAGAGCAGTGTGAAGGCAAGTGCTTCCAGTGGGATGTAGAGATCGATAGCAACGGGCCTTTCCCAGAGCTATTGGAAGAGCAATGAACTAACAGTTGTGAGATACAGTGTACTGAGAGCAGCTTTATGGGCAACACTGGTGGCTTGTTATGATTATAGGATATGGTAGATATCAGACCCGAGAGATTATATCATGTATTTGTTATTAAATGTGAATTTAACCATGCTGTTAGAGGAAGGCAGTATTTTTACAATATTACGTGCTATAGATTCTTCTTAACACTTCACAAAATGACCTGGGAGTGAATCTGTGCACTTCTGGTTGAGGTGACCTTTCAGTACAAGAGGGGATGAAGCTTGGGAGAATATACTATAAACAAGCTTCAGTAGAAATATTTTTCTCTGGGTTTGCCTTCTGATTTAAAGTAAAACCTTCTGTAAAAGCTACATATGAGGAAAAAAACAAACAAACAAACAAAAACAAAAATGCAGCTTCCTATGTCATTGACAGTTCACTACCAGGAATACAGATCAAAGAGTTGGCACCTTAATTTTCCCCTTTAATTTATCATTATAGTCCACTTGAGTCCTATGCATCTTGTGGACATTTCACATGCAACTTCTCCTGGAGGGAAATAGCCCTTTGCTTTCAAGCAGTCACTGAAGAGGGCAGTGTGCTGTATCCAGGAGATGGGCTTGGGCAGGGTGCTCCCTATAGACCTTGGGTGCTTGAGAGAGCTGGGACTTAGTGGTGTGTGTTCAGCCTGGCTTCCCACCAGAGCTGGGCTGGGTAAAGGGACCCCATATTCTCCTCCTCTCCTCACAAGCTCATGACTTTGGTGCTGTTTAGAGGGGGAGAATGGAGTTGGGCAGGTGGAGCAAACATCTCTCTGGACACTGGTGGTGGAAGAGGAGAAGGAAAGTGTAGTCTTGAAGGGGTTTGGAGTTGTGGTGTTATATCCCACCCACAGGGCAGCTTGGTTCTTGCCTGTACATCTTTTAACCACCATCACGGGGGTTTGAATTCGTCAGGGTCAGCCTCCTTAGCAGAAAGAGGGAAGCAACTTGGAGATTGAAGAGAGTGCTTTGCATCTTCCCAGACTCCCCCAGCCTTGTGTGGAATTTTGCTACTGCCAGTGGTAAATATAAAATATATTGTTTTGTTTCTCATCCTTTTAGGGGGGATACTTAACTTTTGCCCTTGGTGCTGGAAAGGTTTGAGCAGCCCAGGACATACAACCTTCTCAGTCTATAGGTCTGTGGGTGGAAACAAGTGTTTTCTCCCCTAAATGATGCCCCTGGAGGTCTGTACGCCTCTGACAATGTAGATAAAGCTGCATGGCCACTGATAAAAACTGACTTTCTGGAGCTGTAGGTAACATGACAGCTAGGACTAATCTTCAGTCTTGCCACAACTCTTACATGGGCCCTCAGCCATTTCAACAATTACAGGAGCATCCTGATGTCCCGATTCAGGTATTGGTATTTGACCTACTCTCCCCTCTCAACTTTCTCACCCACTTTATTTTCTTAGAGGAAGAAACAGCAGCAGCTGAAATATTGTTTTGGTAGTGAATGTACTTGGCTACAGATGTGACAGTAGCCTGTAATTTAACTTAGGAAAATTAGAAGGCTGTTTCTAATCCAGGAACATTAGAAATTGAAGTTCATTTGTCACCTGCAAACATGGATCTCAGACAGCAACAGTGAAAACTTCCTCATATTGGTCCCTAGTGTGACGCTGATGTCGGTTGGGAGTAAGAATTCATCTTGTGGACCCTGCTTCCTAGCAAGGATTACCTATGGGCTATAGGAGGGCATGGTGAAGCTGCTACAGGGACAGTGCTGAAGCTGCTGCACCTACAATCCCAGGGTAGAGATTCAGGTTGCTTTCAGGCTGAAGAATTGGCAGTCAGAGTTCCAGCAGAAAATGAGGACAGATACAGCTGCTTTTTGGTTTGTTTTGGTTTTTTCTCCCCTCCTCTAGATGCACTCACAATCAAATATTTAAATATGTGCAATTGTCAAGTGTGATGTTAGCATTTACTACCAAACTGGAATGGAATTTTGACAGGCTGCATTGTAATAGATTTAGAATAACATGTACTAAGTTGTGATCTGCTCATTAAAAAGGCAGATCTAGAAAACAGTTTGTTTAGCAATATTTTTTTTTATGTAATTAACTTTATTTATCAAGAACGTGGTGCCCATTATTACTTACACTTTGTCAATTCTGATTCAAAGATCCAGCCACTTTTTCACTAGAAATTCAGTGCAACCATGGAGTTTTGTACTTGTGGTTAATGGCATGTATAATTAGCAAGTATTACATTGTTGCACAGTGTATTTTGTTGGTAGAAATGGGGGTGCATTTTTCTGATTTGCTGATGTAATTCACTTATTGTTCAAAAAAGTCAGCAACAGAAGGATTTGAAACTGCCTCCTTCTCCATGCAGTGCCACTGCGCGCTGGACTGCAGCTGCTGGCACTGTAACAAACTGTTTTGCTTAATACCATTTCATGCTCTTTCCTGTGAAATTCAAAGCTTTGCTTTTCAGTTTTCAGGCCAGGAGGCTGCTGTCATTCAGGAAAATACCAGCATCCGTTGAGTTTGTTGGAATCTGCCAACTTGGGTGATGGTATTTTTTAGAATTTGTACTTGCTCAGATTTAATTCAGCTTTGAGTGTTTCAAGTCCTTTTATGTGCAGCCTGATTCAAATAATTGAAAACTTGTACTATAATGACTCAACAGAAGTTTTGTGATAGAATAAGGAAAGGAAAGTATTGCATCTTTTATTAGTGTGCTGAAGAATACTGTTTCCATGGCTTAAATGTGGTGATGATGATTTGAGTTTCTTGGAGTGTAGCTCTTCAGACTTTCTTGGAGTTGGAGTGACAAAGTTTGTAGCCTGACTGTTGTAAGTCTGAGTCTGGTCAAGTCCAGTCTGAAATGAGCTGTAGCTGGCCCTGTGTTTTGATCCATGAAAAAGCATTTGCAAACTTTTTCATTGCAACTGTGTAAATTACTGAAGTAGTAATTAGGCTGAGGTTGGATTCTGTTCTCTGACTTATAGCATTGCCTCACAGAGAAGGCAGCAAGGGAATTATTTACCTTTTAATTGTAGTTCTCTGAAGGTGGGAGTCTCTATGGATTGATGCTCAGGGGGTCTCAGCTGTTGTGACCTTGGGTACTGAATGACTAGATTAAATGGTAAAGTTTAGAACTGGTCATAATGAGTTAGTACAAAAAGATGCCTTGAGGGGTCTATATGGCATATCATAGCCCCTAACTCCCAAATCCTTTTCAGACTAATTATAATAATTAGAACTTAAATAGGAATAAAACCCCAGCTCTCAGGGGGAGGTGGGAGGATGAGTGTGGCTCTTAATAGCGGACACCATGCTCAGAGAACTCAATTATAAGCAAGTAATTTCCTTCTCTCCAAAAGGTAATTGGCCTCTTCCACATCTCTTTTCTCACAGATGATGGGGAGAATTGTGTGGAGAGGGCGCTTCGCTGCCAATAGGAGCCAGGCTTGCTGGATAACTTGTGGAAATGAAAATCAGCAATGGCCTTAATCGTCTCCTGGACTGAAGAAGAAATGTCCTGAGCACTACAAAATGCCTGGTAGGATACGTATGGAAAAAAAAAACAACACAGAAGTGCAGGAAGTGGTTGTATTGAAAGCATGTTGGCCTGGGCTTACATACAGACCCAGAACACTAGCAGTTCTCAAAGCTTGCTGTTGCAACAAGTTAGTGTTACAATTTGGCTTTACCTGTTTCTCTGAGACTGCAAGTAGTGGCCAGTGAGTTCAAAAGTGGCAGCAAACACATTGTAAATAATATGCCTTACAGGCTTTGAATTTTTAACACGCACATTTAAATCCCAATTCTACTGCAGTTTTAGTTGAGGAGGTTCGCTGTAAGGTGTTGCCAAGGAAAGAAGCTCCAAGGGTGAATCTGTGCACCCCTCTCCCCTTCCAGATTTTCCTCCCCATGCCAGGCTACTTCCAGCAGCTCTCCAGCCTGGCAGGCAGTACAACTCCTGGAGGATCTAAGTGAGTTGAAGTTTGATGCTTCAAAATGGAAAAATAGTCTGCTGATAATCAGTCAAGTTTAAGACTGGATTATGTTTATGATCCTTTCTAACAGAGGAGATAGGATTTGCTGGGAATGTTAACTGCAAGCCTCTGCTGCTGGGGACAAAACTAGCTCAACAAATCGATGATTAAAATGAGGAAGTTGTCTAATGTCCTGCAGAGGGCAGATTACTGGACTGGTTGATATCTTTAATTTGACAACATTCTACAGACTACAGTTAGTAAAATGCATAAAGGTTTGGAACAGAAGAACATGGCTTTTAGTTTTAAAACATTTTGCAACTGACTGATTTCATCTGACAGTAATCTCAGCATAGATAGCATTTTCTTACAAAACCACACGTTTTTATCTCTTATCCTATAATTCTTTGCAGCCAGAGGGGGAAAAAAAAATCCACTTCTTTTCCAAAGACACGTCGTCATACAATACCAGAGTATCTTCACAGTGCATGTGATCTCTGAGAATATTATAACTCTAGATCCCCAAATTTCTACATTTACAGGGCCTTTTTTAGAGGAGGCAGCAGTCCTTTTCTTCCAGCTGCCCCCAAATCATAAAGTTAATATTCAGGACTATTTCTATCTGTAGTAGCATTTGAGGATGTATCTGATAGTGTGATTACCCCAGGAACTTCTTGGCTGGAAGATAAAACTGACTGTTCTCAGCTTCCCAGGAATGGGTAGATAACTGCACAGTGCTGTGCATCTGCAATGGACTTCTTGTAGCTTCTTGCATCAAATATTGGCAAACTTTTAACTAGCAAATCTCCAAATGGTGGTTTTAACCTCACTGACGTTCAGCATCTGTAAAAGCAATGGTTGCCATAGTAGCAAGTTGTTGCCTGAGTGACAGTGTTCTTATGATGTCATCAGAAAACAGCCTGTTCCCAGCAATACCTTGAACTCCATATATAAAAGTGCTGCCCTCAGTGTAGTTCAGTAGGGAAAGAATTAGAAATGCATGTTTTTGGATAGTTATGAAATGCCTCTTTTCTGTGTGCTGGCACATCTTGACATCCACGGTGGGATTTTTAAAGAAAACAAGAGAGTTACTTTGAACTTGCTGAAGAAGGGTTCTCACGTAAAACATCTGACAGCGAGTGTTACATTCACCTAATCGTTACATGCTTACCTATTCTAGACTGCCTATTGTTTAACTCTTACTGCTTTACTCTACCTTTCAAGGTTCATACGAGTTTCCTAGCTACACTCTTTAAAGAACCATGAGTTTAAAACTTAATCCTGGTTTATTCTTCTCTATTCTCAGTACTTGACAAAGAGTGCCCTTTTCCTTGACATACATTTCTACATAGAAATAATGGACACTTTAAGAATTCTGCCTTCTTACTACCCCAGATTCGTACGTGATGCGTAACAACTCAGAGACAGTGGGTTTGAAGTGGCACATAGTGGTGTGGGAGTGACAGCAGGGAGGTTGCTAAACTGTGGTCCTCTATACTGTATGATGGGTTTCTACATGTCCTTGTACAAAGAAGTTTTGAGTAGGAAGAGTCGTGTAACCACTCTTCCAGCTTTTTCTTGTGCATTGCCATACATCTGAGAACCTTTACATGGCCAGCACACATGCAGTGTCACCAAGCATCTCACCTGGAACGTGAGAGCTGTTGCTTCCTGGCTGTACCAGCGCCGGCCGTGGTAGTGGAGCAGGTGTGTGCTGGCACAGCTCCTCCTTAGGCCATAAACCACCTGCTCTCTATTGCTACCCTGACAGGTCAGATGGTTCTAGTGCAGGCCAGAGCTCTCGAGGGGTCCGCCCCTCTGTGCTTAGGCTGGCAAACAGAGCAGGGGACAGTAAATTCTTAGGCTTTCTAAAACTGCTGGTAAGATGTCACATGATCAGTGCCCCTCCTGATCTAGGTGTCTGCCCTTACTTCATTTTATGCCATCAAGTGATGACAGTCATCCTCTCTTGTTTGACTTGCTTTTCCACCAGATTGACAGTACCAGCAGGAGGTGCCTTGTCTGCTACCAGCTTCACCGTGTGTTCTTCTTGCTCTGATGTTGATTATTTGCTATCATGTTTAAAACAGAACATGCTACCTAAGATATGTTATTTATCTTAAATAATCTTATTTGCCCAGGTATATGCTTCAAAGGTGTTGGAGTTTATTTTAAAATAACTTAAAATGGAGTTTTTTGAAGCCAGCAGAGGTTGAGCTATGTAGATGGAGAAAAGTAGTGTCCGTAAGGGAATGTTTGCACTGTGTGTTTTTCTCTCACTTAAAGTCAAATGAAGTATTTTGCAGAATCTGTTGTATATATTATCAGCCTCTCTGTGCCTTATAAAATAAAAAGGATTAATTTCTACAGTTAAAGATTAGTCTTTAAAAAAAAATAAAATTGGTTAGTTGATAAAATTGTGTGCTGATGCTGAAGAAGAAAAATACCCTTCCAGCCTCTTCCAGAAAAAAAATGTTAATTTGCCTGATCTGCTTTTTAATAGCAGCATTTATTACCTATTGAGGCAAACAAGTTTGTTTAATTCCAATTTACTTTTATTCCCTTGGAAGAATAGATCATTTATATTTCATTTCATGTAGGACAGTCTGGACTTGAGCTGTCTTGCAGCAGAGAGAGCTGGAGAATGGAGCAACAACTGTATTATTGAAGAGCTCCATAGCCACAGACTGGGAAAAGCATGATCGGATGTGATTTTCAGAACAGATGCCCAAGCAGAGTTGGCAGTTAATTAAAAGCACTATGTACTTAATGATTAACTAATCACAGCATGATGGCATTCAACGGAGATGCAAGAAACTTCTCTGCTGGATTCAACAGAGAAACTCCTAATGTCTGCCTTCAGGGTACCGTACTTACAGCCGTTTGCTTTTGCATTACCAGCAGAGACAACACGAGCAGTTAGTCTAGCAAATTTCATTAAGCATTGCTTAGTTAAAACTTTAAAAACAGAAAAGATGAGCTTAGTCAACACTATACCAGCTATAAATATTTCAGTTTGTCCCTAGCAATAGTGTTCCACAGCCGTATTGTCAATCAGATGGTTGCAAAGCACTGTGAACATTTAATCGTTCCTTATGAGGAACCTGTATTTTATTTCCATTCTACCAATGAGTAAATAAGGGACAGAGAGGTTACATGACATAAAAGACATGTCTATAAATAACAGTCTGGAAAGTTCTGGAATTTCACAGGTGCTCTTTCCTTTCTTTGCTATATAATTAGAGAATCATGCTTACAGTACAACACCTTTTCTTAATCTCTTTCTCCAGTATTTTTTTTTTTAATCTTACCCTTAAGTATTCATTTCTTTTTCACAGAAACTATCTTTTTGCCTAAATTTATGTACAGCTCCTAGCACCATAAGATCCTGCGGTGTGACAACCCAATTAAATAATTACAGTATTGCACCCAGTTATGTGCAAAATATGATACAGGAAGCTGAGGCATTTCCGACCCAGTAAGGAAGCAAATTTCAGGGAAATCCCTGGGGCGATTGCTTTCTTGTCACAATTCTGCTTCATGGTATGGATACAATCCAGATGATTAGAGCTAGAAAGTAGAATGACAGTGGATTTAAAAAAAAATAAATTACAGTTTCAATTCAGTGATGGTACTGAAGAGAACATTTTTAAATTATTCTCAGAGATTCCAGAAGATAATTACTCCACTGTGAACATGTTTGGCAAAGTGAAACGGATCCTTTTTTCAGTAGTGAAGTACTCTGCCTAGCTGTAAGGGTGTCTGGGCCCTGCTTCTGACTGGTGCATGCTGCAAGTGCAGGGTACTAAGCCTTGATCTTCTCATTTCCCAGATTTGCAGGTAGCTGTATCCAGCATGGGAAGAAATGCTTGCAGTAATTAAACATGTACACTATGCACAAGAGATTCTTGTCTAGAGCAGGCTATCACACCCAACACCAAGGCAAACTGGTGCTTATTCTCTTGATAGAGTTTGAATATGATTTTCTTACTTGCACTTTGGTCTAATGGGGGGGGGGGCAGTGGGGAAGGCATTTATTGCCTCCATTGTCCCTACTGCCTTGGGCAGCTGGTCTGCACATACTGTGCTTCAATGTGAAATTAGCTTTTCCCAAAGCAGAGCTTTCAGAAGCATAAACAACCAGATTTTCTTTTTCAGGAAATTGGTGGAACAAGAGTGTCCGTTGTCTTTGCTGTGGCAGGAGCCATTCAGCACACATTCCTGCTGAGCCAGGTCTGTGCCCCCTCATCACCCTGATAATCCCCTCTGCCGTCTTCGCCCGGTCTTGCTGCGCTGACCGCCCACTCTCCAGCAAAGCAGATGAGCAGTGAGCTGCAAGTGAGGCACAGAAGATAAAGGTGTCAGCTAGAGGTCCAGTCTCTTGGTGTCTGCCTAAAGCAAGGATGTCCTTCTCTTGATCCATATGGCACTGCTGCAGCTTTCTGGTAACACCACAGACAGGACAAATTCGTTCTGCTCTGCGTGCCACCTCGTGGCTGTTGGCATGTAACTCTGAAGAGCTGAAACCTTGTCCTGGGGATTTTCAGGTGCTAAGTGCAAGATGTGGATAGGGCAGCCCAAGGGTTGTTGGTCACTGTCCAGAAGCCTTAAAGGGTGAAGCACTTTTAAAACCCCTTGGTTTTTCAGTTCCAGGTCCCCGGATGCACTATGGAGAATCCAATGCACTGACCCTAATGTTTGCAGCATAGTCATTGCTGCAGTGCTGTTGTCACCAGCACCAGGCCCCAGGGCTGCAAGGCTATAGCATGGCTGTGGGGCTCAGAAGTGGGAATGCTACTGGACTTCTACTGCAGTGGGTGGTGAGTGTCTGAATCTCCAGGTCATGTCAACTCTTCTTCACCAGCCTGTTCCTGTAAAATTCTAGCTGTTTTTCTCCATCCAAATGGTTGGTTTTCTATGAGGGAAGACATCAGTGGAGATGGACCTGTCAATAAGCTTGCTAAGAGAGGTTGTCTGTCCAGTAAGAAAGCAAATTAATAGTTTTAGTCAGTGACTAAGTTAGAGGCAAGAAGGAAATAAAATGTTAGCACAGACCGATCTGACAGTAGATCTTCCTTGCTGCTCTGAACAGAAAATAAACAAAAGTGAAGCTAAAGTGAATGTGCTTGGTACTTTCCACTATAGAAGAATATAGTGTCCTTGATTTCAAGGCAGAAAAACAAAGGGGAGAAATACAACATGAGCAAAGCATGAAGTGGCTTCTCTCCATGGTAACATGTTGCATGAATAACATCCTTTTGGTGGTAAGGAATATAGGACACTCTTGAGCCCCACAGGAAAAAAGCATCTTGACTAGCTCTCTGTGTGTACTCTGGAATAAACAACCAAGCACACCACAGTTGAGAGATACTTCAGGTTGTATTTGGGTTGTGGGGTGTTACTTGACATCATAATGGAATTGTGCCAATATAGGAGAACTTTCCATGGTTATCAGTGGTGCATTTTAGTTTCTTTTTTTCTTTTTGTTTGGTTGGGGTTTTTTTAAACTGATTCATAAAACCAAGATTACTTTTTAAAACGTATCTGGACAGCTCAGTGAAAAGGTCATCATTTTAATGGGAAATTACAGCATCCCTATTACAGTATCCTGGGCATAGAGGAGGCTGACCTTTCTCACAGGATGGGAATACAAAGCTAAGAGCAATGGGAGAAGCCAAGAAAAGAAAACATTTCTCTTGTGTCAGATTTCTCTGTGCACTTATGTTAGGACCTTCCTTTAGATTTTTGGTCATTTCAGGACAAAACCCCAGAAAGCAGATGCCAAGAAGCAACAAGACCAGAAAGTACAATTTGTGGTTACTGAAGCACTGAGTTGCTCTGTGGAAGGAGCCAGCCCCAGTCAAACAAGCTCAGCTATCACTCCCTGATGTCTGCTGGCACAGCAGCCATGGACCATCACAGGGGGAGCAAAGTACAACCGAGCTGTGATGGTGTTTTCTGACTCTTTCCCTTGGTAGCTACTTGATGCTGTCCCATCAAAGAAGAACAAGCTAGCAGGAGGAGCAGATCGGAGAGAGAGAGTGGTGTTCCTGCTGGTAGTTCAGTGTTTGTATGTGCATCCATCTGAGGGTGAGCTCTCCTCTCTCACTGTCACTTCATGAGACACAGCAGCTGGTTCATGTTCTGACAGGAGCATTAATGAAAAATCAGTGCTTGCCAAATGGAGAAAGAAAACAAGTCACCAAAGTAACAACAGAAGTGTGTTGTAAGTTGGGATCTTCAAATAACAGAGGAGAAGCAAACTTGCAGTAAGTATTTGAGTAACATTTTTTAAATGCCACAGACAAAAAGACTGCTTACAGTTAAAGCACTGAGTTGATTTCCACTGCTCCTGAAGAAAGTGCTAGAATGTGAAGACTCATTGAGATCTGAGCCTTGACCTACACCTCTTATTTGCTAAATTGTTTTTTTCAGGCTGTAGACTGTTAATGTCATTTATCAAGTAATTAAAATAACTTTTCATTATGCATGCCTCATTTTGATGTTACTCCAAGTTTATAAAAGTGTCTGTTATTTCTTTTAATACAGGAAGAATTTCTAGGTGAAACTGTATCAGGGCTGATGCATTTTCTGTGAAAGCAAGGTGATAACAATGTGTGAATATACTGGATAGTACATTTCATACCAAGAAGGTATTGTCCTTCTGTGAAATTGGTGAAACACGAAGTAAAGAAATGTTCCAAAGCCTGATCCTGTATTATTTCCACATGCTTCAGGGATTATCTACCCTTTGTTAAGACCAGCCCTGAACTTGCAAAGCATGGTAGTGAAGAGATACGTGTACATTTCCCTTTGCCATATGCGGTGCATTGTAGTTTTTCTACCTTCCAAAAGGAGGATCTTATTTTAGAATAGGTATGTGTTAACTAATGAAGAGTTTCAGAAAAGATATCTTAGAGCAATAGTGATCCCTCCTATTTTTATACAACAGAAACGGATTTGAAAAGAAAGACACTCTACTTGGAGAACAAAGCCTGAGATTGATCCATTTGTTCTGCTTGTTGCCATGTAAACTTCTTGCTTAATTTTCAGCACACAGAAGCTTAGAGGGTGAATTGACCTTGTACAAACTTAGACAACCTCAGCAATCTCCTGCCAGATGTGTGCTTCATTATTTAAGTGATACTGCACTGTCAGACTCCTTCTGAAATGAAGTGGACATGCCAATGCAGCGTCTGGTCCTCAGATCCTTAGCTCCTGTAAGTAGAAAACACCGTACAGACGGAGAGCTGATTCTGTGTACTCCAGGGAGACTCACATGGATTTAAAATGTTAATCGATGCAGTCCAGAGCTCTCTGAAAAAGTTTTGTCATGAAAGGGGTAGAACTTCAAAACTTCTAAGCTACTTTGTGTCTCCAGTCTAAACATGTGTTTATAAGGTGTTTTGAAGTTTAGGATTTCAAATATTATATTAGATTTGCTAATAAGTAAGTAATAATCATTTCCACTTCTATACTACTCTGTAAATGTACTGGATTTTAGGCAAAACCAGGCTTTGCACATTTAGAATTGCAAGAAATAGTGTGCTGTCATATTGTAAATTAGACTTTTACCCCTTTCCTTTTGTGTTTGGTTGGTATGTTTTGTTTTGTTGTTTGTTGGGTTGGTTTTTTTTGGGGGGGTGTTTGTTTTGTTTTCTTTTTGTTTCAAAGAATTGGCATCACTGTCATAGTGAGCACCTGAGAGATGTGCTCCTGGTGTGGAGAACTGAGCAACCAAGTGCCCAGGACTCTCTCTGCTTACTCTTGATCAGCAAGTTTAGGCTGTAGGGAGGGAAGGCATTGCAGAGCTCAGGTCCCCTCAGTAAACATCCTGGTAGGAAACAACTGCTGCCCAGTTACAGGGAAGGCATATGAAGAGTTCTGCTAGCTACTGAAAGGAGCTGGGTGGAGTGAGCTGTAATATTTGATATTTTCTGTTTCCAGAGTGGGTAGTGTAAATGGTAGAGCAGGTTCTGGGAGATCCACAAAGCATCGTAAGTCAGCAGAAGCACCTTGGAGAACAGCCTGCTCAAGGAATCCAGCATGAAGAATATCTCATCTGAATCAGTGCAAGCCATGTAAGGAATGGATTTCAAAAGAATGGTTTAAAAATCATACTGTGACTATTTCCAAGAGCAGGAGGGATTTATAACAACACTTATTCTCCACCTAACTTGATGCTTGTTGGTGAGTTTCACTTTATAAATAAACACGTGTTTGGAGACAACAGGTTGGCAGCCCCTGTCTGACCCCCATGTCTCGGGTTTTAGGGGAATTTCACACCTCACCTAGTGCCAAATTTAATTTCCTTTTTTTGATAAAGATTACTTGCACAGTGTGGCAGCATTTGGTTTAAGCAGGGCCTGAAAGATTTTGAGCATTTGGAAGTGTGCAGCAGAGCATGCCAAATTAAGCTGGTTTTCTAAGCAGTTTCTTTGATTTTCATTAATTTATTGCATGTGTAATTATTTTTAAAATTATGCATGGAGCTAAAAGAAAATTCTCTGAATTCACGGGGAAAAAAATCCATTTATGCTTAACAAGGTTGTACAGTACTGTCAGAGCTGAACAAGAGCTCTTCTGAAGATATGAGAGCTATTTTATACATTCCTGTATGCATTACTGGGGGGTAGGGAGGCTTTTACTCCATTAACTGATGATATTTAAAGCTTTTGACAATTCTTTCCTTGTCCATCAGTAATCCTTTCACCCTTTATGCCAAACAGCTTCCATTGTAGCCTCCACTCCTGTGCATCTTTGTATGACTAAGGTTGGTCTTCAAGTTCTAGGCACAAGGTTTGCATTGTGCAAGGTACAATACTGCCGCTGGATGAAACATTCTTGCTTTGTGGATTGGCAATCTAAATGGTCAGACCGGGAAAGAAGGAAGGAAATGGATGGTGTCTGAGACACTTGCTCCACAAGACTTTAGAAATGAGAGCAGGGAAATGAATCAGATTTCATGTCTGAATACAGCCTTCCACACAGTACCAGTGGTGTCTGCACCCATGGTGCAAGCCTTTTTTGGTTTTGGAGGAACATCTCAAACTGTCATCAAAATCTAACACTCTTTTTCCTTTAAGCAAGTAATCTTATAAATATAAATTGACCATACTGAGATATTCTCATGCACATTTATGAATCAGGTCTATTTTCAAAGGTATGGACAAATTAAACTTTAGCTAAAAAATGGAGCTGGTGTAACGCATTACTGCAGTTGAGATCCTAAACAGAGAGAGGTTTTGCAGTTAGCTCTTTCCCCATGTGTCCTAGTCCCAAGCACCCCATGACACAGGCACAGTTGTGAGTGGTTGAATAGCGTGTGTACTGAAACAGATGCAGATGGTTTAGGTTTCCCTTGGCCCCAGGGAGAGTGGTCAGGACTCTCAGAGGATACTGGAGACAGTGCTGGCCTCTCCTTACTGGTCTCTTCTGGTTTCTTTTTCCAGGCAAGAAACTATACAGACTGACAGTAACAGAGTAAAAGAAATTACCAACAATGTTCAGCTTAGTCGTCACTGCTGTAATTGAAGAAATACATGGTAGGGCTTGTAATACTACAGAGCAGTCTGGAAATAGATGGAGAGCAGGGAGGCACTGCAGTCAGCTGAAGTGACCGATGAAAGGCTGAGAGCTTTCCTGGAGGCTTCCTGTGTCACCTGGGTCAATCTTGGAATTTCATCCTACTTCTCATTTGTAAAATCCTGAGTCTTTCCTTACCACATTGTAAAGGCAAAAAGCATTTCATGTGTATAGGTAAGTCTAAAAGCTCTCTTGAACCCACTCGCGCTCGAGTAAACTGTGCCTACAATTTCTCTGGGCTTGCAAAAATCTCATAGCTGTGGTCAGCTTGCCTACCTTAGTACCCTGATCACTCAGCGGGTTGTGTTAGGACTGGTTTAGGAGTACACTAACACCACTGTGCTGCTTCAGTTTGCATCAGATGACAGACAGACCTGGCACATGTCAGCCATGAAGGTCAAATAGAACTATCTGTGAGGATGTGGCTACAGCTGCTTCCAGAAGGGAGCATCAAACCCACTTCTTTCTATGCGTACAGATATATCCAGAGGTGAGTCAGGCTAATGCCATGAGCAGAAGGAAAGGGAAAGCACAAGTTACTTGCCTTAATAGCACTGTCAGGAACTTTTATTTTTCTTTCTTAAAAGCATTTGGGAAGCGGAGGGGACAGCTTAAGAGAAAAGTTGCTCTAATGGAGGGAGATATGGAGGCAGGTCATCCTGAATCTGCACTTTAACTGCACTGCTCTGGATTATCCCCCATCTGACACACACTCTGAGCTCTTTAAAAATCCAAGAACAAGATGTTGAGCTTAAAATTATTTAAGAATATTTTTATTGTGTTAAGATCCCTTTTTTCCCATGTGTTAGTAAGTGCCCCCCAGCCTGTGCTGCTGGTGCTGGAATGCATGGAGAGACTCTCTTGTTTCAGTGGAACCTGTTTGATGCATGAGCCAAATACTGGAAATTTTGCGAGTACATTTGGCTCTAGAAAGCTTTTTTTTCTGGTTAATTCTGTTGCAGAACTGTTAAAAATCAGTTCTTTAATACTTAGTGAAGCAAAACTGACATTTTGAAGAGGCCAGGGGAGGGTGATTTCAGGCATAGGTTTACTGTCTCAATATGGACTTAAAAGCAACCTCATGCTTATTTAATATTTTGGAGGAAAACCCACCTGTACGCAAGGAATTAAAAGTGTGGCTTGTGTTGGTTTTTTTCTTTTTGGTTTGCTTTGTTGTTTGTTTGTTTTTAACTGTCTTAAACAGTGCCAAGCTTTTATCTTTAAAATTGCCATTTCTTCTGTATTACAAGTACCCAGTTTCTAAGGCTGATCAATCTGGTGCTGCATTAAGAAAGGGTAATACCTGACTTTACTGGAGTTCATCCATTAAGAAATCTATCACTTAACACCTCAGCAAACTAGTATTTAATAGCTTATAGACCATGCATAGGCTATTCCCCAGAGCATTAAAGTTCACCCTAAATGCACTGCAATCTTAAATATGCTTTGAATAGCAAGGTAATTGTGCATGAAAACTGTTAGTTATGTATGCAAATGGTTTGCTGCACTCTGGATCTGAGAGTTGCCTGGGCTGCTTCTGTTTAAAAAAACCCCAAACACTATCTTTATGGTTAATTGTCCTTATTGCCTCTTTTAATATTCCTTTAACTAAATGTCCCAGAACTCTAACATTTTCTGAATGATGTCCATTTATCAGCCTATTCTCAAGCTTCCTTTTCAGTTGGGGCATTCTTAGTGCAGGATTTGATTTGTCTGAATTAAACTGCTCACAGTTCTTAGTCCCCTTTGACAACTAATCTTCTAACTCATGCTGCATTCAGTCTTGTCAGCATATGTGTGGATCATGCACTTAGACAGCAGCTGCACTGTCTTCATCGGCAGTGTCAGAAATAGATGTTCCCTGCTAAATGCATAGCAGTGGTGGTGAGAAAAGACACTGGTGAAAAGGAGAGAGAGGAGTGAGAAAGAGGAGTGAGAAAGAGGACCGGGACGCTGGCATAAGCAGCTCCACAGTAAATTCATCTTATATTGTAAATGTAAAAACATTATTTGAAGAAACTTTTAATGCTGGTTAAAAGTGGCACTTCTCTGAACTGTCCAATTTAAAAATGGAAGAGAATTAGTTCAGGTCTGCACAGAAGGGCTTTGCTTATCTCACTAGCATGTAGTGAGTGATTTCTGGTGATCAATAGAAACTCTGGGCCAGTGCTCAGCGCCCAGCCCTGATGTCAGAGAGCTTCTCTTGCAGTGCAGTTTCCCACTTCCAGGAGCCCCCTGCTGCTGAGAGGGGTGAAGAGCCCATGTGTTACTAAGTCACAACAAGAATTTTGCAAGTTAAAGCCACTTTTTCTTTCTTCCAGTGTAAAATATGGGCCTACAGAAGTCCCAGCAGTGTTATTTTGCAGACAAGGCTAAAGCCAATATGCTATTAGGAACATTAAACATGGATGATGACAGGGTGTTGTTTTGCCATCAAATAGATTAAGGAAAGTAATTTAGCAGTTTTCTATGGTCACTAAAAGACAAGTAGCAAACCAAGTTTTTCTTCTAAGACTTTCTGCTGTCACAGCATTTATCTATGTTTTGAGGAGACCAGATTGATTTTGGAGTCATTAAGATGTGATCTCATCCTTCATAAATCAGAAAGAAAGGATAATCCTATGTATAAGCATTCCTGTTGCTGTTATCGGGGAACTCCATAGGTATAATAATGGCATGGAAATAGATGGTATAAGACAACAGAAAGCTGGAATAGAACTAAACATGAACAAATGACTGAAGTGCATTGTTCCCTCTGCAAAGCAAGTTTTCCAGCCTGTGACTTTGTCGTGCATGGCATTGGGAGAGATCGGTTGTCTGGGCAAAGAAAAATGTAAAAAGCCACTACGAGAAAAACTTAGAACATCACACATAAAAATCCTCTATTTGCAGGACATTATCACCACTGTGCAAACGTGTATATATTAAAAAAGATTCCTTCTCTGTTGATGCTTTTACAGTTCTCATTAGAATTGTTACAGGAAGAAGGCAGAGAGTAAAGGCTGAGTTTCAGTTAAATGCATGCTGCTACCTTTATTTTCACAATCTGGCATTTTCAGAGTTATTTTATCAGATGGTCTTCGGCCAGTTTCTGATCCACTGCACAATTAATATTTTTTACAATCAAGAGAAAAGCAAATGTTGTGTTCTGCCCTGCGTTCCCCTCTTCAGTCCCATTTGTCCTGGATTCCCTGAGGTGGCAATAACTTCAGTGCTCAGAAGCATGAGCCATGTGTCCAGGTACAGTGCCAGGTCTAACGCAAAGTAAACTTGAGCTGTGCTTGCCCTTGGATGATCTCTGCTGTGATTTGAGAAGGGAAGATCAACACTTTGTTTTCCTGCAAGTGCAGGCTTCGACTTCATATGAGAAATGTTTAAGTAAAATGTAAGTAGAATGTAAAAGCCACAGGTGAATGTGATGAAAACGACCTGACACATGATAGAATGGTCTCTTAGGAATTATTCACAGCACCATAATTTCTTGTTGCATCTTTCATATTCCTTTTTCCTTTTAATTTTCTGGTAGGTTTAGCAGGAAAAAAAAGTGGGACAAAAGCTTTACATCATTCCTAATGCTGTTCCATAGTCTTTCAAATGATTTCTGCTTTAATTCAATGTATATTTATTGCTGCTTTTCAGCTGTAGGATCTGTAGGTTTTTAATCGACAGGAATATTTTGCTGTGGTGGCTCCGTTGGCCTCGTTCTAGTCCACTGTTGATCATCAAGTAGTGCTTTCCTTGGCCTGTCATTCTGCAGATATCAAACACAGTGGGAATCAAGCCTTTTGGTAACACACGAAAGCTTTACCACCTGGAAAAGCATGTCAGCTTTTTTGATTTATTTGTTCAGAATTTTTCATTTATTGCCTTCTGGGTCAAATAACAAGTATTTGGAGGCAGAGTGTAACTTCAAAGTCCTCTTTTTTAAGGATACTAATTATGTAGCTCATCTTAGTAGAAAAATATTCCCGATCAAGAAAGTTTACTGCATCATGTTTCTCAAAGGATGAACCTACTGAATCTCTAAGCTGCTTTTCTTCACTAGCCTGATTCATCTAGTGAAAGTGGAGGGAAGGCAAGTACGGTTATCAGGGCCCAAAGGCAGAGGATGAAAGAAGAGAAATTGGCTTCTCCTGTTCCTGACCCTCTCTTTGGGAAACAGCTTTTGCTTATCTGAAAGACAAAAAAAAAAAGTAAGAAAAAAAAAAAATCTGTTTCCTTTATTAACTTCATAATAAGTATGTAACTCAACACCCAGACCTATACTCTGTGACCTGTTTTCTTCCTAGCTTTTCTCTAATACTTTTGACAGTCCCCATTAAGTCAGATATATATCAAGTTTTCTTCTAGAAATCAGTCTGCAGTAGCAGATGGCTGGGGCTACTACTTTAGGAAGACAGAGAAATTTAAAATTTCTTAATGTTTTTCCTTAGAAATACCATAATATATGTGCAAATAGAGAGGTGGAAATTTTCCTTAAAGGAGCATATGCCAGACCTGCTTGCATTTGAAGAGCTGTGATTGTCAGAGGTCCAAAATGGGCCAAGTCAAATTAGCACTAATTAGCACTTCAGCATCATTTGTGCTGTAAATGCTGCATTCACTACAACTTACTACTGCCTCATTGTGGCAGCCTGTGAATAAATCCTCAAGTATCTAGCAGATGCTCAAATGTTTAGGGGACATAAACCATGCCAGTAACTAGATAGCACGATAGTCTACATTTATGAGAACCTAAACCTTCAGAAACTAAAAAAACCCAACAAAACAAACTACTTTCTGTTACTAGGGTGAGAGAGGCACATTAATACCGAGACAGTGTCTTCGTATGTACTGTGGGGTTAATTACCTTATTTTTGCAAAGTGTTGTTTAAAAATTCTCTAAATTCTATCTGGTAGTTGCATTATTAATCCATTTTGTAAACTAGAATCTGGAAGATTTATTTATAAGAAAGAGCTTTTTTACACAGGCATCTGCCTGCCTGCTGCTGGAATTCCCCTGTCCCATTTAGAAATCCGAGAATGAAGGTGGCTGCCTCTGAAACAAATAATGCAGAGGGTCTCTTAATGAAGCAAGGGGCTGCACTGTCTCTTCTCCTGCAAAATTCAGCGGCACTGCTCCTTGGCTGTGTGAACAGCTGTGGCAGCGGCCCCGGGAAGGTAAAAAAAGAGTGGGTATGGTGGCAGATGAGATGGAGCAGGGGAGAGAAGGCAGCATTTGGTTGAGCAGTTGGGTAGAGATGAATTTAAAGCAAGGGAGGGTTGGCAACAGGGTTTGGAAAATGGACAAAACATGAACAGAATTAGTAGTATGTCCCATGATGCTGGGGAGATCACCGAGAGCTTGGCTGGAAAGAGTTGCGTAAGGACTCTTAAATACACTTAGGTGAGCAGTGTTGTACTGATGAGCCTGGACATGCTTGGTAGATCTACTTGAAGCTTGTTTTTGCATTTTAATCATACTAAACATTTTGACAGCAAGAAAGCAAAAGAACTGTCTTTGCTATTTCCCTGAAAGTATGATACAGAGAGAAACTTTGTTTTTCTCTGTTTTAGAAACCTAGTAATGCTCAGATGTGTTTAAAAAATCCCAACACAAAAAAAAAAAAAAAAAGGACCAAACAACAACCCCCCAAACCTTGTTTAATGCATCATCATGAAGAACAGCCTGCATTTATTTATCTTTTTCTTAACAGAGCACCTTATCCAAGGGGATGAAACCTTTCGGTAGTAAGGGAAGAAAATTGCCTTAGAATGGGTGATTTCATTGCTCATCCATCTACTGTGCTTTAAAACAGTAGATGCTCTTTCTGACATCTCTTACCACCAAATACCACTCCTCGTATTCAATGTCTGTTTGGCAATCGTATACCTTAGGGGATGCTGCTTAAAAGTAATAAAACATACTATGGATGTGATGAGAGAAAATGAATCGATAATGCCACAGAAGAAGCATATGTTGAATGCTTCTCCTAGGGCTAAGTGGAGCATTTAATCACCAAAGTTTTGGTCGTTGGCCTTTTAAAATTCTTGATTACATGCATTCAGGAGTCTGGTCCCCAGGGCATCGCACAGAAGTTTGGAAAGGTTGGGCTTTGATCATGAAACGGTGCTGGTATTGATTTCTTCTGGTACTCACTAAAACTTTAAAAAAAATTAAGCAACACATCTCTGGTTTTATTATCTGTATTATGATAAGCACTGGAAAATTGGTCTTTTTTTCCCCTGAATTTTAATGGTGAAAATGATATTATGAGAGGCTATGGTTCAAGAATATATTTTCAGTCGTCTAGGCTGTTACAAGCAGTGACATCTGCCTGCCTTAGAGTTTGAATTTAAAAAAGGCATTGCTGTCTGGTTTAATATTATTATTTCTCCTACATACTCATGCAAGCCATAAAAACATTTTAGTACAAGTGAACACCAGTCATTAAATCCTTCTGAGCAACTTGAAGTGTTTAATGGAGCCTCCATCAAAGATGATCATGGAAGAAGGTGGAGAGATGCTTCTGTGCATGCTGCCTGCAGCCTGGAGGGGAACAGAGCAAGGAGTCACTCTATAATTTACTGTGCTTCTCTGTTGTAGGGAAAAAGAATTAAAACACATAAGCTAACCCAAAGCCCAGTAAAGCCTGTGGGAGGCTTTCTGTTAACTTCAATGTGCACTAGATCTGGTTGATAGATTTCTAAAACGTAAAGCGTTTCACATGGCGTGTTGAGGTTTTTCCATGCAATGGACACATATAACAAGATCTTTCATACATTCTGGTTCCAGATTTGGCCTTGAAGAAAACCCTAGAGCTCAATGCTGCTGAACTTTGGAGAGAGTTAAATGCTGACCTGAATGTTGAGGACAGCATTCTTGTTTATTTTTGCTTGTTGCTACACATAAATTCTCCCTCATTTACTTCTCTCTTCTTGGTTATCTACAGGGTAAAGAATTCTGAACCAGAAATAGATTGGCACATGGAGGTCTGTGCTATGGGGGCAATAGCTTTTCTCTCTACCCCATCGACAGGGCTTGCTGCTTCCCTCCTGCATGTCTTGTACTCACAGTTGTGTGATTACCTTTACAGATTGATGCTATAAATTGTCTGTGTTTCTTAGCAAGAGTGCACAAGGTAGAACACTCATAAGAAGTTAGTATTTCCTTTTCAGGTAGTTAGACAGGAGCACACCAGCATGCCACTGTATCCTCGTAGTTGATTTGGTCAGCTGTTATTTAGTTTCTCAAGTGGATCTTTGTACCAACCACTACATATCCCAAGTATCAGAAATATATGTATTTTCTGAAGTGTTGTTTTCCTTTTCTGTGTGGTTCTTTCATGTGAGCAATTTTTCTGTACAAAATAATTCATCTAACAGTGAGAGAAAATAGTATTGCCCTCTTTGTACCTGGAAAAGAGAAATCATTGCAAGGAAATCATCCCTCATTTATCACCTGGCACTTGGATGTTGCCTTAAAAAAATGTTGCAGGTGCTTTTTGGACTGAGCATCAACAGAATGCTCCAGGAATTGGAGTACTGCAGACTCCAAGGCCATCTCCTGCTTCTCTGTTATATGTACTATCACAGGTTTCCCCCAAAACATGGTAGTCTCTAGCTGGCTGTTAAAGTCACTGAAAAGGCTTGGGAGTAGAGGAGATGGGGCACCAGCTGGGTAATAATTCTTCACTTTTCATCAGAAGACTGGGATGGAGGTGCTGTGTGCTATTTGTGAAGGCTCTATTGTTCCCTTGGGAACAGGAGAGAGTGGACTATACCGAGTGGGCAGCCTGGGATGGGGAACAACTTTGCTGGAGAGGACTTGTCCACGCCACTTTCTCAGCAGTGTTTGACTGAGGCATTAAATATTTTGTTCCCGGCCAAGCTCTCCATTCATTACCTACAGACTGAAAGACTACTGCTGTCCCTGAGGAGTTCCAGGAGAGCCAGAGCAAACCTCAGCTAGAGGTCCAGGACCTTCAGGAGGCTGCCTTGTGTGAAGTATCTCTAGCTCTAAGGTTGGCTCCTTCAATTTTCTGACAGATATTTTTCAGTTTGCTTATTTTAGGACTTCTCTGCAAATCCAGTCTGTTGCCTTGGGTGTTTCTAGAGGAGTTGCCATTAAAGACATAGGGCAAGCAGGGGAGGGTGACTTTGCCATAATTTTAGGTTGACTTTGTTGTTTTCTATATCTTAGCCTGAGAGGTCCAGGAACAGAAATAGGGAGAGAGAAAGAAGTTCCCGTGTCACTAAACTATGCATTTATGTTAGATTTTTCTGCAGGTGTCCCTTGGCAGTTGAAGTAATGACCCTGAAAAGCTGCTGTTTCCAGTTCCTTGTTGCCTTTAACAGCTTCAGGTTGCAGTGATTTATCCTGAGACCATGTGGACACCTCCCAGTCAAGTCATGCCAGCATACAGGGCAAAGGCGGCTCGTGCTCAGGTTAATTCCATGGAGTGCTCTGGCAATTTGCACTGGGGAGCCCTTTTTAATGTTCAATATCCCAAATTATTTTAGTAAGTAGATGTGGTGACGGCTGATAGAGCTTTATAGAACTGCAAACAATCCATGAAGCTAACACCCTGGGGCAGCTCATTTGCCTAACACAGAGCATGTGAAATACTTAACTGGTATAGCACAGTACAAATATTTACTGAAATCGTGGTTTAGTGTTTACCTTTGAGTGGGAGAGCACATACTGAGCAATTCATCTCTGTTGTGCCCAGCTATACAGTGCAGAATATGTTCAGCAGATGCTGTTGTCAAGCCATGGCTGCACATAGAGATGTTCTGGACAGTGAACTAGTTAAAGTGCTGTGTTGTGCTGAGCACAGGAAAAATTAAAAGTGTAACTATTCCCAGGATTCTGTATCAGAAGTGACATTCTTAAACACGATGATGACTTCTATATATTTAGCCATAATTAGCAAGAGTCAGCTCAGAAGGTCCTTGAAGGGTTTACTGCGGCACTTCCAGCATCTTGCCTAAAGAGCAAAGCTGATGTCTCTGGCAAGTGCTTATCAGCAGCCCATAGCCATGAATATTTTTGTTGTGCAGAAAAGCAGCAGGCTGTTTCTCGTGGTGCTCAAAGCTGTCAAGGTCTCTCATAGGAAGAGTGTTTGTGCTTTTGTGCCCCACACAAGGCTGCCAGTGCCATCGCAGCTTTGGCAATGTGCTGTTGCTGTCACCAAAGCAAAGCCCTGTGTTCGTGGAGACAAAAGGACTATCGGATGTGATTCCTGTTAGAGCGTTGCGTTGGTAACACAGTCACATTCTGCTTTTCACCTGCTCCTTTAAGCAGTTCTTCAGTTTCTTTGCGTCTTTGCAATTCAGAGATGAGTTTAGGAGGATGCAGATGAAAATAGTTCATGGGAAGAAATTTCCACTGAGGTCACTTTGTTGTTTCATCAGATGAGGAGGAGGTTAAGGACAACCATTCAGGCTTGCTGAGAATGCAGTTCTCTAGTAAAAGGTAGAGATTCCGAAACATTCATCGGACAGTTTATACCAGGAGTGTCATATTTTTCAAATACATTATTTGCCAACTGGTTTATTTTTCCCTTTTTTTTTCACAGTTCAATAAATCTAGAAAAAAAAAAATCTCTTTACGGGGAGTTCTGCACTTTGTGAAGGTATTTACTCTGACACAAAGATTTTTAACAGTACTATCACAACATTCTTCTCTTCTGATCTTTTCTCTCTGCTTTGCTCTAGAGTAGATGACTATGCACTATTTAAGACAGCAGAAACTGGCTCTGTTTGTGTGTCTATGTATGGTATGTGCTTTTAAAAAATCCTGGGTGTAGGCTCACCTGCCTGCGTGGTGTATTACCAGAACAGAGCTTTGGGGGTTTGGAAGCTTGCCAAATACACTTAGAAACCTCCTGAGACTGAGCCCCTTTGCTGTCCGAGTTCTTTCTTTTCTATTAAGGGTTTGTTTAAACAGCTAGAATTCATCATTTTGCCATGGATGTGATTTATACTTTAGAGAACAGGGGGTGCTTTTTGTAACTGCGCTGCTGAGTTCTGCCTTTCCACCTTAGCAAGAGCTCTGTGGCAGCTTCTCAGTAAGTCAGAGACCATAGAGATGTTCAGCCTTCCCTGAGCAGCGCTTTGGTTGCCGCAGTTGTCTGTCGGTGCCTGCAGTCATTTGTCGTAGAATAGCTGTGCACAAAATCCAAAGAAGAATCCTGTGTCCCCTTCCAAAGAAGGGTGCCACAAAGGGGGAAAGAAACCTGGCCATGGAGGCCATGCAAGTGAAGTCAGTGAGATTTAAGAGAGTCAACAATTTACTTTTCTTCTCTGGGTCTCGTAAGAAATGTCCCCACCCCAACTGTGGTCCCGTGTTGTGTTATGTCCCTTTGTATGTTCTTCTTCCAGAAGTCTGACTATATTTGTAGATAATTTCTATCAAAATAATGTGACAATCCAGGTGTGTTTTAATTGCTCCTTCACCTGTGGATGTTCATTGTTACAAAGCTGAGAAGGCACCATACTGGGGTGAGCACAGCTGCAGGGTGAAACCAAAACCCACCGATGTGTTCAAGATGAACAGGAAGCAGCAGTCATGAAGGCTCTTCTGATAAAATTAGAACTGGTAACAGCCAGGTCTTTGTTTAAAAAAGAAAAGGCAAAAGATGATGAGGAAAAAAGGAGAGAGTATAAAGCCTTCTGCAGAGTGGGCAGGAGGAGATGGTTAGTGTTAATAACCAGGAACAGTGAAAAGGGGGTGAGAGATGTGGAAAATCCTGCTCCACTGACAGGATCCACCACATCCCAGCAGCAGCCTGCAGAGGCCTGGCAATGCTGCAATAGGCATTTGCAAATTCCCTAGAATACTTTTTGTTCCTGAAGTATGTAATTGAAGAATGCAACTTCATCTGTGTCCAACTACTTTGGAACTGAGCTTATGTTGCAGATGTAAATCATAACTTGAAGGCAGGTGTGTCTTAACAGTTAATGTATGGGCTAATTCCAGAGAGGATGGATCTGCAGTATCTCAAAGTTCTAATGGGGTCAGGGCTGAGATACTGTAAGAAATGCCTTTTTTTTCCCCCCCTTCATCTTTGTCTGGGACCAGTTATCTATCTTAATTTCTCTCTTGAAAAATGAATCATGTGAGTCCTACCTTTGATTTGTTTCTTTATCTGTGCTTTGTTGACTTCACAGGTTATACAAACACAGCAGGGGAGAGCTGTGAGACTATGTATCAAGCATTAGAGCGCATTAGAGTAATCGTGTTCCTCTAACATATCAGATGTTGTCATCAAGTTTTATGAGTAGAGCTGTTATTTTTCACAGAATCTCCTGAAACTATTCATCTTAATTAGCAGCAATGTAAGCTTCTTCATAAAGTTGGAATACATTTTATTATGAAAAAATTTTGTGCTAAATGCACCTGCTTGGTGTTTCTAAACAAAGTGATGCAAAAAAAGTTTTCTGTGGCTCAGAAAGCTTTCCTTATAAAAGTAATCTGAAGGTGTTGTTAGAAGTCATACTCTTTTCCCTTTAAGGGATGAGATGGTGAACTCAGGTTTGTGGTTCACAGCCTACCTGCTCCTCAGCCCCTTCCGTGCTCCAGGCAGACTCCCGTAACTGCTGGTGTGGGGGCAGCATCCCAGGTGCACAGGTTGTTACTGTTCCCTTTGTCCTCCCTGCTGTGACATATGTTTTCTCATCATGCTGTGTGAATATGTAGGTATTTTTTTTCTTTCAACCCTGATCCAAAAAAAAAGCTTTTTAGTCAAGCAGCATCAAATGCCAAATGGATTGGGTTATAAAATACCCCCATGTTGAAAGACAGACAATACAAAGAGATAATCCAGTAGCCAACCCTATGAATGAGTTTCTCAAATATGAGCTCACCAAACTTTCAAGGTAAAAGAAAATGTGGGCTAAAGAGCCCCTGTTCCCTGAGCTGTACATGGTGGTAAACCAGTTCATGATCAGCAGCTCCCCAGTACGCTGGCACTGGTGTTGAGAACATTGTTCCACACAGTGTTGTTTCTAGTCCCAGTCTTTTGCTTCTGATTTGTTTTGGGGTTTTTTGTGAAGGGGCTGATGAATAGAAGACCCTGAATGAAGTGGTTTGACATTTGTTTTCTGATGTGGTAAACAACAAATGCTGCAGTGTCATAGCTGTGTTCAAGGCCTCCTTATTCATCAGCAGCTTTAAAGTAGCTCTGCCCTGTCATTATGAAACACTGTAGATACTTTTTTTTAATCAGTTACAAAGTCAAATTTGACAAGAGAAGTGCTCGGAGAGCAACAAGCAGTAAGAGACATCTTGTACATTTGAATAGAGCATTTCTAGATTATTTTTTTGTCAGCTTTTTTGCCTTGGGGTGGTTCACCCATCAAAAGCTCTCAGCACTATTCCAAACAGCAATGTTACCCTTCCGGGGTTTGCCTCTGGGTGAGCACATCCCCTTCACTCCAAAATTCTTCATGTCCTCTTGCTGGGTGCCATGCAACGGCTTGAGTGTAAGAGTGAAGGCATCCTACAGTGCTGATTGTCTGAAGGCCAGGAGCTGGTTCAGCACTGCAAGGCCCTGGAATATCATCTGCCCTGCTCTCGCTGGGGGCTGGGGCCGGGCAGGAGTTGTCAAGTGCACTGAGCTTGCTCTCCCCTTTGTGAATGGTGTCATGCTGGGGGTAGTTCATATGCAGCATTGCTCTGACTGTGCAAGTGCTTCGTGGTTGTTGCCTGAGCACCCTGCACTTCCATTTTCTGTTTAAGTGGTGATCCAGCTGAACTGGCATGTTTTCACCAATGTATTGCTGTCTTACCATATGAAATTATTATCTGAACTCTCAGAAAGCAAGGCACATTGAGTTATTTTCCCCCCACTGATCTTTTGTTTTCTAGTGTTGTGTTGAGTATTTGAATTTGGGTGTCAGAAACATGTATCTCAAATTCTGTAAAGGTGAGAAAATGTGTGTGTGTGTGTATGCAGTGAGCAGCACAGCTTTGTGCAGATTGTGATTGTATAGAGCCTGGGCAAGAGAGGTTATAGTAAGTACTGACATTTATGGAGAAACAGCGTGTCCGTTTATGTCACTCAGTGCAACAGCTGCATCTGAAATTTGCTGCCCTTTGCTTATAGACTGATCCTGGTATTTGGAAAACTTTGAATGTTTCACTGGTCAGGTGTCCAGAATTTGAAACAAAATCAATTTTAACTGCTATAGGCAGGAGGGTTTATGGTCATAATGCTCCAATGACAGTGTCAGGAGGAAGCATTGGGAGCTTTCAGGTAATGTTTATTTGCAGACATTGCACGGAGTCTTAAAATAACAGTAATTGCTGCAGAAAAAGCAGGTACAGCATGATCTCTGCCCCTGTAGGAAAGTATAGATAGGTAATATAATGTTAGGAATAGAAAAAATTAGATATGATACAAAAATGCAAGTCATGTATTAGATGGAAGATAGTTGGTTTCGCTGCACTGGCTTCTAATGGCAATCTCTTTGCAGGATACTTCACAAGTGATGGATTGAGGCACACACATAATGACCTGTTCCAGTCAGAAACTGAGACAGCCTCAAAGGGAGTTGCCAACAAGATCTATAGAATGAAACGTGTGAGTGTATACAAGAGCAGTGTTGGGACAATTTTGCATGTATATCTTCCTGACAAAAAATGGAAGGAAAAAAACAGTCAAGACTGCACATTTTTGAGGATTAATCACCTGAGGTTTTTCTTTAATTTATCACCAACAGGAATAATGTTCACTTTGTTTCTGTTTTACAGGAACACCCACATAGCCTTTAAAAACCATAAATAAAATGATGTCCACACAGGCTATGGGTCTGTGCAGCAGCTGTTCACATGACCCTATATTGTATCTGCATAGATTTAATCACTTTTTCCTCAGCAACTCTCTCAATCTGTCAAAATATTTGTAAACTGATCCACTTCCCAGTTAAATTTGCTTTTACTAGCACAACAGAGACAGGGAAAATGTATGCCCAGTGGGAAGAAAAAAAGCAAAATTGTTTTCCATTGCAGGTTGAGCAGCTCAGTCCTAAGGCGTTTGCCTTGATGACTCTGCGAATCCAGTGCTCATTTCTGGGAGGAGATGTTTCATTTCATCAGACAGACTTCTCCACGACTGAACAAGCACAAACAAAATGGTAGGTGACAGAAGATGGCTCTGTATTTCTGTAGAGGAGAAACTTGCTGGAAGAGGAGGGATATTTGGGGTTTGTTCTTGTTTTATCCCTGACTTACTGTGTCCTCTTGTGTATAATGTGTTAATGCTTCCTTCCTGTGCCTTGTAAATCTCCATACTCCAAGGGTACCTGGGGACCATGTGACAACTTACTACAGTAATTAAACAGATGAGCTGGTCACCACTTCCCATCGGTTCCCCAGCAGACAGTGTCTGTGTTAGCCCAGCCTTCCTGTAACTGACCCTCTGAGTGCACAGGTCTGAGTTTAAGACCACTCAAGCCTCTTGGCTTTCCAAATCCATCACTGCCCTTTTTGTGAGGTAACACAGGTCCCTGCATTAGACCTATCAGACAGGGAGGAGCAATGTGTCCTGAAGAAATGGTGATGAGAGTAGGTAGCATCATGATGCATAATTGTTTTCCAGAACTATCCTGGAGGAAGTTGGTTAAAGCACAGGATGTGGGATCACTTTCAGAAGTGAAAACACACAGATGTGCCAGCACTGCCCACTGCTGTGGTTTTGCAGGCTAGTCTAACATCAGCTGCCTGCAGGCTACCACAGCAGCTTCTGTATCTGCACTCCTGTGAAACTGTGAGCTTGCTGCTATAGAAATCCACATGCTTTGATTGCACCCTGAAGGAAATAAGCCTTACAGCTCCTATCAATATATTGAACTTTCACTCTGTTGTATAAACCAGAAAATCCAGATGTCAAGTCTACTTTTAATCCCTAAAGTGTAACAATGAGAGGTTTTTTTGTGTTTGTTAAAGCAAGAGGATTTCTGTGCGCACAGGACTACCTGTGGCCTCACAGAAGGGTTTGCAGGGTGAAGGAGTTGCTTGGGCTAGTTGTGTAACTTGGTGGATAGTTCAGTCTGGCCAGCAGCTGCTTGTAGGGTAACTAGAGCAAAGGGTGCCATTGCCTTACACAGAGGCAGCACCAAGCATTGACCACTGCTCTGGCATAGTCTTGAGTCCATCCTTTACACCTCTGGATCAGGGTACAGGGGAGCCAGGTAAGCCTTGTTACACAGCAGAACAGTCGATGGCCATCCTGTCTGGGCTGAGACTGTTATGTATGCTTCCCAGTCATGACCACAGATGTGTCCAGCTGTGGCTTAAGACAAACACTGGGAGCTGTGATGGCCAGCGGGCACTGCTCCCATCTGGCAGCAGGGACTTTCAAAGTGCCTCTGCACTGAGACCAGGGCTTCCAGATTAGTTCAGCTTTGACCACTGCTGGAAAGGAGCATTGGGGAAGCACTCCCAAAGGCAGGTTGGCAAGGCAAGGCCCTACCACCTCCTAGCTGAGATAAATTCACTCCTGCATTTCCCAGACTCATGCCCCACCATATAAGTAAGCATTGTGACCTAGTCTAGGAAATAGGTGGGTCTTCAGATGTGACAATGTCTCTCTGTCAAGACTCTGTCATATTCTGACAGCTTCCAGGCGTGTTAAAATCTCATGCATTTTATACCCAAACCATGCAGTCTGGTTGGTGTCCAGATGTCAGAACTGCATTCAGGGTCTTCTGTACAAAACAGAGTTAGACCACTGATTATTTCATGGCTCCTCTGGCATTCTGGACTTCATACTCATTGCTTAAGTGGCCAGATGTCCTGAAGTCGTTGCATACAGCTGAACAATAAATGTCTGCTGCAGAGAGATACCAAAGGCCTTCCTGCTTTATTAGGCTAAAACTGACAGTTTTATTGACTGGCTTTTTGCCTTGATCGTATTTACAGTGTTATACTCGACCTATTTAAATCATTTCAGTAGCAAGCTGATACTTTCTGAAAGCGGCTCTGACTCCAGCCTGAAGAATAGGTAGCTGTTTAATGGATACAATGAACTGTCAAATAGCCACATTTTCACGTGAAAAACAATTATTCCTCTGTAACAGCTGACAGTTTATTTTGCTGCAGGCAAAATACAGCTTTGATAAAGTACATTGCCAAAATGAGCCCAACTAGTTTGAGAAACACACCTCACTAGCAAATCAGTGCTTTTACTACCTGTGTACAAGATATGATTTCTTATTTCCATATGTAAAAGAATCTACTACAGACGTTGTTACAAACACAGGTTAGAGCAAGTATCAACCCCCATCAAATGAATCAACCAGGTGATAAAGNACAAGCTCCTCTGGCTACATTACAGTTAATGTCGTTAAAGGAAAAAGAAAGTGGTAAATATTAAGAGCTTCCACTCAAAAATGTATTAAGCAGCAGAGTGTGTCTAACAATTTGACTAAGCACACCTTAAGGCTATGTTCAAGATCCATTGATTTCTTTGTTTTCAAATCACTTCTTTAACTAAGTAAATAAATCAACATAAAACCCAAACCAAAACCCAACAANGTGTGGGGCTGTTTCTCAGGCTGTGGTCTTGTGGGCCACTGCTGCCCTGTAAGACATCAGCAGGTCTTCTGTCAAAGAGTTGTGATGAGGAAAAACCCCTGCTCTTAAAAACACTTATGTGCATTCCCACAAATGCAGGCAAGTGCAGCGTTCACGCGCACATGTGAAATGAGCAGTGTGGGTATACTCACTGGTTGTAATTTGAATTACTGTGGCCGCTTGACAGAACAGGATTTTAGTAAGCTGAGATATTTTACTCTAAAGACAGAATTTAAAAATATTATTCTAGGAATTGCATCTATGGCCTTCTTAATATGCTGTCCTGGTCTGCTACTACACACATACCTGGGCTCCACCAGCCCCTGAGATGCTCCAACAGAGGTGCTGGGTGTGTTGTTGGGGAGCGATTTGACAGCTTCCCACTTCAGTGTTTACATGAATGGCTGCACTTAATCATAATGATACCAGAGTTTTTCCCTTTGTTGGTTTTACTCCTTTTCACTAGTGCAGAGAAAGTGAAGTTTTCAGAACTGCTTTGCTGGAAAATGTCACGTAAATATTACTAACCCCTGAAACCAGCCCGAGCTTTGCAGAGCACACAGCCGGATCAGTCTGTTTGACCAGACTGCGGGTGCGGGCAAGGCAGGGCTGGACAGAAAGGTCTCGGGTGAAGGCTAAAGACGAGGGTATCGGGAGCTTTGCCGCACAGGGCAAAGCTGCGGGGCCGGCGTTGCCCGTCCGAAGCCGCTGCTCTTGCGGCTGCTGTTGCCGNAATCACGAGCACAGCCAGAGAGGGATATAAACAAAATAGTTTCAGAAGAGAATAAAAGTTTGGAAAGAAAAAAAAGTACTTGGAATACACCAGCAAACTAAAGGGAAGGGGATAGGTACTGTATGACAAAATTTATTTCAGATTCTCTCTTCTATACTAAAAATATAACATGATCCAATTGTACCAGCCTATCATTATCAGCTCATCCTATCCCTTAGATTTGCTCGCCAAGTCCTTAACTGTAATGTAAATTGTTATATTGTAGCTGACTTCAGTTAGTAATGGCAACATATACCAGCTGCCTCCCTGTGCATTGCCCTGCATCCCTGCCAGGCTTTCATCTTTTCTGGGAAGCCCTCCTTTGTTCGACCAATTTTTGTCTTTCAGTGCAGAGTCTTGGGATGAGTTAAGCTCCTCTTCAGTCTCATGAAGTTTGCACTGTTCTTAGCCCCAGTTGCTGCTTCCTAATAGTCAGCCTTCCAGTTCTTTCCTTCAGATGTCTTACCTGCATTTTTTGTTTCTACTCAGGTACTTCAGCATCTCTCTCTAACTTAATTTTCTATTTTCTAATGGGTAGCTTAAAAGGAAGTCGACTGTTAGAAATAAGCACTGTATGTAACTCCCTTGTTGCCTTACAGTATGTTACTAAAGGGGCTCATGTGAAAATGAGGGAAAATTCCACATGATCATCTCATTGATTTTCTTTCTGGCTGGATAAATATTTGTTTTAGCGGCCACAAACTTCTTTGGATGTATTAGAACTTATAAATGGAGTGTGATATATATATATCTCCTTGTTTGCTCTGTCAAAGGTGCTATATTTCTGGATGAGAACAAAAGAATTCTCATGATTTAGCTACTTAAGCATTGAGGTTATCCAGATTTTCAGAAGAGCTCTTCTGCTATTTGGACACCTCAGTGAGAAAACTGTCAGCCCCTGAAAGTGTGGTTGAAATTAAGGGGGACCGCTGAGGAGTTCTTTGCTGGCTTAGGGATGTCACAATGGTATTTACTATTTCAAAAATCTGGACCCAAGTGAGTCTGTAGTGTTTTCTAAGTAAAAGCCAATAGCTGATGCTGCCAAGTAAAAGCAAGCACTGTAAACTGGTATCTCTGGGGAAAGGCACAGGATTAATGTGTTAACTGTCTAAGCTTCTGTGTATTAGCCTGAATCCACGGGTTACATCATCATTTGTCATTTGAGATTTCCTGGAAACCTTCTAAAGAAAGACCAGGAAGAAGCTGCACAATTATTTTTGTTTTGCCTAATGAGCCTGGAGAAGTAGAAGGTCACCTCAAAGTAGAATTTTTTGAGGATACCAACATTTCCTCATCCTCTACTGTGTGCCTGATAAAATAGCTGGATCTCAAGATGTGTGCTTCACTAATTGAAGGTCATATTAGCATGAATGGGTCTAACCTTGGCTGACAGCTACCATATCAATTTAATGTTGGTTTTCTTATGTTTTTCCTACAAGTGTTACTTTTCATTAATGCAATCTTATCAACTCTAATGTAGAATGGTATATTCACTTCCATCAATAGTATAATCTTCCCTCCATTTTAAATAATTAGAAGGAATGAATAGAAATGAAATCCACATGCAATAGCAAAGATGAAATAATGGCTTGTGTATGTATACAGAACATCCCATAACACCAGTTCTGCAGTGAATTAAGGCTTTGTTGATCTTAAGCGATAAAAAAATGAATTGGATTATAACACATAGCTTCAGTGAGGGTTTCCAAGGTCTTAGAAATGAATGCAGTGTTCATGAATATGGAACAGGTTTCCTTGCGGGATTCAGAAATGAGGTGACAGTACAGCAGCTGGCCAACAAGTCCATGTGACTATTGGTACAAGGGTATATATATCATCCACTGCTGCAAGCACAAGTTAAAGATGTGGCATATACAATCATTTGTTAAGTTCTCTCCTGTGCAAAAGAACTGTTGACTCAAATGAGAAACACAACAAATAAAACCTCCTCTTGTTTAGGTTTTATCATGGGGTGGCTGTGTTCCTTTGAAGCCCCTGGTGCTGGCTGCTGTCAGAAGTAAGATACTTGCCTCAGTGATCCATTGCTTCTAATCAGGTCAGTTGTTTCTTATGAACCTAAAACTAGCACTTACTGGGTACTTACATCTTCTTTCAGCATTGAGAAGTGTTAAAAGAAAGGAGTATGACTCAGGTTCATAACAGTTTTAGATTCCACTCGAGTAGCCAGAAGTTAGGTGCATTTTTAGAGTACTTGGAGCTGATGAAAACCAAAGCATTTTGAAATGAAGCTCAGCTAATAAAACCACAACCATAAATCAAAGTTCTCTGTAAATGTGCAAATGCTGCTCAGCATAATTGGCTAGAATTGCCATCTAGATGTTAAACATATCAGCCACCATAGATAAGCAGTTATCAGATGTGCAAATCAGTTTGCATATAAAATAGCTCTTGACAGAGCTAGTATAGTCCCAGAATGAAAACTGCCTGGTTCCATGTGGCTCTGTTTAGTCTTACTCCACCAGAGACCCCACCTGAAAGTTGTGTCCTTACTGGTTTGGGACGTAATGGAGAATTAGGGTAACGATTGCTGGGATAGTAGCATAATATGATCTTAGTAAGGGGAGAAATAACAGCTGCCTTTGTGCTTCAGTATGTGACTCTGGGACAGTTTTTACCACAAGATATCTTTTAAGGTCTGTAAAAACTTATTAGGGCAATTTGCATTATTGATCAAGGGTTTGGGGTTTGGTTGGTTGGTTTGTTGGTTTGTTGGTTTTTTTTCCCCTGCATTTGAACATAAGAAATTATTGTAGTATAGTTAGAATTTGTTTAGAGAGGAGAATTCATGGCCATACTGGAGAATGCTGAGCAAGGAGACAACTCTTAAGGGATGCTTCTCTGTTTCTGAGTAATTGGGCAGCAGGATCCCAAGGCAATTTACTTGTTATAGCATCTTCCCCACAAAACTCTTTGCTGAAATATGTGGAGTCCTGAAATCTGTCACCCTGAAAAAAATCAACACAGGGTTTCCTGCAATTTAATTTTGTACACATCAACACATTTCTTGATTACACTTCAAGCTTTCAAAAAAGATGCCAGTGTTTTCCTGCAGCAAAATTAGGACTTAAGTCTTCAGCTACTCACTTCTCCTCACAGCACTGCTCTCTGTGGACAGCAGCAGACAATCTGCACATGCTTTGTTCTCTACCCACAGCCCTGGCGTGTGTTCAGTGACATTGTAGGGACCAAGACATTAGTGCAAGCTCTGATTTCCAAATGCTGTCACATCAGAAAAATGGTTGACCAATCTCAGGTGACTCATTTTTCATATTTTGGTTGTTTGTTTTGTGTTTTTGTTGGTTTGGTTGGTTGGTTTTTTGTGGGTTTGGTTTGGTTTTCATTTTGTTTTGTTTTTTTTTGCTAATAAGTCAAAAGAAGAAAAGCCTTGTTACAATCACAATATATGCTATGTATAAACTCTACAACTGCAGGGGAACACTGTATTCTGGATTACCTGTCAGCTGCAGATAGCACCTATCACTTCAGAGTTAGGAGGGAGAAATGGAAGGCTGCCTTTCTCTGCTCCCATGTAGTGTTATATTCTGCAGTGCCATGGTAAGATATTAATTACATTTATCAGAACAGGATTAAATGTGGAATGAGTGATTAATTATTTGTCATCGGGGTAGATTTAAGTTCTGTCCAGGGTTTGTGTGTTCATTAATTACTTGTTAGTCAAAATGACACTACTTCAGAGGAGGAGGAGTCTTTTCAGCTGTGTTGGTGCAGTGATTTGTACAATTGATGTGGTATTTGAAGGTGCTTTCTGTAACAAAACAATTGTTATGATAATATATTCTACTTCTTAAGCATGAAGAAACCTTTAAGTGCATAGTACAGAGTTTACTTCCTTGCAGGTCTTATGCTTTTATTTCCTGTCTTATATGCTGCTTTGAAAGGTCATTGGCATAGGATTTAACATAACACATCCTTGATAAATTTTTGCTATCACAGCAGAAGGGGTTGGCTGGAATGGATTTACTCATGGCCCTCAGCAGGGGAACCTGCTATCGAGGGAGCAAATAAGTCTGAGCCTTCCCTGCGAGGTGGTTACCTGTGCAGTACTCCACTGGTGTGGTCGTGCTGTGCCAGAAGTGCTGTTATCCAGCTCGTGGGTGTTCTTTGCCTGGCTATGACAGCGGGAGGCTCCTATTCACGGTTGTGTCTAAAATCTCTATCTTAGAGTGTTTCTGGTTGATGAGGTTTTGCAAGTACTTTGGGAAGGCTCTGCTTTTGTGTTGATGGCGTCGTGTATGTGGCAATTGTGGTATTTTACTTAATTTTATGGGGCTGATGTCAACATTGCCTAGTTACTGCAGGGATTGCTTGGATCTTAGCACTTTATGCCTATAGCAGCAGAGACTGAAGGCTGCCGAACGGGTTTAGTTTTGCCCCGTTCTGCCTCTCTTAATGCCTTCTTTTTCTCACTGGTGGCCATGCTGTTCTTCATCGTTGCTTATGCTAAACAGAGGCTGTGTTGCTCTGAATGGGAGAGTAGAGGGCCTTGCAGTCATACGTTGCCGTTCAGGTCCTAGCTGATGTTTCGAGAGTGATGAAAGCCATCATGTACATACATGTGTTTTCTTTGTATAAGGAATTCTTCTTTCTCCTCAGAAGACCTGTACTCATGATGTTCAATATTTAACAAAGGGCATCGGGACACTGTTTGCCACTGTGTAACTTAAGATTTACTAACATAGCCAAGTAAATACCTATCCTTCAGCTTTTTGCTTTCTCTGTTCTTGACATTATTAGACTACAGCCTTTTGGTGACCCTGGCTGTGAACTTTATTGATAGACTAATTCCCTACCAAAGCAGTGCATATTATGGAGAGTCAGAATCACAAGCTGTAGGCTTTTAATGTTTGTAAGAGCTGCAGGAGTTGATTAAAAACATTCTGTCTGGGTCTACATGGATGTTCAAACATGGAGAGAAAACAACAGAACTGGTCAGAAGCTCAGGTACTTCTAGAAAGGAAAAATGAAGGGAAAAGGGTCAAAATATCTGAAGACATTTGGAAGTATTTACCTCCCCTAAACACCCACCTCCCCCTCCGAGAACTCAGCTAGTTTGGGACATTGCAGCAACTGCAATGAGTCAGTTCTCCTTTTAGAAAAGCCCTGACATTCCAGGGCTCAAGAAACAGTAATATGAATGTAGCACTGCTGAGAGTGAAGTCACAGTGAAGATGTGAAATAACACATCAATCAATAAATAAGCCTTTGACTAACTGGGAACAGTGGTGCAGATTCCCATTTCTGCCTCGTTTAAATAAGTCCATCAGTATCAGGGACCAAGCTGTGTGTCCCAGTGGTGCTGGTCATGAAAGGATGTTCACAACCTAAGTGCAGGGGACATTGTGAGGGAACATGCTTTTTCTGCAATGCATTTCCAAGGTTTTGGAGGCTGATGGATTTGTGAGTTGTCATATTCATTAGTCAATTCCCACTGCTCACCATCATTATTAAAAATGACAACACCAGTTTTTGTATCCTAGACTGACTGTGTTGTATTGGTCTGAGTAATAACATTCTTTATTTTTAAGTCAAGAGCATTTTGTTTATGTACTCTGTCCACAAGGGAAAATATTCTGCTATTGCTGCAATGCACAAGGGACAGTTAAATCTAATAAGTTAATCTAGACTTCTAAAAACAAAATTAAATTTTCAAATAAAGGCAAACTGACAGCTAAGGCATAAATTTTTTATTTAAAATAGAAAATAACCCCATTCAAATGCAATCAGAGAAGACAGATGTAGGTAAAAAACAAGTAGAGATAGGATATATGGTGCATAAATTTATTATGTCTGTGTGATGGATCAAACAGGGTGACCTTAAAAATGTTCCAATAACATCAGCTAAAATATGAAATTTGCATATATTTAAATACTGCTTGTTAATGTAAGATAGACCAGGAAGAATGTTAACACTGAAAGTAAAATACAGCACAGGTGTAAAGTGTACAAGAGAAAGGTCACATTAGCTATCAGAGTAGCTGAAATATAAATATTTACTAGCTTGGAGCTGGCAGGAAGTTATATAAATGAGAAATATTATCTTCTACTGTTTAATGTATCTTCTTAGGTTAAATATTTAGCTGATAAAAAAAGACCTTGATTCAGCAAAGTTCCTAATTAACTAAATGTTTAACTTCAGACATCCTCTTAGATCCAAATTACCTTAATGGGACTACTCATAGATGCAGTTTTACTGGAGGCAAGGGCAGGTCCCTCTGATGAGGCATGTTACCAAGAGCACAGAGGATGCTGTGAAATTTTACCTGCCTTTGGAGTGGTAAAAGGAGCTGTTTATAGTCAGATTTCTCCAGTGTTTTTCATTCTCCTTTTCTGGGTGCAGATCTCTGGTAGACTGTTGGATTTGCTTAAGCGTGGGATCAGATTGCTACTTGGAAGTGGCATTTATTTCCTTTCAGGAGAGAAAATGTAGCTTTTCAAGAGGACATGATACTAAATCACAAGGAGCTCTTTTGTGTAAATACTCTCCTTGGACAAAAAGCTGCCTGGGGCTTCCCGATTCCTGCTCTGTCGCTCTCTCCCGGACACCTTTACCCTGTCACCCCATCCTCACAGCAGTGCATAAGCCGTGCTGCTTCCTGGGGTAGGATGTGTTTGGATTCAGTCCCCCAGGAGTCTGCAGCGAGTCTTTGGCTTTTTCATCAGAGCCTCAGAATGGGAATTTCTCCAGCTACGTAGGTAGTGGCACAGACACCTCTTGTTGAGCTCTGGTGCCCTTAAAGAGTTTGAGGCTGGTTTGTCCATCTGGTCATCCCTAGAAGTACATTGCAATTATCTCCCGGTTCTTATTCAATCTTGGTTTTCTAGAGATTTCCGCTGTAATTGGATCAGTCATTAATGCAGCCCAGATTTCTCACAGTATTCTGCTGAGATTACATCTGTTCCCATACACTGACCCAGTTAGAGCCAAGATACCTGTGTGTCTAAGACAGGAAATCCGTTTGTAAAATGATACAAATATTTTGACGTACGATATCACAATAAAAGAAATGTAGATAGTGCTGATAGCATCATCCAGCCTCTGGGAACAGCAGGTAGATGTGCAGATGGCTCTCCAGCACTCCAGACGTGGATGTAGGTATTGATAGGCACAAGGGGATTTGTCCCTTCAGTTCGCTTGCTTTATGTTTTGTCTGTTGGGTCGTTAGCTCATTAATATTCTTTTATGTGTGTTTTGTGAATGATTTACTTTTAAAGTGGTACAATTCTGAAAGATCTTTTTTGTATTCATTTCTAGCAAGAGTGCAAGTAGTTCTAGTCATTGATTAGTGACAAATGCCATCTTTTGAGAGGTTCTCTTGGTCTTTGGGTTGTCTGTTTTGAAGGTCACTTCCATTTATTAAAGGATTTCAACTGTACACTTGAATATTTCATGAATTGACAGTATTGTTTCTAGCTTTTGCAATGCTTCTACATAGGGAAAAAGTCAGATAACAGAAAGTTGTGTGTTTTTAAAATGTTACCCAGAAAGCTACCTACTCACCTAATACTACGCTATAGGTCAAGTTGGACTGTTTCTGTCACACTGCTATTACACAATGCAGGAAAATAAAAATGTAAGGTGCTATATATGCACATTATCTTCACGCTGAGTCTCAGCTACGTGTGGTTGTTCAAGCTGTGTGTAGACCTCTGGTAACAGCTGCAGCATATAGGGTGAAAACACAAAACCGAAGAGCAATAGAAAATAGCTAGAGGGACTTACACAATAAAATTATGTAGATTAATTACTCGATTCTCTTGAGTAAGTGGCATGTTACAGACCTGGGGCCCCTTTCTTTGGACTCAGTTGCTGAGGAGTGTCATTCCTGGTAATCTGTGTAAGGCAGGATTTGGTGCTCTCTCTCACTGTTCCTCGTTGAGGGCTCTTCCAGCACATGGCAGGGGTCTGTCATTTAATAACAAAGGTTATTTGTTATTAATAAGGATGATTAAGGATCATCTCCACTGATGATCTCTGTTGAAGTCTGTTATCTTTGCACTGTCTCACCTCATGGGAATGAACTGTTGAAGAGAAGGTCCTTCACCCTGTGGGATCATTAAATCCAGGTCGTCTGTAAAGGATTTGGTCTGTGACAGAAACTCTTCTATATGTTGCACAATAAAACATGCCTTGGTAGGAGACATTTTACAAATGCCGCCAGAATAGGTTGGTGTAAAATTTCCCTGGACTCCCAGCATTATGAAAACTCAGCTCTGCTTCTAGGTGTATATGAACTTCACTCACATACTGTATCCTTTAAACACTGACTTGAAACATTTGGCTGCTTTGTAGACTGATTTGGGTTATAGAATCATTAGAGCTTGCTCATTTAGGGAAATGAGGTTCATATGCTTACAAGAGGCCTGCTCAGAAAACCTATATACTGTTCCTGTGTGGTCTTTCCCAAGGATTAGCCACAGTAGAGTATGTGTATTGGGGCAGCCAAAATACAAGTAGACAATTAGCTTTTCTACTAGAGACTAGTTTTGTTAACATTCCCTTGATTTGACAGCTGGAATAGATGAATGTCATTCCTGACCTTTTCAATTTTACAGCTTCTTCACTTTCATAATTCCAACTCCTGCAGCTGCAGCATGGAAATGAACTTTAATAATGTTCCCCAAACTCTTGAAAATACACTGCTTAAGAGCTACATTTTACAGTACTCTAAACTTATGAACCTTTCATATCACTGTTTTTAAAACCATAGACTACATGCAATTAGCATTAGCAATTATGTGGTGGACATTTCTTGACTGCTTTTGTGGAGCAGATATGAATAATCAGACCTTACGTATCCACATTTCATTGTGATTTATGATGATGGAAAGAATAATTCTGCCCTGAGTTTTAATTATTGCTGGAAGATACTCTCTAGGTTCTGCTGTTAATGCCTTTCATTTAATGTTATAGGGTCAAATACTGTTCGCTTTATGGATGTGAATTATTCTACTGAAGCTAATATAAATAATTATAAGAGCAGGAACGAGTTACACAATGTGAATTGCAGAGGTATGGTTGCTTAAGCTGTGGTGTTCCACTGAAATCAAAGTAATGACATGGTGCTGCTCTAGACGAGACTCTACTGTTATTAATTTAATCACAATCTGTATTTATGTTAATTAAACTCCAGTCAAAAAAAGAAAGGGTTGGAGGGGATACTATCATTATGGAGAATGTGAGCTTCAGTCACTTTAAGTTAAAACTACTATCGTGGGGTGTTCTGGTCTTATATACAAAGTAAGAGTAGTCCAGGTTTAACTGTCCCAATCTGGCAAAGCTACAGGATTCAAAATATGGCAGCAAGGTGAAACTGCACAAAATAGCAAAGCTAAGCTGAGAAACAACAGGAATCCAAACTGATAGTGATGCTACCGAATGGGCTTTAGGGGGGACTGGGGCCCATTAGCTACTGTGGCTGCAGAGCTGCTGAGAAGCTCACCAGCAATGACCTTTTGCTCCTCTTCCTGCCAGACAGACTGGTAAAGTCCACAGTGCACTAACCACTTTTTAATACATGCTTATAGTCCTTTTGGAAGGCTCATTTCAAAGCTCTCATGTAGCTCTTCATGTAGCTAATGGGTTGAGCCTCTTCTGAGAGTTCAAATATCCTAATGAGATTAACTATTAAATAACTGCCCATCAAAGAGTTGCTGCTACTCTGATTCGTTTGTGGCACTGGAAGAAAGAGCTGCCCGTGAAAATGTTAGCACTGCTTGGAAATGAGTTCTCTTTGAATATTTTTAGATGATTACACTTTCCATCCTAGATAAGTCAGCATCGTTTCCCCTGTCACACAAATACAGGCTTTCTTTCTTGAGGTTGGTCAGGCAAAGGTGACAGGTTTTGCCATCATGACATTACCTTCTTCCTTAGGAATGAGACTTAAGCCTCCCTGTGACTAATTAGTTGTCTCTCAGGGAATGGATTTGTCTCAAACAGAATGGCACAGATGCCTTCCACAGAGCCCAAGAAAGGATAAAGTAAAATAAATTCACCAAATTTTACAAATTAACCAAAACCCACAAATAAAATACACATGGGAATACTTATGAAAGAGCAAAAACCATGGGAGAAAACACAAGATAGTGCTAAACCTGCATACTGGTGTGAAGTGGCAGCAGATGTCACCTCCCTTTGACGGAGCTGATCTGAGTCTCACTTCTGCTGCCTTACTTTTGTCCCAGTGGTCAGGGAAAGCTTAGGAGTGAGTGGCTCCTTGGGGAAAGGCCAGAAGGGAGTTTGGTTTTGGAAAGCCTCATGCAGGGAGCAGATGAGCCTTGGCATGGAAGTGGGTGGCAGAGATGTCAGGAAGGAGTCTGGGCAGTGCAACCTGTTTTGGCTACCGAGTTATGCTGGCGCTCCAGTTTCAGGAAACAAATGCTCTGTCCCTTGACAAAGGTCCTGAGTAATGCCAAGCCTGGGAGATTCCTCTGAAGAGCTAGCTGGCTGCCTGGGCTGCTGGCATGCTTTAGCTTTAAGCGGCCTGGGAGTTTCCAAGCAAGCTTGCTCACAGGAGTGCTCAAAAGAAACGAGTAGCTGTTGTCTGTCACCTCACCTGTGCACATGTGCAGTGGCTTATGGGAGAAGCCTATGGGAAAATAACAAGGAGCCCCATGTGCAAAGCTCTAGTCTGAGAAGTCCCCACGCAGCACAAGCAGCACATAGCCACATTGCTTTAAGGCATGATTTGAATGGTCTGCACAAGTTGGGATCTTTGGAAAATTACACAGGCCCTAATGTGAGGACTGATTAAAACCACACTGGCATTGTGATGACATTAGTGTATAACCAACAAATTTATTTATACCTCTTAAGGACATAAACCAGTATTAGATGNGACCACACTGGCATTGTGATGAAATTAGTGTATAACCAACAAGGACATAAACCAGTATTAGATGCAATGCTTAACAGATACAAGAAGTTATTTTTCTCAAAGGCTATGCTTCTCAAGCCTTTGCCTACACACAGTCTTGCTGGTTGCTTCTAAAGAAAGCTCTGGTTTCTTGACAGTCATCTCTCCAAGAAACTTGAAGGGTGCTCTTTAACACTTCTCAGTGACATGAATCTATTTTACTTATCAGGATTTTTGGGTGAGCAAGCTGGTCAAAATGTATGGATTAGAAAAGAAAATGTGAAGGTTTTGACTGGTGGAGAAGAAAAATATGAGCAATATCTCATTACATTGTTTTCCCTGATTTTAACCCATACTGCTATTGCTTAAGCTATTTAAAATAACATTATTTTCATTGTTGAATCAGGACACAAATAAGAAAAAAGGGAAAGGATTTTGTCTTATCTTCTTGCAGCCACGGTCTCTGGTTACCATCAGCAATAGAGGGGCAGGGAATGATTCTTCACTCTGTACAAGCACGCGGTATGTGTTTGTCTCTAAGGTGGACATCCAAATTATTGAACCTACTAAAATAAATCCTTAGGGTCGGGGGTTTGGTGCTTTTTATGTTGTTGTGGTTGTTTGGGGTATTTTTTTGTGTGCGTGTGGTTGGTTTTTTGTTTGTTGTGTTTTTGGTTTTTTTGACTTAGCTGAATAAGTAATTTGAAAACAAATAGATCAGTGCATTTTGAGCACAACCCTATGGTTTGCTTTGTCAAATTGTCAGGCATACCGTCTTCTGTTTAATACATTGCTAATTTAATACATTACTAAGCACCAAATTTTGTAACCTAATTTACACATACTTCTACCTTTTTTGCTTTCTAGTCTAATCTGTTGTAGTCTAGAACTGTTCTCCGTATTCTTGGAGTGTAATGATTGCAATGCAACAGCGAAAAAGTCTCTGTTTCCAAAGGGTGGACCTTGTTTGGGCCCATTCAGGTGAAATGGCAGCCAATGTCTGCCCAGATGCAGCACCACTAGTAAATAAAGCAAAACAGAGAGCAGCAATACTCCATTGCTCATTTCTGCTTGCTGTAGACTTGTTTCAAAGACAGCAGAAGGAAATGGGAGAGGAGGGAAACTGCCAAAGTCACATCTGTACCTAACTGTGACTAACATTATGTTTTATGTCAAATCATTATCATACCCAGGAAAAAACACTGGTGTTTAGTGCCAGCTGTCTGCTTGTTACAGCGAAGGAGCTGGGAGAAGACACGAGGAACAAGGCAGTCATTAAAGAGATATGGTACCTCTGGATTACTGGCACTTCCAGGTACCAGTAGTATCGCTTTGGGATAGTTGGCAGGAGGCAGCATGGTGTGGAGCTATGAAGCACATGGTAATGACTTGGCCATGCAGCTGAGTTGTGACAGCAAAGCTTGCTGCTGGTCCACTTTCCAGGAGGGAAGAGTATCCAAGTAGTTGTTTGGGACTGGTCCTGACAATGGGCATCCTAATGTTGCCTTCTGTTTGCTTCAGTGATGAAATTTGTTGACTCAGAAGTTTGATCAATATTTAATGTGCCAGACAGCATGTTGATGCTGATTTTAAAAAGTGGAGAATGTTTGCTGTTATCCCTGCTTTCCACAGACAGGAATGATGCCAGAGTTCAGTACTACATTCAGTTCCTCTGGGAAAGGATGTGTTCAGCCCAGGATGCAGCCCATGGTGTGAGGTGTGCTCTGGAAATGCAAAGTAGTAACAGCTTCTGTTAATAGCATAACCCATTGACTGCATGTGCTTTCCTGTGAAGAACCACACCACCGACTGAACTTGTAGCTGTAGGCAGGGACTGATTCACCACAGGATCATTTTTAGGCAAGCAACTTCAGAATCGTGGGCCTGTAATTGCTTCACATTCCTGTTATTGATCTCCCATGTCACAATAATTGAACTTTATGGCTGACTTCTGATGCTTATTGAGAAATCATATAATTACTTCCAACCAGCTGTGAGTCAATAGAAGCTGAGTACATACCACTAGTCGGAGTACTTGATATATAAATTTCTTTCCAGATAAACAGAAGACTTACAATTTATTAATAACTTTAGGAGTCTGCATGCATGGTCCTAGGTTACATAATTACATCGCCCAACATTGAGAATCCCAGCGATGTCCGTTACGCATTAGTGTATAAAATATACCTGCTTCAGCCCCAACCCTACAGGCTGTGGGGACTGCTGTGCCTGCAGAGAGCCACAGCAGGCTCTGCACCAGTGCAGCAGTCTGACACACAGACAGGGACCAAGGTCTTGTTGGCCAAGCAGACACTATGAAGCACTGAGAGCCGTCGTGTTTTATTGTGCTGAGGCTGACTGGGACCTGTCCTATAAACCACCAACAGCTCTTCTCTTTCCATTTGAAGTTCATACTAGTCTAAAAAATGCCATCCTGTATATCTCACTCTTTTTTTCTCTTTGCCCTTATTCATTGCCCCTTGTCCTATCCCATTCAGCCACAGAGCTGAATGTGGGGTTCCAGGTAGGGCCTCACAAGAGCAGAGTGGAAGAAGAAAGCCCCCTCCCTCAACCTGCTGGCCACATTTCTTTTGTGGCAGCCCAGGGTGCAATTGGCTTTCTGGGCCACAAGCACACATTGTTGGTCATGTTGACCCTCCCATCAACCAGCACCCCCAAGTCCTTCTCTTCAGGGCTGCTCAGCCTACATTACATGTATAGCATCTTCAAAAGCTCATACTTCTATGATTTCACAAAACCATAACATTTTTGTTGGCTACAGGATGGTGACAAATAAACAGCTGCAATCCTTTTGAACAAGCAGTTTCAAAAAACCTCTCTGATAAGCTGGAAGTCCTGTCTAGAATGACTTAAGCTGCGAATTTTCACACCCCACTGCTGATGGAGAATAGACCATACCGTGTACATGCGCACAGACAGAGCTGGCAAGGTGCTTAAGTGATAAAATCCGTTTTATGTGAAGGTAATGAAGACTTCATGTTGCCTAGCTGAATAGCTTTAGCTGTCTATTTCTAGATAAAATCCTGTCGGAGAAAGCACATTAGCTTTACTGAGTCTTGTTTTCCATGTAATCACTGTGATGCTAGTACTGATTTTTTTCACTCCTGCATTTCTTTAAATGTTGTTTTAGTAATTCTCTTTCCTTAAGGGGAAGGAAGCATTAATCAGCCAGTGCATTTAGTACCTGCTTACATTAATACCTAGGCAAGGCAGTGATTTAGAATTCTCTACACCTTTTTGCAGGTTTTTCATTATATTTCTTAGTGTCTTGAGGATGCCTTTCCTCATGACACTTTACAACACACCTTTGCAAAATGAATAGCTTTCATTATGAAATCAGTGATGTTCCCTCTGAACTTCAGGGACAATGTAAAAGAAAAGCTACTATAATTGCTAATGCTGAGCAGCTTTTTATAACCAAACTACTTCCCAGTTCTCACAGCAATACAGTTGTCACCTTCCTCACCACTTTTGCCCTCCCTTGTCACTATGGTTCTCTTTCTCAAGAAAGTGATTGTCAGCCATGTCTTTTTCTCTTCTTATGTCTTTACTCAGAAACAGGAGAGTTCTGGTTTCTGTTCAAACTCAACCTTAAAGGTGCCCTTTTCAGCAGAAATAGTCTAAAGTTTACCCTTGTGACTCGGCATAGCAGGAGGCCCTGACCGTTGCCTCTCCTAAATAAAGAATGATTACAAGGATGAATTTGAATTCTGAAGCACAAGAAGTAGTTACTATGAACTTGATGTATTAATTGGAGTTCCAGATTTTGGTTGCTTTTTCTTTCAGGAAGATCTGCTGTGCAGGCACAGAATATGGCCTGTGACCAGCCCAGTCTACACTCTTGTCCTGGTTTGAATTAGAGCAGAACAAATTCTGTTCAGTAATTTGACTTTTCAGCTCAGTTCTTCTAACTGCACTTCCTGAAGTGTGTTTTCACAGACAGTGTCTCCTTCTAGCAGTGATAGCACTCACTGTTTAGTGTTACTGCCAAGGATTAGTGTGCAGATCAAGGTCACTGCTGGATCTTGTGTGCTGTGTTGGGGGTGCAGGAAGTAAAAGGCATCACCTGCAGGAGGAGCAGCCAGGACAGGTGACCCCAAACCGACCAGTGAGGGGTCCCATCCCATTTACATTATATTCAATATAAAGCTGAAGGCTGACAAGAGTCAAGCTCTTCTTCAGTGGTGGGCATCTGTGAAGGACTGTCCATTCTGCCTTTGACTCCAATCTGTGTGTTCCTGAATCTGGTTCCAGAATCTAGCTCCTGGATCCAGTGTCCATCTGCTGCTGGGTCCAGTCTGGGACTTCCCCAGCGCCTGCTCCACAGGATCAGTGGTATATATTTGTATATATTCCATATTAGTAATATCATTTTCATTATAGCTGTTTTAGTTTTCTTTTCCAATGCTAAGTCTCTCATCCTTATTTGCTCTCCCTTTGGGAAGGGAGAAGGGTTAATAGAGAGCATCTGTTACTTGTGTAGTGGATGGCCTTGACCATAAACCTTGACACTGCTACTCTTCTGAGTACTGTCTTAGGTGTTAGACATTTTGATTTGAAGTAGGGTGCACAACTGCATTTTTAAGAAGCCAGATCCACAGTGCTTACTAAGACTAGCCCCTGGGTGCTTACTGGTTGCACTGGTTGGGTGCAGATGTGAGCATCCTGCTTACTTTGATTCTGGCTCAGCTTGATCAGAGAGTTATGTACCTCTGGGCTGCAGAGGGAACAGCTGGACAGAGGACTTGCCAGGACTGCTGCTGTGGCCATGTAAGTTCCTCAGAGTTCCTTTTAAGATTAAATTAGGCACATTCATTGTTTCTGAATGTAGTAGACCTTTGTTCTCATGTGTTTATGTGTACCAGCACCAGAAGTAATGTGGTTTGGTAAAAGGCTTACAAGCTAACAGGTAGAAGTACTCAGATCTGTTCATTAAATGCAGATAGTGTGGCTATTCTACTTTTCAAGGTCTTACCAAGGTGTGAAACTCCATCAGCCTGTCTCTCTCTCATAAAGAGACACACTTTCTTCCACTTCCATTTTTTTAAGGCAATACTTACATTAAGCTCTGGTTTACTGGAAAATGCAAATGAAATCTTTAAGGTTTGTCAGCATTTTGATATTCTCTTGATGAAAAACAGTTTAACTTGTTTCTCCTTTATTAGTACAGAAATAGACATCTGAGTCACTAATTTGTTTGCCTTCTTTGAGGCTGATGAAATGTAAAAGAGATGAGTTAGCAGCCCCTGGCAGTGGGGGCTATAACGGAGATGCTGACAGACTTATTTATAGTGTGGTCATGCTACCAGGCATTACAATTATATTTCACTCAGGGAAGTTACTTGGATTTCTTTAAGTAACAGCTGAAGTTAAACAGCTCTTTAAAGCTCATCTTAACACTGTACATGTTTAGATGATTGGATTTTTGTCTAACCAGGGTACCATACCAGTGGTTGTCCTGATGCTCGGTTTTGTTTCAAAGACATACGATTGTCTTATCTCCTTCCCTGCCTTAATTACTTCAAATGTACTGGCAAGCACAACTCACCAATTAATAGTACTTTTTCTCATCTTATCTCATTTGTTATCCATGATGCTCTTCCACGTTGTAATTACTTTTCAATTTTTCATGACTTAAAATAGGAGATGTACATAATGAATACAAATAGCAAATTGATTAAATGTAACATGCATTGTAGCACCAGCAGGATTGTCATTTGTTATTAATGAGAGATTTGTCAAGTCCTTGTGAAAGGCTTGTGACGCACAGCAATCCAAACCTAAGAGCTGAAAGACTGTAGCCGACCTTCAGCTGCTTAGTTGTCAGGCAACACAAGCAGGAAGGTGCACATCATTTTCAAGGTAATTTCATATTTCTCTGTTTTGGTGCCATCTGAACATCGGGGGGTTTAAGAGCAAAACGTGCAAGTCGGGATAACTGGGAACGTTCCGATAAATGGCATGGATGGCATTGTAAGGCACCAGATTTCAAAGCCTACTGTGTAGCAGGAGCCAAAATACCAATTTTTACAAGGCTGAAACCAAGTGAGGCCTTTACCTGCACCAGTGCAGCCAGCAGCATGGCAGTCAGGTTTGGTAAAAGGCTTACAAGCTAACAGGTAGAAGTACTCAGATCTGTTCATTAAATGCAGATAGTGTGGCTATTCTACTTTTCAAGGTCTTGAAAGCAAGAATTGCAGGAACCTGCTCTTCAGGTGTCTCTGCCATATTTAACCAAATACACAAATGCATAACTTTTGCATCCTTGCTAAGATACCAGCCATCAGGCAACAGATGACTCCAGAGCCTTGTTCTATTTTTCCTGAACTGACTGGCTCATTTTACATACATAAAATGTCCTCTAAAAGCTGGTTCTCCAGGTACTGGAGGGAAATATTTGCTCTTAGAGTTGGTGGTTTTGAGATACCTCCTCCATGCTAATCATTGACAATAAGTTTATTCAACATGCAAAACGTTTTTGTGAATGAGGAAAGTTTTTTCCCATTGTGTTGCAGAGAAACAGTGGGAGAAGTCTCAAAACTGAAAACACCAATGCAGAAAATTACTTTCCAACACTAAACTCTGAGCCTAAAACTAGAAATAGCTTCATCCTTGTCCCCCACAGCTCTCTCAATTTGTGTGGATCGACCAAGTTTTTTTTTTCCAGAATCAGAACCTTGATGATACTTTATTTCTTTGTTGATATACATTGCTTTTCCTGCATTAACTTCACTAGGTGAAGGTCTGCCTCCTGCTCAGTTTGCCCTAGTCATACTCAGTTAAAAACTAGACAAACCAATTCTCCTGTTAAATTACATGTTATGGTGTGAAACTCAGTATTATTTACCTGATTTAACAAATTAACTGAAGATTAAATGTTGTTATTTAATTCTTCCAGGTTCTGCTTTCATAAGTGAATGTAAGGCTTTTACAGGCATTATTTAAAACAAAAATTTTGATCGTAATGCCTTTGAAGAACTAAATAAAACTCTACATGGTTGTTACACATCTCAAGATGAGGAGAATCTTTGACATTTACTCTGAAATTACAGACTTTAATCTGCATAATTTATACACTGAGTATTCATAAAAAGGACTACAATTGAAACTCACCTGTCATCAGAAGTAAAAGGATGGAAACAATGGCTAAGACTGAGGCAGGGAAATGGTGTTATGGATGTTATTTCCTAAATATTTTCTAAGGAACGGTTTCTACCAGTTACTGAGGAAATTAAGGAAAAGTGACAAAGCAACAATAATTTCCAAGTAATAGATCTTTTTTCTTTTCATTATCTGTGCTGTCTGGCGTCAGATCTCCTGCATTGTTCAGATTTTGAAACATTTCCTGCTGTAGTAGGCAAGCAAGAGACTTTCTGCCTGGGCAAGGAGCAGAGCTCTGCTCCTGCAGTGCAGCTCAGCCTGGTGCTGCAGGCTGGTACCCAACAGCCAGCTCGGGCGTGTTCATTGATGATGGGTAATTTTGCAAGGCTCGGAACTTGGTTTGAACAAATATATACAAATTGGGCTATAATTTTCAGATAATAAGCTGGACTTTCCCCATTCTCCTTATTTTCTTTGCCTGCCTCAGGAGACTGGACTGCTACTTCTTGCCTTTGGAAACACTTTTGGCTCGTCGGGGTTTTCCCTCTTTGCCCTGGTACTGGCAGACGTTATCTCAAAAGCTCCTGTTTTATCTCCAGAAGGGAGCCCTTTGCTAAGCAAAAGTCCTGAGCAGGATTTACACCTTTCCTCTGGAGACACAGGAAGATTGTGTCAGTTCCCACTCATTCACAGACTCATGTTAGCTTGTCAGGAACTATCATTCATTAAAAATTTAACAGAGGAAACCTGACAGGATTGGTCTCTTGGCATTGCAACAATATAATTATTTAATAATGACATGATGATACATTTCTATTAACACAGCTGGCATTCTGCACTTAAGCACAATGGGATAATAGTTCTCTTTATGACTATGCACCCAGTGAAATAGCTAGGTAATAGGATGGACTGAAGCTACTGTGAACAGCGCAGAAGAGGCAATGTCTGTGACCAAAGTGGCAGAAATCCATAGGGATTTTCCCACAAATACTGACAAATGTGGAGTCTGAAAGAATCTCAGAATTGTGGACTGCTGAGCTAGAATGTCTGTGTATACTTTCCCATATTGATTGTGCATCCAAGGGTGTGCCCCGCACTCGCTGGAGCTACAGTGCCATGTCCCCAGATCGCACAGAGGTTTCAGGTGCTTGCTTGTTCCTGGTGTGTTATGAACAGAGGAGTGACTGCTGTAGCTGTACTCTGTAAAAAATTCTCCTTTCACAACGAATCTGGCTGAATTTTGAAACTTTGTGCTGTTAACACCTAAGGCCATGAGTTGTTCCACTGACTACTGTGGAGCAGGGTATAGATTACTTATAATCAGGAAATCATAATCACCTCTAAAAATTACTGAAGAAAGCAAAATACCAAGATTTATCATCCTCCTTCTTCCATGTACTCACTTCTTCTCATTTATAAAGATACGGTTAGGGACAGTTTGACCTGAGGGAGGAGTAATGCATTTTTACCTTATCAAAACCTATCTGGTCTACCTATCAAATTTGGTTTTCTCCAGTCACCTTAAGTATTTCTTGAACATAAATGTTTGAAACTGGACTTAGTTCATAATGGGAAAATTGTTTAAAGATATTTTTCTTTTCTCCGCCCTTTACTCTGTATTTGAGTTGATGTAAACAACAAAAGCAAGCCAACAATACTTAAGAGTCTGACCAAAAGTACTTCTTCACTGCTTGTATTTTCACTCCTTTGTTCACTAACTCATGATGCCACACAGACCATCCAGTTCAAGGTAGGTTAGGGCAGAGTTACTTATTTATGCAATTAAAGAAAGTTCTTCTCTATACCCAGGACTGGAAAATCTGTGCCCTTCAGTCAAGTGGGAGTGAATGCTGGGCAGTGTGGACAGAACTGTTCTCAGACACCTGCACAGTGATGCTGGCCTGGTCCAATGGGAAGAAGCAGGTGACACAGTTTACAGGTAGGGCAATATACCTCATACAAGACCTGCTGCATACTGCTGCTGAGCTGCTGTCAGATCTGGGGGCCACCTGCTGAATCTTAAGCTAGCAAGGCATCTAATATATATGCCAACATAAAAGGAATCTTTCCCTGTCTTTCTTCTCAACTTGGAGAAATATTCTAATTAGTTATTTCAGGTGGGAGAAGAAAGGGAAGAAATTTGGAGCAGGGGAAATGCGTGACTGTTAACTTTGCAGTAGCACTGTCAAAAAAAGGTATTCTACTTTTAATACACACCATTTGGAAAGCAAAAGCCCCTTTTAAAATGCTTCAGATCTCATGTCCTGTTTAATTGCCTGGGATTCATGGTGGCTGTGTGAGAAAGCCATAAACATAGGCAATCATAAAAACACATTTAGACAACCCAAACAGAATCAGTGCTGTATTATTTTAGTTTATTATTCCTAGCGGAGTACAGATTGGTCTTCTTACTTTGATATTTATTTATACCAAGGAAATACAAGAACATAAATGCCACTCTTGGGATAATCCTAATACTGGGCTGAACAGAATACACATTACACCTGTCTCATTTGCAGTAAAATGAAGGAGTGTTTAGGTATAATCCTGCTAATGAAGGACAAAGTTGAAGGTCAAAGGTCATCTTCAGAATTAACATGTCACCATGAAGCTGAGTAAACTGTAGTTCTGCATTAAGAAGTTTTCTTAAAATACCAAATAAGATGGGGAAAAGCAAAATGTAGCTCTTTAGTTTTATAATTCCCTTTTCTTTGAAGCCACTCAAGGATTCTGTGCAAGACTTTAGTGCTCATATGAAAAATTAATGATGGGTTTTTGCTAGACGGAAAGCCTTCTTATTCTGCACATGATTAACGAAGAAAACTCAATGCAGAAGTGAGATACACTGCAGGGGGTGGGTCTCTCGGAGGCCAGCTCACAGCTTCACACCAGAATATTTATTGACATGGGAAAATACCCACTTTTATCCAAAGACAGTTAAACAGATAGTACATACAGCCCCGTGATATCCTAAATAACAAGGAACAGATACTTGGCAAAGGAAAATGTCAACCAAATACACAAACAGCCTAGCAGCGGGCTGACCCTGCACCGTGCCTGTGGGCTGTTTTGAGTCTACTGCAGAGCCAAGTGCAATGTTAGTCTTTTGCTAGTTATTGTCAGGAAGTAGATTATCAGCTGAAAGGCTGGAGGGTGACTTCAGACAGTCTGCCTGTAGCAGAAAAAAAGCCAAGGACGTGTGGGCAGTATATAATATATACGAGCCAGATCTGCACTCTGCTCGCATGCTATTTGATGTTCCTCACCTACAAAGATCTCATTTCTAGGGGTCTGGTTGTTTTTCCCACAGGTCGTTTCCCACATGTAAAATCACAGAATAAGTTTACATGAGCTTGTCCAACTGAAAGCACCCTGGTTTAACCCATTCTTTCCTGTGTACACCCCTCCATTTTTGAACCTTATTATTTTTTTGTTGTAGGCAGACAACTCCATGCACTTTCTGGGACTCTGAAGGGCCATCTGCCTCCCCCAAAAAGGTATGAGTTTTACAAATGATAATGGAAATATAATGAGTTTTGCTTATTTTAAGCTTAAGCTAAGACAAACAGCTGTTACCAGTGTATATTTATGATTTGTCCCCAGATACAGGAGGCTTTTATAAATACCTCTTAAATACAACAGTGTGCTACAAACAGTTGAGTGGAGTTATAAATGTTAGGTCAGACTCTGGGTTTCGAGCATCAAAGGACAATGAAGTAGATCACCCTGGGCAAACTGGACCAGAAAGCTGTCTTTCCTTTTCATGTTACACTAGTAAATGGAGAACGATCTCCCACACATATTACCATGATGAACTGCAAATTCATTTGTTTCTAGGTTCAGAAGGAGTTATGTTAGTTTTGAAAGTACTATGCGTAAGTATGCATGAAAGGTGCAGAATTAGTCTCAAACACAAGTAATTTTCCATGTAGAAACTTGATTTCCTTAAAACTTCAATCCCATAGACAGCAAGGATGAAGGTTTTCCATGCCATCTGGAGTGCTTCTTACTTTTGAGGTAAGGAAATCTGGGGAATGTTAAAGTTGGTAAGAATGGGTCTTTTGCAGGAGGATTTACAAGGTAGGGTTTACAAGTTACTATTTCTAAATGATAGGGAGTCAGTTATGCTAGATATAAAGACATGAAGCCACAAGTAGAGCACCTGATAAGAACACTTGCAAGCTTTTCTAAAAGGCTTCATATTTAGTGTGATCTGGTTATAGTTTGTTTCCTTGAGCAATTCTTCTGAACTCATCCACAGTGGTGGCACTGAAATGCAGCAACTAGTGCACAATTACAGAACCAGGTTGGCAGAATGATTGAACTGGACAACTGCCATTTTCACAGCAATTATTCTTTTTTCTTGTGGATTTTTAGATCACATCCCTGCAGGAACAGATTGAGTGAAGTTTTTATATTGTTATTATGAATGTTTTGATATTGCAGTAATGATTTTCTGATATTTGATAATAAAGCCTTGAGATAATAGTTGTGGAAACCTCAGAGTAGCTTTCATAATCTAATGATTTCATGTTTTTTCATGGTGATTTTTTTTTCTTTGCTACCATCAGTCGTTTGGATTTTTTAATTATTTCTGTGGAGATTTCTCTCATGGCTTTTGCTGACCATGCAGTGCTGCTACATATGGAGTATATACAAAAACCCTGTGCTTTACAACATCCTGTCAAGCACTACTAACTGAATAGAAAGCAGCACAGCCCAAGTTTGGTCCTGCATCAGCAGCCACAGTTTTGTGGGTGCTATAGCTATCTTTAAAAAAAGCATCAGGCCTTACCTGAGAACAACTAGATGCTTATTGTACAGTGAGATCATATTCCAGTCTGTAACTCAAAATGTAGACAGTGGATTTTAGGAATTAATATCATTTGCATCCCTAAATTGTAATCTGTCTAGAACAGGAATGTGCTCGCCATGTGTAATCTGCAGAACATCCCAAGTGTTTTGGCAGGGAAGGCAGAACTTGATGACAGAATTAAAACTACAGCTGTGAAGCACAGAACTAGAGATATGCCTGTGAGGGAGAGGTGCCCTGTGCTCCTGGGAGCCTCCCACTCATGGGAGCAGCCAGGTCTCACTGTTGCACCCTTGCCAGCCAAGAAGCCATTTCTGCCCTGTCTTGTCTAAACTTAGCTTTGTACCAAGGAGTGGCCAGTCTTGGTTTGCCCATTGGCTGCTGCCAAGCAGATGGCACCAGCTGCATTTTCCTCACCTTTGCTCAGGGAGAGCTCCTATTTGTCTTTCTTTCTGCTCTCCGACCAAAAGTGTCCATGAAGTCCTACAATCATATATTTATTCTTGAGATTTACAGTGCTTTTTTTAATTCTAGCTGAGATTGACTGACAGGCTGAAAAGTTCCTGTAAGGCAATATGAGAGAAAAATAAGGACAGACAGACAGACAGCAATGGCATGACCCTCATTTCCTTAGGAAACCAAGCTAAAAATGAAAATGTAACCTCAGACCTTTTGCTGAGGGCTTCTTCGTTGAAAGACAGGATAAGAACAGATATATCCCAGATCCAAAAAGACATGATAAGATTACTGTATTCTTGGGACTATATAAAAGGAGTCAAGAAAAGAAACTAATGATGAATAGCTTTTAACTCCTCATAAAATGCCATTATTATTACAATTATCAATAACAATGTTACTGTCTTTTTAAACCAAAAATGGTCCTGTGGTACAGTTAAAACCAGAGAGGCATACATGGGGGACGGGATGTAGAGGTGCTCCCTGATCCCTGCACTCCACTCATGAGACAGACAGAGGCGTGGGCTGCTGTCATGTACTGCACTGGTCTGCAGCCACACAAGCAGGTGGAAACAACAAAGAAAGGAAGTTGCCATAATGTCCCTTCCCTAGGCAAGGTGTGCACACAGCGGGGACAGCAGAGAGGTTTGGGTTTTTTGTCTCATGTAGCAGAAGGGAGGTAAGGTGTGCGGAGCGAGCTCACGGAAAGAAAGCTGCATGTCCTCCCCAGGCTGTGCTCACCTGCCCGCTGTTCTCTCTCACGGGCAGTTTGTAACCATTTAGGTGGGTGTTCTGTATCTGCATGACTTGACTTCAAGGCTTTATTGAAGCTCTTCAGTCAATTCACCAGTGACCTTGAGAGATCCTACCACGTGTGCTGGCAACTGTGTAGTTGATGCATTTCCATACGCCTTACATATCGGAGAAGTCATTTGGTCTGTTAGAACTTGTATGGAAAAATACAAATACTTCATAAGGACGAGTGGGCAGATTATTCTCAGGCTATTGATCCCACATTTTGGTCTGTTGAAAACTTGCTGCTACATAGACCTCCCTGCTGGGGAGACTGAGCAAAATGGCCATTACAGGGAGAGACTCTGGGGATTTATTGATTGGACATGAGAACACTAATCATCAAACAGCAAAGCTTGAGCATTCCATTGTGACTACTCTTTGCATAAAAAGGTAACACTTCTGTGTTGGGAAGCTGAATTTCTTCAGAACGTGAACAGTAGCTGTCCCAGATCAAGTCATGTCCCTTGCCACATTCAGCAGGGCAGACAGCTCCTCCAGGCTTCCATTTTCCCAGGTCTAGAGAACTGGGACAGCACACACATAATGCTGTCTGTAGCAAATAAGTTGAAGAAGAAACATGTTGAGGATGGTTACTCGTTACAGATCATGCATGGTCAGTCTTGGAGAGACACCACGAACAAGTGAAACCTTTGTGTGCATCTTCTTAGTCACTTCCTAGTCACTTGCAGCCCCACAGACATCTCCACTGGCAACCCTAACAGGAGGATTGCGAGGTGTCTGTAGAGGGCTCTGAATAGGCTTGGAGGACTTAGGTCCATTTATTTAATCTGTCTTGTGGCATTTCTCCCTTGTTTTAGCACTTCTTGGACACCTTATGACTATCAGAGCCCGGGACTTAGGTACCCAGCCTGACTCCTAAAGTCCACAACAAAACATTCACTACCTTTTCAGAAGCATCTAGCAGTAAAGGCCAACAAAAACAATAATTTAGTTTTGTTTGTGCTAGAGGCTAGACCTGGTGAAAGATCTAACCTCTACTTCCATGTCAAGTGGATGCAAACTGCACTGATTCAGTGCAGAACACAGGACTGATGGTGTTTCCTGTGCTTCTGTACACTTGGGCGTGTCAGGAGCAACTAGTTCTGCATGAAGGTATGAAGACACTGAACATTACCTAGCTCCTGAACCACAGTATGATTTTTTATTATTAAAGTAGAAACGAGAATGGCACAGACTGAGCTTTTCTATCTTAGGTGCAACTCTGTCTGAGTACAGGATGCTGGTACATTGTACCTAGTGCCTGCAGTTTTCAGTTCCTTGCAGATGGGATTCAACAAGGTGTCTCAAACACCAGTAGCTCCGTGAAGTTATTTACCAAATTGGGTCCTGAAAGACATCGCTCCCTTAAATGCCACTTTGGCCTGCTGAGGAACTGGTGGATTCCTTCCACATCTGATGAGAGGATTCAAATTGTCAGTTCAGTGGGAGAATCTTTGTGTTGTAGGGATGAAAAGCTCAGAGGACCTCACTCATGCTCAGTGGTCTTGTAATTAAATGTTACACACTCGATGAGCATTGCATTGCAAGCTTCAGGGCTAATTTACATGTTACCACCAAAATGTCTTATTTTAGTTTGCTTGTAAAAGTACTGTAAAGGCATCATTGCATGTCATTGCAAATGGTTTGTATCAACGATGCTTGGGTGGCTCTCAAAATTACTAAAAGCTGTACATAATTAGTACTGAAGAGCCCCATACAGAACCAATAATACTTCCTCTACGATAGCTATTTTATGACTAAGATGGCTTTCCTGATGTGACTGACAGTGCTATGATCACAAGCAGCCCCCCAGCAAATAAAAAAGAGCTTTTTTGGGGGAAAGTAGTTTGATTCAATTGCAGTATTGCGTGTATAATTAAACTGTATGTCACTTTTCCAGGAGTTGCCTGTAACTCAAACCAGTAAGACAAGGTGGGAGGAAGGAGAGAATAAGGACAGTAGATAGAGCCAGTTGTAGGGTATGATGCCAAGATAAGGTATTTACTGGCACATTTAAATGCTTTATGTTGTCAAAGTTTCTTTTAATGATCTGGGCCACATGACTCACATAATCCTTTATGCAATGGATGAGTGAAAAGAGAAGAAGCTTCTCCAGACTCCATGATCCATTTAGCACATACCCCTTTATCAGCTTCTTGCTCTGAGGAGGTCATCTGACAAGTAACATTTCAATGCAGCCATATCAGATGGGCTGAACTGCCATGTTTTATAATTCACCGCGTCTTTAAGACTTATTTGACTGACTTCAAAGCAATGCTAAAGCACTGCAACTGTTTATTGAAGTATATTAATAATAATAAATTAGTTTCATTCACTGAATTTTATCTCTTAGAAGAATAAACAACCTTGTGCAGATGCAGAAGAAAGGCAAAGAAATATTGGATGACTTACCCATAGTCTGCAGCAGGTGAGTGAAAGAATTAGAAACAGAACCTCTGGCCTCTGGCCTTTCTTCCAAATCATCTTTCCTGTGTTTGTGCCACCGTAAAATGATTTTGCATATGTCCTGTCTTGGAAATATGAAAAATATATGCAATATGCAAAGCAGCCAGTTGGACTGCCTTTTGGAATATATCATCATTTATGAAAGGTGCGTTTTGAAGCCTAAACAGATTGTGTGCAATTAATTCCAAACTGTCAAAGGCACTACAGCACTTTACTGCCAATTTGTAAATAAAACCAAGTATGCAAAAGGGCTTAGGCAAGTGAGGTGAGTTTCTGTGGGTAAAGGAAAGACAATGCAATTCAATTTCTACACTCCAGCCTTTTAGAATTTTGCTGACCCTGTAAGAAGATGCCGTGGTAGAATCATTGAATGCAGTTAGGCTTCTCCACAGGTAAATATTTTGCATAACCCAAATTAAAAACTTGCTTGAAAATGTAAAAGAATTAAAAAGTCATCACATGTAAAAAGAAAAACCATTTTTTCATTAAAATCCTAGTAAATCCATAAGCACTTTTGTACCCTAAAGATGTGGTGAACAATGATGTGTGGATCATTCCAAATCCAGGGGACTGCAACAAAGCAGATTCCTTTTATGTCCTGATTCTGACCGTCAAATGATCTTTGTTATAAATATGCTCATGCTGGTGGCTGGCCAATACCCAACTCGATTCCTTCCCTGGAGCTGTGTAGCTCCCTCTGTATCGCTGCTGTTGCCGTCCTAGATCTCATTGTTCCTCTCCACATATTCAATAAATACAATACGTTTGGTGCCGCTGCTGATCTGCTGAGCCACTCAATAGCCAGAGCAGTGATTCAGGTTTGGTCTCAGCTTCAAAAGAAAAATGATGATTCTTGTCTTTCAAGGTTTGAACCCCTCTGGTGAACAGCATCACAAATGTAACACAGACCTTCAGTAATTACCGAAACAGCAGTTTGTCACAAGCTGCTGGCGGCACTGATGGACAATCTGCTGGTGGGTATAGTTAGAAGAAGGAATATGTAAGAAAATATGATGTTTGTGACAGGCTTAACTTGGACAGTTTTTTACAGGGGATGGCAGTGTAGGCAGTGTAGATGAAGAACTAAGAACTCATATTCACTAACAGTTCTTTCCACCTCTCTGGTATTTAATGTGTATGCAAAAATTACTCCAGTGTAAGTGAGAATTTGGCCCAAATAGTAGCCACCACTACACGAAGTGCAATTAGTGTCTCCTCTGAAGTTCACATACATCAGCAGTTTCCAGAACTGGTAGATTTGGCCTTTGGGGAAGAGCAGAACTGCCTACTTATCGCAATCACCTTCCACACCAGTGCCACCGAGGGGGTCCTTGCAATTCTCAGTAAATAAAAAAAATCCCTTCTCCACTCCCCTGAGCCTTGTAGCAGGCCCTGAGCTTACTGCAACATACAGGCACTTCCCTGTGCTCTGCAAACCTGAAAGAAACGGAAATCTAAACGTCTGCTCTTCATGTGAAGCAATTCTCTGTATTCTTTTTCTCCCCTTATCTTGTAGTACAAATGCAGTTCCAGAAATGACATAAAACATCCAAATTCACGGGTGGTGAGTTAAATTCAAGGTTGAGAGAAGATGAAAGGAAAAATGGACTCTGAGTCCGATAGGTTTTGGATGGAGCTTTACGGGAATCGGCATTCCAAAGCACGCTGTGGCAAGCGGAGAGGGGGACCTGCCCGTGCAGGGGAAGCACAGGTCCAGCTTGCTGCAAAGTCAGAAACCTACAACTGAGAAGGGAGAATGTGCTGCTTGACCGAAGCCTAATTAATAATGACACTTTGTTTCACAGCTTAGTAACACTTAAACAATGTTGCTTCAATTAGTGTATTTTTTTGAACTTTTTTGAATGTTTAGTTTTCTAGGAGATACATTCTCTCCTCCCCAGATTTTACTGCCTGTCAGGAATTCTTTTGATTTGCACTTGATTAGATTGCACTTGACTCTAGGGACAGAAGGTTTCCTTGGGAAATCTGTGCTGAGCTTACGGCACAAATAGCTCTGTCCCTCCAGCCTATATTAACTCTGACTTACAAAATCTACATGCTCACATCGCCTTGTTTGTTATTTTGTTTGCTGCACTGCTGGCGACTGCTCTCCTTTCACCAGAAAAGGCTCTCTCTCCGGTCTGCAGCTATCGTATTTTCCCTCTCATGTCACTCAAGCAAACTGTCTTGCAGCTTGCTTGAGCCAAGCCCAGAGCAGAGCCACTGGAACCCGCTGGCCTCTGCCGGGAGCCCAGCATGACAGGCACCCGCTCGTCCCCCCGGGGAGCTGCAGGTGCTGACACAAACTGGGCTCCCCAGTGCTGCCGGGAGTGGAACAGCATTTTGCCTAAATTAGGACTGGAGGATGGTATCTGTCATTGCCAGTGTCTTGAAGAGCTCAACCCCATTCCTCTTCCCACTACCCCTGCCAGTGCTCACGGAAAGTGAGGTGGACACCTCCACTGCCTGTGCCTGTTGCCAGTGTGACTGCACTTTCCCAGCTCTGGTGAGGTACCAGTGTGTGCTGAGCAACACCCATGCTATCCTGAGATACTAATGTATATGTCATGTAGTGCTCGTTTGTCACAAAGATTCTGGATGGTAGAACAGGGAGGGAGACTAGGGAGAGCCTATTATTTTCTTTAGAAATAGCCTTCCTCCTCTGTCATCCCTTGACATTTGCCCTCACAACAGGCTTATGGTGCACTGTGCACTTCTCTGCCCTGCAAAGGCTCTGCTCCTTTTAGAAAAGGCTTCCAGAAGGACGCTGACAGCACTAAAATCCCACTAACTCTGCTTATTTTATACCAGCCCTACTTGATTGCCCTGCAAGAATGGAGAGGAATATTTTCCCTGCTCTCTGGAGTAAAGTCCTCCATTACCATGTCATGAAAGAAAACAGCCTGTTTGGTAGCTAAGGAAAAATGCTGACTTTAAACCTGAGGTAAGGCTCTATCATTTACACTAATGAGCTCACTAGTGGGGAATTTATAGAAGTTTATGATAAAAAGTAGCTGCAGTCAGTGTTTGATGGAATTTACTATTTTACCTTTTTGCTGAAAATACACATAACTACTAATAATTTTCCTATCCAAACCTAGAGAGAAATAAATGTAGCAATAATTGTCCCAGTAGAAGTTCAAAGATCTTGTAAGTAATCCATTATTTTAAAGATCTGTTGTTTAACTATGGGCTGGTCTAAATTCCACTGGGAAGACTATAGACACTTTTAACTGGTTGAATAGCAAAGTAGTTACTCTGAAGGAGGAGCCCTTAATGAAAAATTAATATCAGGATTTTAATTGCTGGTAACTTATGGTTAACATTTAACCCCCTAGAACTGATAGCCATCATTTTTCCATCAGATTTTTATTTCTGATGGAGGTGTGCCCTGTTGGTTGGCCCTGTAAGTTTCTCTGCTGGGTACTACATCCATCTAACACATGCAGTGAAAAGGGGGAGGTATCTAATAGCCTTTGTTATCATGTGCTGTGAGAACAGTAAATGACAAGTGTTAAAGGAATCTCCCAGCTACCGTGGATTACGAGGACCAAGATGCTTCTGTTCAGAACCAGAGTAAATAAGCCTGGCTGGAGAGGGTAACCCTGCTATAAAACTAGTAGACATAGAAAAAAAAACCAATGAGGTGACAGTAAGCAGAGACAAATAGAGATGTCTCTGGTTGAAGGGCTGGAAAACTCAGTTTGGCATCCATATGAGACATGTTTTCTCTCCCCCTCTGTTTTGGTGGGTTTTTGTCGCTTGGTTTTGGTTTGTTTTTTGTTTGTGGGATTGTATATTTTTTTTCAGCCTAACTACTCAATCTGAGGTTTTTAAACTCCATAGAATCCCTGGTTCAGCTCCTGGAAAAGCTGCCCAGGGATGCAATACAGTTCAAGGACTTGATTATGTGTGACCATCCACTGCTGCACAAGGACAAGAAAGAGGTCCTTACCAAATATTCCACGGGCTGGGTGTATCCCTGCAGCCTTGTTTTCTACCTAGGGGTACCTGTGTTTCTGCAGGGCTGTCTCAACCACCTCATCCTCCTAACAGCTCTGGTTTTGACCCAGCACTTTGATAGCAATTTGGGAAGAGGTGCTGGTTGTGTGATAGATGTTAATCCAGAGCAGGAACAGCAGAACAGTAAGTAATGAACATGGAGATGTGGATGTGGGTTTACTGCTGCTGAAGAGAAAAGGATAGACCAAAGGAATTATGTGGCAGATAGGAGAAAAATTTATGGAAGGGATGCAAGAGGGACAGACGGTTTATGAGATGTTACTGATGTATTTTCTATCTCCACAAGTCTTGTAAGTGCTGGGAATATGGGAAACCAAGACACCAACAAAAAGGGTCAGTGTGAGAAACTGCGAGGTGCTGAGAAGCTGGTTTTGCTATGAGTGAGAATGCATTTCACAAAATATCGTCAAATCCCTGGCTCTTGTATCTCTGTCTCCATATGGCTCATCACAAGATTTCAATTTTCTGGTACCTTAAAGTTTGTGTCTCCTTCCTGGCAAGCTTCCCACTATCCTACACCCACCATTTTGTACCTAATACAGAAGTGTTTAGTGTTGCTACTTTCCTCTGAGAAGAGCAGCCACTAGAGGGAAAGATGCACGTGGAAAAGTTCCCCTCAGCAACTCTGGTGCTTTCCCTGTAAGTAAAAGAAAAATCTAAAATTTACAGAATTTGTAAGGTGGCCTGGTTTATTCTGTCAGATAAAATACATTGAATTAAATTATTTTTAGGATTACAGTTTCACTGTACACTCTGAAACACAGCCAAAATTAAAGGCCAGGGAAGAAAAAAAATAGAAAAAAAACTCTGGCTAAATTACTTAGAGGAGATTGGATTACCTGTTCAAACAGAGCTCTTAATTCTGAGTATAAATAGAATCCACAAATACAAGAGTACTGCAGTAGAAAATAAAGCCAGCCAACAGCCCCTAATAACCCCTAATTATTAGGAGTTTCAGTTAACATTTGGACAGCTTTGCTCTTAATTCTTTTAAGTCAGAAGAGGCAGCATGACTGAGGTGACCACATTTGCAATTACAGCAAGCACACACACTGTTCCAACCCATGCTGGCTTTAGCTGAGTGTTCTCTGGCAGCTTGGGTTGGGATTTTGCCCTGTTAAAATATAATTACCTATCTGAATGTTCCAGTTTGAGTGATTTGTGACAATGCACTTGTTTTGACAGAAGTCTATGACAAGAAAAACAAATCAAGCTCCTGACCTTGGCATCATAGTTTGCTTAAATACAACAAAGATCACAGCAGACACATCTTAAGGTAAGACTGAAATCCAATGTTACTTTAAAAAAAAAAAAAGAAAAAAGGAAAGCTTGATAGCAGTATACTACATGTGGACAATTACGGTTGTATAAACCAGAATGTTTAATAGTTGTTTTAAGGATGATGTTTTCAAATATCTTTAGCAGTGAGCTAATATTTTTTCCCAGTTTTCATGTTGTCCCACATAATATAGACATGGGAGATGAGTCAAATTCAGGCAGTCAGTAAAAAGCAGCAGATGACATTATCCACATTATTTTAATGCACTGTGTTGTTCTTCAGAATATACAAAACCCAGCATCTGTGCAGCCGAATGATCTTTCAAGGTAGACAATTTAGTATTTATTTACTCCTGCAGTCCCCACTTTGGTTAAGATTGTGTAACAGTTTCCCCATTGACTTTATGTTTGCAACTACTTGTATCCATCAAAAACACCCAGTTCTGAGACAGAGGTTCTCACAATTACAAACTGCAAAAGGTGAATTTTTATTTCAACATTTTATCACAATCTTTTTGAACATTTCAAAACACATGAAGGTAGGGGGGAAACTCTAAGCTTATTTTCTTTGATATTCTCTGGCCAGAAGTGAAAAGTAAAAATCAGAACTATTTTTCTGTAGGGGGGGTGCATGATTAATTTGGGGAAGCAACCTTGTTTCCTTTGACTAAATAAATTTACAGAACGTTTGGATATGAGCACATGCAATGACCACGGGGCAGTTATCCTCAACAACACACGTGGGCAAGCATATGCACTCTTTAGGTATCCATGCTATTGATGGGGTTTACCCTCAGAGACCACATCTTTCTCCTGCAGCCACAAGCGATCATGAGAGAATTCCTTCAGCCTGGCGGTGTTCTCCCCTGGCACCTGCACCAACCTGTCTGTGCCATTTTCTGTCCTTTCTCTGCTGTGTATGACCTGCACGGGCAGGCATGTGGCATGGCAAGTCTCTGTGGCCTTTCTTACTCTACAGGGTGTGAACATTACAGATAATTTCTGCTGGATGGCACCGTAACAGTTCATCTGCTCCTGCTGAGCACTCTCTCACTGAACTCAGCCTGCTCTTTGAGATACCTTAATTGCTTGCTGTGGAAGCTGAAGGTGACACCATAAACAAATCACCACAAATACAAGCAAACCTCTCTTAACACAGCTAATCAGATGCTTGTAGATAGTGCACAGTACGGATCATCAGAAGCTGGTTTGCTATAAATCTCATTTTCACGCATCTCCAGACCTCGTACAGGATCCCAGCAGATGCTTAGGAAGGCAGGTATCTTAGGTTTATACAGGCATATATAAACCCTGGAATTGCTTTTTGCTGTTTATACTTGGTAAACTTAATATAGCAGTGACCAAACTGCATTTTCAGAACTGTGAACAAACTGCATTTCATAGAAGTTATCCAGTTATGGGCCAGACCTTGAATTTCTTACTCAAGAAGGATTAAATCAAAAGGCAAATAGTCTGTGAAAAGGTGGTTTTATACACAGCTAGCTAAACTCTTGATAAATTATTGTCTCAAAGGAAAAAGAAAGGTTTCCAATAGATTTCTCTGTACTTGTTTTCAGAGAAGCTTATGCTTGCTCTCCTTAGAGGCCCGCCTTTATAAGTGAAAAGTTAAATGTCTAGTGAGATTTTGTTTCTAAGGATGCTTTCCCTAAAACAGGATTAGGGCTTACTGACAGTGTAGTGCAGGGCAGCCAATATTGCTGCTGCTCATGATTTAAATTGCTTTGTGGGTAAACTATATTTTGGTTTCTATAGATAATGGTTTAGTACCTCTGAGCTTTAAGTTTGCATCTGTAAGAGGTAAACCAAGTTATTTGGTCTCTCCGTATATTTTTATGGAACAAAACAAGCAACCCTCTCAAGACCTGAGCAGGATAGGAACTAGTTCTGAAGTGGTTCTTCAGCAACCTTTGAGGATCATTCCATTATTTCTTTCCCTCCAGATTATATCCCACTAGTTTGTGTTTTTTTCTTTAACCATAGGTGAAACACTGCAGGAGTTCTACAAACTAACTGTCTGTGGTCAGTCTGTCAAGATCGAGGCCATGGCCAGTTCCCTTGCAAAATTTCTCCATATCCACAAAGTAGTGGTTAAAAGCAAACATCAAAGAAAGAGCAGCTCTGCTTGACAAACAGGTTAGTTTCAGTCTAATACCTACTACAGCTATTGGCTTGCTAATACCTTGACACCATTCCCATTGTATCTGAATGACAATCGCCCTATCGTACCTCAACGGCACTGATGAACAAGGCAGTTCATACTGAGATGGGGTTATGTTTTTGCTGGCCATTGGTAAACAGCTGCATTTGCAAATCTGCACTCCTGGCTTCGGCGCTCCCTCTTCGGCCACGCACCGCTAACTATACCGCGTCCTCATGCATCAGTACCTGCATCCTCATGCATCAGTACCTGCAGCCTCATACATCAGTACCTGCAGCCTCATGCATCAGTACCTGCATCCTCATGCATCAGTACCTGCATCCTCATGCTGAGCCTCTCCGCTTTTTCCCAGTACGAGTCTCAGGCTGTTGTCAATACAGAGAAAATCAACACAACTGCCTAGCACCACATGTGACACTTAATGACACTGACGTAATGTCTAATTTGCACGTCTGGTGTTACTTTAACAAAGCCAAAGCTGCAGAAGCTGGGTGCTACAGTGCTAGTCAAGTGTGCAAGACTGATAGTCAATGGCAAGGATGGTGTCTGGCACATGAAACTGTCCATCTCCCCTTGCCTGCCTGTATGCTTCCTATGGGAGGAACGGGGCTTCCAGTAAAGGGACAAGATTTGTTCATTTTCCCCAGACCCATCTGTTCTTGTTCTTTCGGTTAACTCTTTGTCAGATCTGTGAAGAGGTTGGGGTGGCTTGGGGAGGAAAGCCCACCCTGCCTCCTTCCAGGGGGTCACCACAAAGCATCAAGGGCAACATCCAGCTCAGGAAGCTGAGCAAGCACTCAGAAAGTCTAAAGGGCAGAGTTGTGCTTCTTCAGTTTCCATTTCTCCATGTCATTTTGCTGATTTTTATTTACTTTAGCCTCATTAGTACCGCTCAGAGATATAGAAGGATATAAAAAGTTTCTGATTCTGACTCTGAACTTAAAGAAGAAGGTCAGCAGTAATAATACATTATAAATCCTGAGCTTATATCTTGAAGCAAAACAAAGCACACCTCCTTACAGACTGTGGCTCCACCCACTCATTTTTATTTCATTTTCTACTTCTCAAAAGAGTTTGTTTCCATTTGTCACTGCCTTGGTTTCCAAACTGCTTCAGTGCTGAATGCTTCCAGTGAAGTGTGGGGTATCTTGACCCTCCCCGGGTATGATGCCATTGGTTACAAGCACACCGCGTCCCCTCCCAGCCAGCCAGTACCAACCCTCGGGCAAACTCTGTCACTGCACAGAAGGCTGGCCGAGCAACTTCACAGACACGTGCTTAACTTAGCGGGGCAGTAGCACGTGTAAAGTTTTATTTGTAGTTCTCAGAGAGANCTGTCTGTGGTCAGTCTGTCAAGATCGAGGCCATGGCCAGTTCCCTTGCAAAATTTCTCCATATCCACAAAGTAGTGGTTAAAAGCAAACATCAAAGAAAGAGCAGCTCTGCTTGACAAACAGGTTAGTTTCAGTCTAATACCTACTACAGCTATTGGCTTGCTAATACCTTGACACCATTCCCATTGTATCTGAATGACAATCGCCCTATCGTACCTCAACGGCACTGATGAACAAGGCAGTTCATAATGAGATGGGGTTATGTTTTTGCTGGCCATTGGTAAACAGCTGCATTTGCAAATCTGCACTCCTGGCTTCGGCGCTCCCTCTTCGGCCACGCACCGCTAACTATACCGCGTCCTCATGCATCAGTACCTGCAGCCTCATGCATCAGTACCTGCATCCTCATGTATCAGTACCTGCANGCTTGGGGAGGAAAGCCCACCCTGCCTCCTTCCAGGGGGTCACCACAAAGCATCAAGGGCAACATCCAGCTCAGGAAGCTGAGCAAGCACTCAGAAAGTCTAAAGGGCAGAGTTGTGCTTCTTCAGTTTCCATTTCTCCATGTCATTTTGCTGATTTTTATTTACTTTAGCCTCATTAGTACCGCTCAGAGATATAGAAGGATATAAAAAGTTTCTGATTCTGACTCTGAACTTAAAGAAGAAGGTCAGCAGTAATAATACATTATAAATCCTGAGCTTATATCTTGAAGCAAAACAAAGCACACCTCCTTACAGGCTGTGGCTCCACCCACTCATTTATATTTCATTTTCTACTTCTCAAAAGAGTTTGTTTCCATTTGTCACTGCCTTGGTTTCCAAACTGCTTCAGTGCTGAATGCTTCCAGTGAAGTGTGGGGTATCTTGACCCTCCCCGGGTATGATGCCATTGGTTACAAGCACACCGCGTCCCCTCCCAGCCAGCCAGTACCAACCCTCGGGCAGACTCTGTCACTGCACAGAAGGCTGGCCGAGCAACTTCACAGACACGTGCTTAACTTAGCGGGGCAGTAGCACGTGTAAAGTTTTATTTGTAGTTCTCAGAGAGATCAATCTGCCAGGTGATGTCTTACGAATCACACAATCCGAGCAGCACAGTGAAATACGTGACAGCCTTTACCAAAGTTCATACAGATTTGCACTGGAGCCCGGCTCTGGATGATACTGGTTCCCGAGAGTAGGCTGGAAACTCCATGTAACTCTTTATCTCTGACTGCAAGTTTAACTTTGCAAACAGATCTGCCAGTTAGAAAGTTATTTTGTTCCAGTGGGTTGTTTTTAACGGCTCATCGGTAAATCTCTTCTTTTGCAATGCCGGGTTATGATTTTTTTGCCAGCATATCCAGAATGAACCTGGGTCAGATGTCCACCGGGACAAAGCGATCTTTGCACTTGAGAAAGTAACAACGGCCCTAGAAACGCGCTGCCGCCTGGAGCCGTCCGGGGGCAGGGCACGGAGCACCGGCGGGGCGAGGGGTGCTCTGCAGGCCGGAAAGTCTCGGTGTGCTTTTAAAGTTTCTTGCTCGGGAAGCCTTGCCGGAGGCGCCACGCTTTGTGACTCCCCGGGATGTGAGCGAGGCGGCTGATGGAGAGAGCGGAGATCGGACACCCCGCGAAGGGGGGACCCTTTGCATCCCATCCCTCGGTGCGATCTCCGGTGGGGAGGGCGCGGGAAGGAAGGACGCATCC
>VWZY01009656.1:263612-296393 GCA_013399075.1 Chloroceryle aenea
TTAATTGTTAGGTTTTTAGGAAGTGTGTATGGGGGTGAGGGGCTGTAAAGGGAGAAACAAGCCTACGTTCACATCACCTGTACATACGCAAGTTAAGATTAATAACTCCATCAGGAGACAGCAAGTTTGGTGCAAAAGAAGAGAAAGTCAGATGTGATTAACTACACTCCACGTTGCAAAACATAATTTCCCTTCTCCTACCCTCCAGGTAAAGCCGTGAGCCCAGTAAATTCGCTGGCAAGAGGCCGTTCCCGAGGAGGCAGCAGGGGCAGGGCTTCGTGCATGGCCGGGCAGCCGTCTCCCCAGCCCCGCCGGCGGCTGCGCGGCGGCAGGCTCGGCTCNAAAAGAGGCCTTGTGCTTTTGTGGAGAGTGAAACAAGCTGTGTGCATTGCTGCTGGAGAAGAGGGATTTGGGCAGGGCTCGCAGTAATCTTTGCCTGTGTCTTGGGCATTGTTTCTCTCTGCTCTCAACAGTTGCTGTAAACCCAGCTTGGATGCGCGCTGTGTTTGTTTGCACCGGGGATATCCGAATTAGGTGCATTTCCCCCACTTTCCACCGGCGTGTCCAGGCTTCCTAGGTTATAGGGAAGCAGGGTGCCTCTGCTCCAGCGGTCCTGTGTCAGTTAACAGCATTGATCCCAGTGTAAACAGCTGTGCACATCTGGGTGCAGAGCTTTCTCCCTCTTCTCCCATGGCAACTTTGAGCCTTCTGTTGACAAGCGAAGGTGATACTGCAGGTTTATGCCTGTGTCGGTGGGGAGGTGTGGTCATGACCCGTTTTATGTTTCACCTGTTGTGCTTAGTTTCTTACAGTGTGGGATTCCTAAAAGGAGACAACTGCTGTCCTGAACTCAGGACATGTCTGGGATGTTGAAAAGCCTTGTTTGGGGAGTTTTCCTTCGGGATGGTGTTGTGGAGCTATTGGGGAATGGTTTTAGCATTGCCCAGGCTTCTGGACATGTAGAAAGAATCCCAAGGGTCTCTTGCCTTTTGTGCCTAGATCACTAAGAAAAATGGGTTCAGTGTCCTGAGTCTTCTCTGCAGAATGCTGCTCCTAGCACTCTTGTTTTTAGTGACCTTATACTTTTTATTCTGCTGTAGCATAGCAAGTCACGCATATTTTCATCTTATTCTCATACCTTTTGTTGAGTGCCTCCATGCTGTGTTTTGGAGTGTAATTTTTAGTTGGGGGAGACTGTGAAATTCTGCTAAGCTGTCAGAAGAGAGAAGACCCGAGGAGATGTTGGAAGTGTGAGCAAAATGAAGACAGATGATGTGAATAATTGTCATTCATATTAGTACTTTGTGGTGAACAGTAGGGATATCAGTGCATCAATTTCAGTTATATTTCCAATCAGAATTGTTGAAAATTTCCTGCCAGAGGCTTCCAGCAGTAGTGTTATTTTTATTTATTTTGTCTATACAATGCCTATTCAAGGACTAGAGGATCACAGGAGGACTCTTGCTTTGTTTGCAATTAATAGTCGTCGATCTTATAGAGGAAATTCTCGTTTCATTGTTGCACTTCATGCTAATAAATTTTAATGTACTTTTGATGTTTTGGGCTTCAAGGTCATTCAAATCAGGACCATCCTCCTTGAGCTGCTTTTATACTGACAGTGTTTCCTGATTTTGCAAATAGTAAATAACCCTATATAAAAGATGATTGTTGTTGTGAAAATGAAGACAATCCTGAACCTTTTCTGCTGATAAAAACCCTATGCTGCCAATTGCATGATAGTTGGTTTTGGTGTTGCTGTCACCAAAGCAGGTCTACCTTTCCATTAAAAAATAAAAATGCCAAGTCTTGTCACATTGCACCCACAAACAGTTCTTTCCTTCAACATTTCATGTAAAACACTGCAGGATATTGGTCAGGCTGCCTGATCTGCTGACACGATAAATACCATTTCCATGGGAAGACTGGAGAAACACACTGTTCTTTCCAGTGTAAGTGGTACTGTTCCTGATGTCACTGTTGTTAAAATCTGGTTTGCAGGATTTGAAATTTCATGGGTCAGTTCTTCCTACTTCAGTTCTTAAATTCTTGGGCATATGCTGAGTTGTGTTTTAAAATTATTGTCATGTGTCCATAACTCCTTTCTGAATGTTTTTTATCATTTCTTTATCTGGTTTTGTATTTCCCTTCTGTCAACAGAGCTGAATTTCCCTATGATTCTGTTGAGGTTTGGGGAAAGATAAGCTCCTGACGTCTTTCTTTTTAATCTGTTTTTATTGTTCCTTTGCTGTCTCCTTTCTGAGTGATTAATCTCACTATTTTAGTTGTTGAAGAGCCTTTCCAAAGGCTTGATTGCTCTTGCAACTCAGTGGATTTCAGCCTCTGGTTTTGAACCATCTTGTTTTGAAATGGCAGGACCAGTTCTAGCCAGGATAGTGAGAAGAGCCTCAGCAGTTGTTACATACCTACCAGATGTACTAATTCAGGTAGCCATGCAGTTTGCCATGTGGCCAACCTCTAGCAGTGATGTATTGAGCAGAGATCTTTGCTGAGTTTTCTGCAGTATTCCCAGGTCCTTATTGTGTATTAATTAAGCTAATTGAGAGCCATGGTAATAGTTCACCACCATTAACATACACCTTCCAGCTTTGTATTTAGCTGATTGTGTACAGGAAAAATTGCACAGCTATGATCAAATTCAGAATGAAATTGTTTTCCCAGACTGAGCTAAGGCATCACCGAGTCTTGAAGCACTGGTTTAACGTAACGTTTTTGACCAGTAATATTTGTAGTGGAAAGACTTCACTGGCTAGAATGGGCTTCGCTACATAGAGAGAAAAATCAGTTTTGTTCTGTAATGGGCAGAGGAAGATCTTTCATTACTGCAGTAGAGGTGCCAGGGCTCAGTTTTCAAGATAGGTTTTTAAATTCCAGTGGGTTGTTAAATGAGATTTTTCTGCTGACATAAATTTGCATAGCTGTGTTGCAGTGCAAATTCTTGCAACTTATTTTGCCTGTGGGATCTTACAGCAGAAGCAAGGAAACAGTGTTGTTACAGAAATACATCCTGTATCTACTGCTTGGAACAACCTCAGTTGCACAAGACAAGGATTATCTGGATAATTACAGCTTTGCAAGACACATATCAGTATTTCTTCTCCTGTTTTATATTCATTGGCCTTGGCCTTACCATAACACAACTGAATTCTTTTGGCCATGATTTCAAGATCTTGTAAGACTTCTGGATAACCGTGGAGGCACTTAGTAGTTTCAGCACCAAACACATGGTAGGAGGATAAAATTGTCCACAAATTAAGATACCTAGGATAGTTTTTTTAAAAATAACTGGAATGTTGCAGTGTCAAAACTGGCCAGTGTTATCTTTTTACGGTCATGTTAAGTTCCAGTGGTCTGGGGTATTGGGTGCTGTTGTAGTTAACCCCAGCCAGCAGCTAAGCACCTCACAGCCTCTCACTCCCTCCCTGGTGGGATGGGGGAGAGAATCCAGAGGGTAAAGGTAAGAAAGCTTTGTGTTTGAGATAAAGACAGTTTTATTATCCATACATGCAAGCAAAGCAAAACGAGCAATCAGTTCAGCACTTCCCATTGGTGGGCAGGTGTTCAGCCATCTCCAGGGAAGCTGGGCTCCACCACATGTAGTGATTACTTGGGAAGACAAATGCCATGTGAACATCCATCCCTTCCTTCTCCCCCCAGTTTCATAGGGTGAGCAGGGTGCTGTGTGGTCTGGAATATCCTTTTGGTCAGTTGGGGTTGGCTGTCCCAGCTGTGTCCCCTCCCAACTTCTTGTGCATCCCCCCCAGCTCTTGGGGTGAGGAGCAGAAAAAGCTTCGATTCTGTGTAAGCCCTGCTCAGCAACAGCAAAACATCCCTTGTTACCAAATCCAAACACAGCCCTGTACCAGCTACTGTGAAGAAAACACCCCAGCCAAATCCAGGTCAGGTACTTAACCTGTTCTAGCTCTGTGATGAACTCTTCTGTCAGAAAAAGAAGAAAAACAGTTAAAAGTATTGAAACATAACATATCAAGTAAGGTACTTGTTTGAAGAACATCTGATGCTCTGCTCTTTTTGAAATGGTAGCAGCTTTTAGAAAGAAACCATCTTGCCTCTATCTACCAGCAGTCTTCTAGATGGTGCTGAATGTTTGAATACTTGTCCTGTGTGGGAAAGGAAATAACTGAATTGGTCTGGAGCTGTTTTAAGACAAACCAAGCAAAGTGCATAGAAAATTGCAGAGAATACCATTATCAAGGACAGGAATACAGTTTTTGCTTCTGACACATTTTTGTCTCTTTTCATGGCTGAGATGTCATAATACAAGGTAGTATTGGCTCCTCTGAAACCCGGCGACTGATGCTCGGGCTCTCTAGGCCAGTGAGGCAGCAGCCAGAGATTGGTGATGACTGCTTTATGCTAATAGCAGTGGTAATGCAGCCAGATCCCGTTGGTTATGCTTCAGCAGCTGGAAAGATGAATGAGTTCTGCAGAACCACATAGCAAATGCAGAATGATAATTTTAGTTAAATGCTTAAGCATGTTTTTAATGTTCTCCTTATTGTAATGTGTTTTGAGCAAAGCTGGAAGATACTGCAAATACAGTGTTGGGGTCTGATTTCTCAACTCATGTAATTAGGATCTGGTCTGATTCGTGCTACTAATGTCAGCATGTTCCAGAGAAGGGAGGGCTGTTTATTCAGGTTGGCTTCACATGTGTTCTTTCAATTTGGAGTTGTGTGAATATAGTTTATATTTTCCAAATGTACCTGTCACATCTTACCTTAATGGTGGCAGCATATCCTACCACGCTGCGTGTCTGTCTTGCTGTATCTGTGCTACTGTCTGATGAATACTTCTGCACAAAGGCTGTTGTACACAGTGCAGCTGAGCAAGTTCCTGTCTGACTCTGATGCTTTTCACTCGGGCTCTTGCCTGTGCAGTTGATGGAAATTTGTGGCCAGGTTGTAGCTAACCCAGTGTCTGGTTTGGGGCAAGAGGAAGAATGCCAGACACTGCTTTCTTATCTGCAGGAAAGCGTTTTTGCACAGTCAAAGCAAAGGGACTGTTCACAGTAGGCAGCACTAGCACTTCAGAACAAGCAAGGTAAGGTCTTGCCACATGTGACCTCTCATAGGAGAGTTTGAAACCCTTTGCAGCAGCAGTTTATATTTTTGCTCATAACGTTGGCAATGTGTTGCAGAAAGACAGACCTGTAACACTTTTTTTGGTCTACATTCCTGATGCAGTGGCTCATCTGCTGAGTTTCCTCTACAAGTTGGGCAGCTTCTCAGTTTTAACTGGTTTAGTCACCTTTCATCCCATAAGGAAGAACAGTCAGGGGAAGACCCTCTCTGCTGTGTTGACTCACTTTGTGCCTGCCTCTTTTTGTATCTGCTTCCTGTCAGCTCTGAGAATATTTTAGAATAGTTCTTTCCTTTGGAAGCCTTTTCCAGTTTTCTCCACTACCTTTATAGGTTGTTCATGTTGTGCTTTTCCTTTCCTAATTTAATTTTTTGTCTTGTTTAGAAGAACCCTGTTGATAAACAGTATTAGGATCTCTGCTGGAAACCAGTAATATGTTAATTCTGGCTGAAGTATTGGCTATCCATATACCTCATTGGTTCCTCAGGAAATGCTGGAGATGGGTACTGATATATACAGTTATTCTGCTGAGAAGCCTGCAGTTTTGCAAAACACTTAAGAACATGCTTGAAGTGAAAAATATGTTCATCCATTTGAAAGCAACAATGTGCTTCATGTTCTTAAAGTTAAAGCACTTAAACATCAGCTTACCAGCCATGTACGCCTTCAGGCTAGATAATAGAAGTATAAGGGCTGCTTTATTTTTAAACCAGCAGATAAAAGTGGCCTTTTAAAGGTTGGAACATTCTTTTAGAAGGAATCACACGCAGCTGTCAGCTACTTTTAAGGTGGACCATGACAAGATGGCATGTGTTTGTTTGTGGAGAAGAAGGTGTGGAGGTGCCTGAAGTCGAAGTTAGCAAGTTTGTTTCTTTGACTAATAAAGTTACTTTAATAAATGTTACTTTATTGACCCTGGTTGGCTTACTGCTTGCTATGTGTGAAGTGTGGTAACAAAAATGAAAAAAAGTTGCTTTAGATTGTAAATTTCTGCAGTGGTTGAAGATTGGTTTCTGTCTCTGCTGTACATGGTACCCCTTTCCTGGGGTGGTTTCCTTCGTTTCCTGTACAGGATAGGACAGTGACTCTCCGCTGTCCCAGTTACGTGTGGCATAAGGGCCTCAAAGAGTTACTCTGGGGGTAGCTCTTTATATAACATCCATCCAGCTTCATGACTGACTGGGAACTTTCTCACAGCTCTGAGATTATAAGGGAATAAAAGACTTCTCCCTAAATGATAGTGAAAACACAGTAGGAGGTATTCTGCTCAGGGAATACAAACTATTGTCCTGCTCTTGTCCAGAAAGCAACGTTCATCAAACAGAAGATGCCTGCCTTCATTCTAGCTAAATCAATGTTATTTCTTCCAGAATACTGCTGCTTCCATTCCTAGAGATAAAAAAACCATAGCGCACTGTCAGTAGATAATTCGTCCTCTTGGGCTTGCTGTCCTTGACCAGTAGAAGTTTTTATTTTTCTTATACAAGGAAGACTTTCTTTATACCCAGAAGATTAAATTGCCTTGCTGGTAAATCTGGCTCACTGAAGAAACGGCGGAGGAAGAGCAGATAGGGGAGACATAGAAAATAAAGTAATTTCAGGGTATCCTTACAGTCTGCTATTGTTTGGTTGTCAATTACTGTCATATATCACCTATACCACAAACTTGTCATACCTTGGGGTACTTATTTTTTTTTTCCTCCCAACTAGTAGAAAATATCAGTTATCCATAGGAAATCTCTTTTATTGCTGGACTTGTCTTGAAAGTATCACGATGGTGCTCAAAGCAATTTACTTTTTAAGAAGGATGAATAGTGAAATATTAGGGCTTTTCTGTGCATTCCATGGGAATAATTGCAGAAAATAATGCCCTTCTCAACTTTTTTAGTCGGCACTGCTCTGTTTCAAATGCCATTTCCTCACAGTACAGAATGGCCAGGAGTGGTAGGAGGGTACTCTACAACTGTGGGCGCTGACTGAGCTCCGTAACACTCGTTCTGATGAGTGCAGAGTACGTTCAGATACTGTGGCCATGGGGTTTCCAAAATGGTGTATGGTAGTAGAAAGAAGGTTCATGAACTGATAAAATAAAAAAATCCTTCTCTAATTGACAAAAGGTCTGCAGGAAGTCATCTGGGCTGTGCATAGGTGAGGGAAGCAGGCTATGGTCTGTGATCCTGGATGGTGGTTAGTTATTGATAGCTGTATTTGGCATTGTAATTACTGAGAGACAGCTGCAGTCTGCATAGCTCTTAGCAGTGGAGTTTTTTTGCCTCCATGACAATCAGACCTTCGGGAAAGAAGGGAAGCACTCTCAGAATATGTCAACTTGCAAACAAGAACAAGAGCTGACAACTTATGCTCCTTGGAGCCCAGGTAGTAATCTCTTCCTTGGAAGGACGGTTGCAGGTCCATCGCTAAACCCTGGTAGTGCTTGTGGGACCTACTGAGAACAGCTCCTGTACGGGATGGAGGCTTTGCTTTCAAGCTTCTGCACTGACTGTGGCCAGAGAGTTTGTCAGAAGAGATCCCAGTGCTCACTGGGAACAGAAGACAGGGTAGATAATGAATAGAGCGAACAGGTGAGAGGTGTCTTCTAGTTCATCTCTTCCCTTGGTCAAGTTCTTCTTCCTTGATCTGCCCAGTTCTTACGTAGAGTCAGACTTCTTTACTTCCTTTCAATTAGAGTTTCATCCTACTTTTCTGTCACTTCTAGTTTGTGGAGTTTAATCCTCTGTCAGTTCTGTTTCACTTGTATTTCTTCTTTGCTTTCATGACTCAGGACTTTTTTTCCTCTTTTCCTTCATGATATACCATTTCTTCTGGCTGGAACAGTGTCCTCTTTTCTGAAAGGAAACATCAGTCCAGCAGGAGGATTAAAAGAAATTTTTAAATAAACTCACAGGGAGTCTCAACCCCTTGCAAAAACTGGAAGGAAATGGCAGTGAATTTCAATTACAGTGAGCTTTATTTCTGTACAGTGTAGTGTAATTCATAATGTTATCAATGTCTGTAAAGGCATAAAGAAAAGACAATGTCTGTAAAAGCATAAAGAAAGTAGGAGTTACAAAACACATAATAAAATCAAAAGCCCTATAAAAGGTATAAAATTAAACTTCAGAATACTGTAGAAGAGGAGGAAGAGACAGGACCAGAAACAGAAACTGCAGACTCTTATGGAAAGAAAAAGGAGCTTTGGAAAGATGAAAAAAGTGAAGCCAAAATACAGAGGAAGCCCACCAAAACAGCGAAAGAGAAGCCCATCTAATCCAGTTCTAGCTGAATAGGTTAGAAACTGAAGAGCAAGTGAACACTAAGCAATTTTCATTTATGGTGTGTGGTAGAAGGGGAAAATAATCACAACCTTTCCTCTGGGTAAAAGGAATCAGGGAAGCACTGTCAGTTTGACTGTATTGCTGAGGCTGTGTTTGAAAAATAAACAAGCAACCTCTCGGCTTTCTCTTCACACTTCCTGCTTTTAAATAATAATAATAATAAAAAACCCCAAGCTCAAAGTCCCCACAAAATATAAATCTCAAAAAATGATCAGTCAAAATGGCAGATTCTCCTTTAAATTTACTGTGTTGGAGGTTAGACCACAAATTCTCTTACCTTATAATGAACATGATTAAAACCAAAGGGATTCCCTTCCATACCTCCTTGAGAAGTAAACAGTGCAATAGAGAACTACAGTGAGAGTGTTGGGTGCTCTGCTCTAACACTACATTTCATCCCAGCTGCAGCTGCTTTTAGCACAGTAAATGTTTGCATAACCTCTTGTCGGTTCTCCCCCACATTGAACTACACCTGCCATCAGAAGCGGGGCGTGGGCACAGAGCCTTGAAGGCTTACAACCTTTTGCTTGAAGTAAAAGCAGAACTGAATGAGGTTTTGATGAGGCCATCAATAAGATAATGACAAGTTGCACCAAGAGATACCGCTTTTGGTTTCCTTATCTTAGGCACAGTTACCATTATTTTGCCCCAAAGGCTATTTTCAGATTATTGCAACCTGCCTAACTTTGGATAAGTTGCCTTGTGAGTGTTTTTTATTGAGGCAAATGATGATTTGCATCAGTTCTCATGTGTAGGGATCTCTGCTTCATTGCATAATACGACTGTTACCTTAATTGTTCTGCCTGGGGCAGCATTATGGATGCTTCTTCCAGTTACAGGACTAAACATGTGATGCAATGGGTGAATCTTCCCTTGTGACTTACAAGAGAGAGGTTGCTGTTTCCCTCTTCCCAGTTAACTTAACTGTTTTGACTCCAGGACAGACTCAGTTTGGGAAGTGATAAAGAGACCTGGGACAAAACAGTGGGGTATTAATTTTATTAGTACCCTGGCTTGTTCACCAGTCAGAGTTCTACTTGGGTCTAACAATGCCTTCTTTCTTTGGCTAGGAAAATGTTAGGGACCTAAAACTTCTAATGCATGTTACTAATATTAGGGTGTTCAAGACCTTTTCCTTGTCAAATAAGCAAATTCTCAGTTGGCCATTTCAAAACTCAGATGTTTAATTTTGCTGTTGTGCTTTCACAATGCCATCTCAGTAAGCTGATTCATTCAAGTTGCTTGTAAATGTTCTGCAGAAACAGGGGAATTGGAGATAAGATAGTGATCCCAGGCTAGAGAAGAACAGAATCTGTGACCATTCCCTGATAGGCCCTGTTGTGTGTCAGCTTTCAGCCCCACAGACCTCTGATGCTGTTCTTGGCTCTTGTGTGATGCCACCTGCTAATAGGAACTGCTCTTGCAGAATTCTGCTGGCCATAATAAGGTGCACATTGTGTAAGAATAAAACCAGCTCAGCTTTATTATGTGGCTTGCATGCCTGGTAATGAATAGAAGAAAGGAGCGTGCTCCTTCACCAACCACAAAATTTAATATAGACTCTTCCTGGAGTTGCACCAGTGGGACTGAAAGTTTATCTCAGCATTCCAAGGGCAATAAAAATCTAAATTTAAACTCAAAACATCTTACTGTGGCAGGAGTACCCAGAGGCTATGTACTATTCAAACTTTGTTTAGGTCATAACAGGTTATGTAAAGTTAGATTATACCAGCTAGTTAGGTTTTATGTTTTCAAACAGTACCTCTGTTACTAGGAGAGGCACAGCAAGTGGAGGAGCTGCATCTGACAGTTCAGCTTGCTTTACTGTTGCACTTAATTCAGCTTCTTACTGCTTAGTTCACAGCTGTTGGAAAAAATCTGTAGCTTTTAACCTTCATAGTGCAAACACCTTTATTCTAACTCATTCTCCTAGTTAGACATCTTGGATATTGAGGATTGCAGTTGAACAGGAAGGGAAGAGGTGGAGAAGGTGCCAGGTGAAGGCTGGCTATAGCAGGTAAACCCCATTAGCTATGAGTACAGATTGGAAAGACTGAATGTAACAAGTAACCAGATGCTAACCAGTGGGCTTGCAGTTCATAGTTTTGCTAGTCCACTGGCAGCTTCTTCTCTTTCCTTGTAGCTTTAATGGTGTGGGTGGGGAGAGGAGAAACTCCAGTGCCATTTCTGCAAGGTGAGACAGCTTAAGGGAATCAGTTGGAGGTTTTCCTGAGGTCACGTCTGTGATGTGGCAGGGACAGCTGTTAAGTGCCATATGAGATTACAGATTGCCACAAACAGTATTCCAAGACCCTTACTAGACTGTGACTGTTGGATTTACCCACTGTAAAGAAGTGGACGTTTGAGTGGCATAGGAAGGGCTGGTTTTGGTGAGGAGGCTGGAGGGGAAGCACTGTTCTTGCTTGGTGCCATTCTCTACCCATTTCCCGTCCCTGTGTCCTGCTTACAGAGCTAGGAATCCAGCCGTGCTTCCACAGAGCGAGCAGGGAGGCAGAAAAGAGAGGCAGGTTTCAACAGATTGAGCTTCATGTTGCAAACCCTTCTCCGTTGTGGCTTGCAAAGGCCGTCAGCCTGCCGTAGCGGAATTGGAATGGTTCAAGTTTCCTTCGAGCAGACAGGGATGTGGGTGGCCGTGGGATGTGAAAAGTGCTGGCCCTCTTACTTCCATGAGAGGAGCTGCACATTTCAAAGCATTTAAAATACACTTCCTGGGTGACTCTTTGGTTAATGCTTAAAGTTACCAGCATGAGTTTATTTACTCTGTGCATTCTTTGAAATAGTTGTGCTATGGGAAGCACAGCCAGTATCTTTAAGGTATTTGATAAGATTACAAAGATTAGGAATTACATTAATCAGACTAAACTACATAAAAATAACTCTTGTTAGTGAGGAAAGTTAAAAAAAATTTTCAGCCTGTTGGAAGACTAATATACATATGTACTAATCTTCAGTCTCTCAAACTATGGGTAGGTACACAAAGAAAATAGTGGAAATCATAGCCTTTTAAAAATGTCAAGATATATTTACAGATCACCTTGTGTAAGTCTTCAGATAAATGTTCCAGCTTCTTTTTGTTTCTTCTGCATCTAAACCGTCAGTCGTCCCTTTTCCATCAGCTCCTTGTGCAGGTACCATTTGTCAGTTCTACCTGCCTTCCCAGATCTATTTAGATTTCCTTTTGTCTTTTGGTACCTGCTTCAACACGACTACTGATTGCATCCTTATAACTTCTTACACTTTTTCCATTCACCTGCATTTGGCCACCAGCATTGCTTATTTTCTTTTTTTTCAGTTCCATAATAGTGCTTTAATAAAGTTACAGGCTCCAGACCTTTGCTGTTTCGGTGCACACACTGAAATTCCCTCTAGTCAGGTTTCTTTTGGTGAGCAGACAGACACACAGGATTTCCTCTGACCTCTCTTACTGTCCAGGCTTCCAGCTACCAGCCACAGCTGACCCAGCTTTCCTGGGCACTGAAATTGCCACATACTTGCTGCTCTTCCTTGACTGTCCCGCTTCACACGTGCTACATTAGAAGATTTCTTGTTAGTTCTATTACAGTGTTTTTATGCCATTGCCTTCACCAAGACAGCTTTCCAGCCATGAGCAAACGTTGGCTATACCTAAAAATCAAACCTGCATGTTTCAGCAGTACTTACCATCATGATTTTACAACATAGATATTTATTACTAAAGACAACTGTTACCATTAACCTCGGACGTGCTAGAGCCTTTAGAACAGATGTTGCTGGATTGGATTGTGTTCCACCAGTGGCAGCTCCTTACCTTTTCAGATTCACTACACAAGAGCCAACACAGGCCAGAGAATTGTAGGACTGCAGCTGTGTGCATAAGGACACCTGGGAGATTTGCAGAGGCCGAGTTAAATGTCCTGCTAACCACGTGCAGGTTCTACCAAGATGCCATAACACCTGTTGGTTTGATGTGAAGATAGTGCAATGGATGATGCTACAAATACGGTCCTCAGGAAATGTACAGAGAAGATTAAGTTAGTTATTACTTGTCATGAAAAATCACAGAGCTACTATAAAAAGAAAAATAATCAGCTTTAGTATCTTTTCCCTTCTCCTAAATAATATTATAGTAATCAAATTTTAATATGTAAGTTCTTTGTAGGTCATTAGTGGTATAACTCTGCATATATGTGCCTGCTTCAGAAAACAATTCAGTCCATAATCTCATAATGTTGAATTCTACCTGGCAGTTTTATTTGAAGTTAATTTCTTTTTTCTTCTAATGTTGTTACCCTGAGAGTTATGAGATGGGCATCAGCTGACAGCACCAGGGGAAAGATAGGTATTGGCAATGGCATAAAAGCAAAAGGGGAGGAAAAAGAATAGCTATTGTAGCATTTATCAGTATTCTATAGTCTGCTCAGACACAACTCTGGAATAAAATAGACATTCATACTGCAATTTCTTTCAAAGGTTGAAGCTATTCATTTGCATGGTTACAAGACAAAATTATAAACCTTCCAGATATTATAGCTGTTTTATTTTATTGTATTGTTATAAGAAGAAACACCTCAAAAAAACTTGGCCTTAGGTGTAAATATTCCAGCCCATCCCCTTTGGAGGGAAGGCAGACACAGCCAGCCATCCTTCCTCGGGTGCTTTCTAAATGGTGTCTTTACATGTGAAAAAACCCCTCTATAGCCAAATATTCCAGGCAGGTAATGGGGTCAGAAGCTTTTAGTTTAGTGCTTGATCAGCCACCTCTTGAAGGTGTAGAGAAAAGCTCCTGTTTTCCATGCTTTTTTTCTTAGTGAAGGATCATTGTTTTATGGTGTGTAACCAGGCAGGGAGATGCTGCGCAAGGGCTCCTCCAGTTTTTTACTGTAGAAGAGACTTGAGCAACAGGGTGGGAAAGGTGTCCAGGGACAGCAGTCTGAGTTCAGAAACCCACCACACATACTGCTGAGGGTATGTACATACTAGTCATGGAAACTAGTCATGGAAGCCTCTGTAGTTCTGATTCTGGGGGGCAGCTGTGCTGTCACCTGTGTGCCCCTCCAGTGCCCTTCGGGTACATGCACGTCTGAAATAGAAATCCTGACTCACAGAAACGATACGTGCAGGATTTTTAGGGAAGGACAGTTTAGGTCCTGAGCTGAATTCAGACCATCTGTCATGAGACCTGGACTAGGAGCTTGGGAGCACTCTCGTGCAGAGGCCATCTGACTTGGCCTCTGCTGCTGTCTCACTCTTTTCTTCTTGATAGTACAGCATGTCTAGGGCAGATGCTTCGGTGAAGTCCCTAATCTAGTAAAGTGCTGTCTGTTAGGGCAGTGACGTTAGGCTTTGCTGCATGCAGAATGATACCAGCAAACTTGTGAACCCCAGGTCAGGGGGATAAAAAGAAAAAAAGCCAACCAAGCAGACCCAAATGGGTCAGGCACTAGTTGTCTTGGCATTAGCAGACCTGTGACCTACTGCGGCTTTGCTATGGGAGGTACTACGCTTAACAAACTTAAAGTCAACGTTTTCTTTCAAGTGAATACGCCTCTGATTTTGTCCAAGGTCTTATTTAAGAGAGTTCATTTCCTCCCTTGGTACAATGTGATTGTTAAGCAGGGAGAAAGAATGTCAGTGAACGATACAGCTTGTCAAAGATGGCATATGAGAATGTCCAAAAATACTCCTTAAAGTGGGTTATAGTTACCCAACAGTTTCTTCAAGAACAATGAGGAATTAATTAAAAAATTAAATGCTTTTCATGTACTCAAGTATTATTCATTTTTGTGTTAGTGAAGTTAGTCAGTCTGGCTTGTTTCCTGATGCGTAGAGACAATTAAAAACGATCACACATCCACCCCCAACATTGTGAATTGCAAAAATGAGCTATTGCTCGAAATTCTGGTTGAGAAAATGAACTTGAATATCTTACTTATTTAGGACAGCTGTATTTTCTTACAAATACTTAAAGTAATGAATTTGTTCTTCTGAGAAATCCTGTATTCTGAAATGAAAGTGCCATTTAATTTTCCATTGGAATATTTTATTGTTACAGTTGTAGAACAGAGACAGTTAACTGGGATCCTTGACAAAACCCATTTAGTCAAAATATGAGAACACTGTAGTGGGTTCAGATTACATTAGAAAGCACTTGTGATGCTCGAGATTATTGTCAGAGAAAGGAAGATGAAAAAATAAGCAATACCATGTTAGTCTTCCCACTTGTGAGCACTAGGTATTATTACTCTGTCTGTTTTACATCATTCATTCTTCTACAGTCAGTCGTGTATGGTTAGATTTCTGCAAGCTGAGGGAGAACATCTAAAGAAAATCCTGCTTTCAGGTGTAGTGGTTTCCCACACTTAAGGGTGATAATTGCAGTGTGTTTTTAAGAACAAGCAGTGTTTGGTAACTGTAATAATTGCACTAAGGTCTTCTAGTTTTTGCTGTTCTCACTAGCCAGCCCTTGAAGGGAAATATTTTGTGTGCACGTTTCTGTTGTCTGCCTTGTGTCAGAAAATGCATGTAAAATGCTACCAAGTCTGACACCTACTTTGTCTCCAGTGTTTTCCTTGTGCAAATGACTACCCAGCTGCATGGAAATAGGAAAAATGTCTCGAGTTTTTTTTTTAAAAACCCAAACCCTTCCAGCTTTCTGGAGGTTATTCTCAGCTGAAGTCAGTGGAAGGGAATATAACTGGGCTTGTTTTATGTGAGATAAACAGGCGTGAGGTCTGAGAGATGAACTTAGCACTCCTTTTCTGGTGAAAGTTTCTGGCAAGTAAAATGCATAGATGAGATGAAATTAACCCCACCACTCTCTGGTTCGTGTATTTTGCCAATTTCATCCAATTTTATGGACAACATTGAGGTTTCCATTGTCTCAAGGTCCTAAGAGCAACCTTTTGTCTCTGCTAGCTGAAGTAAAAAGAGACACTGTTCTAATTATGAATGAATAATTTAAAGCCTAACATTAAAAAGGTAAAACAGAAACCCAGTTAGAAGAGAGTAAGCTTTGTTGAATGCATTTTAGTACTGCAGTATTTTAGAAAAATCACTGACTTGAGATTTTTTTTTTAACACAGAAGCTTAAGAAGATGATTTCCTTTTTTTTGACATGCTTTACCTTTGCAAAGTTACTGGGCTGTTGACAGGTACAACAAGACTTGTGCTACGCTTACATGCTATTAGTGCAGGAGGCTTTGAAAAACGTCTAATGCATTGGCATATCTGACAATTGAGGGGATTACTTAAGAGTAGGACTCTGTAAATCGAGTGAATTTGGGCTACAACTGCTGACTTGAGTCAGTCAACATCTGCAGAACAGGGTAGAATTATATACAACAAATAATGCCATTTTCTGCTCTAGAGATGGAAGTTGGCGTTATACAGTGTGTTTGGCTCATTCTGAGAGCAATGATAATTGCAATATATTGAAGCTTTGCATTGTAATAAAAGCAGAGCCATTAGTGGATGCCATTGATGTCATTAGTATTTAGTGGCTGTGCGTTGCAGCTTTTTTAGTGCTCATAAAACTGTCTCTGCTTGCAGATATGTGACAGCACTGATATAAATTTAAATGTTTAGAAATCCATAAGACATAAAATACAGATAGTGAGTAGGGGCATAACATTACAGACAGAACCTTAATAATTTGGCATGCAAATGTTTATATATTTGCATGCCTAGTGAAGGCATTTGCATAATGGTGGTCACGTTTATACGACGGAAGGACTTGATTAAACAGAATAACCAGTAAGGTAAAAGTGAAGCACGTTATGCAAAAGCAGCAGAGAATTCTTTCAGGTCCTCAGAAGGGAATTTATGATGTTGAAAGGTACATCTTTTACATGCATCTGGTGGGATATTGATTTTTCTCCTTATAGACATTTTACTTGTTACAGCACCTGCTCCACTAACTAGTATTACACTTGTTCTTAAGAAGTGATCATGTTAATTAACTAATAACAAAGAAAATAAGGTTGCTAGGGAATCCTAAGATAGAGATTGGCTGGCACTTTAGTAACAGCAGTGGAGCCAGCCAGCATAGGGAAAGTCCTATACTGTCTAGACCAAGACAGCAATATCTTGTCAGGAATTTGGAGGCTCATGTGAGGGCAGTTATGGCACTGGCTGAGGAAAGATGTCTTTGGAGGATGGGGTGGGAGAGAGTCCAGGAATATAGCGCAGGAGGATTTCCCTGAATACCAAGTGTTACATACGATACAAGCATGCAAGCTGCATTGTTTGGGCTTCCCAGTGTAAGATTTTTGTTCAGTGAATTCAAGAAATTTGAAGTCTGATTTGTATCAGAAGATGAAAGCCGGGAAAGCTGTCATCTTCCTTTGATTTAAGGAACGTCTCTTGGGTTCTTCCGGCAGTTACTCTGGGACCTGTGAGAGGTTCCCACCAGGGTTGACTTTTTTCTTGGGAAGTTCCCACCATGGTTTCTTTTTCCTTTAAGAGTCTCCCCACTGTGCTTTACCGGCCCTGGTTTCTGTGTCAGTGATGGATTTGAAGCAGGAGATTCTGAGACTTGTCTTCTGCACACCACATCCCCATCTTCAGCTCTGACCTTTACATCCTGGAAACACCCTGTAGGTTTGTCACAGAGGGAGATTTGGAAATCAAATTACACAGCACTAAGGGAGAACACAGAAAACTATAAAAACACTTCAGTCATTAGGAGGGAAGTGACAGGAAGCAGTGTTAGAGAATGGATCTTTCCAATTAATTTTCCTTTCAGAGCCCTTTCCTCAACCTTTTTAATTCTAAGTGTGTATGAATGCTTTGGCAACATGAGTGGTGCCTTTCAGAAAAGCAAACCTTTGATAAACCTTCCCAATCTCCTGACTAAACATTGATAGCACCCTGGTTATTTTTGATCCTTGTAGTTGAGTGGGAAAGGTGACAAAGTGAGAGCTGGTGGGAATATGTACATTTGCAGAAAGCTCGTGGCTTACACTAATAGTTATTTCGGTTATAAAATGAGATGCTTTTCAGGAGCTCAAGTAATAAGCAGAGGTGAAACATAAGCTTCCTGCACAGTGAATATAAAGAATTCTTCCTGTGGCTCCTATTTTCTTAAAATTGAACTATGGAAAGTTTTAAACTGGAAATCTTACTGTTCCTTTACGAAACATATTTTTGTCCATTTATCTGTTCAAAACAGACCAAAATGTAAATCTGTAGAATGATTTCCATCTTCAAAGCAGCTATTTATATTAATCTAAATTCTGAAATCTTTTTGAAACTTTTGTTTTCCTTTCTGATAGTGGGATTCAGTGTTGCTTCTTAGCTCATTGCATACTGATGGCTTTGAACATACGGTACGGTACAAAGTGATAGCTTGGCAGTGGGCACTACCCTGCTGAGAGACAGTTCTAGAGAAGAAGTGATTTTTATGCTGTGGTTTTGGCTGATTTTAGAATTAGGGGAAATATTAAAGAGCATTAAAAAAAAAATCTTTTAATTCCTCTGTACATCACTAAATTGCTTCTTACCTTATTTATCCAAGTAACAGCTACCTCAGAGTCTGAAGCTGTTGACTAAATAGAACTGTACTAAAGCTACTAAGGAACTCACATCATAATAACAGGTGAACAGATGCATTTTGCAGTGGTTATGCTTGGCCGGGTCTGTGCACACTCATCAGAAGCATATGTAAAGGAAGAAGAGTCTTAGAATGATTTAAGTGGGCTCTCGAAAATCTCTTGTGTCGTAGGGTAGAAGGCAGAAGACTGGGTTTGTGGTGAAACCATGGTGAATCTGAGAAAATGCCATGCTGAAGGAGCTTGTCTTGGAGTAACTGTAGTAACTGAGCATAAAGCTTGATATTTAATCTATAAGTGTAGCATATTCCCTTGAAGCAGGACAAGCAGATGTAGTGTTTAGAGTTGGAAGTGAAAGTTGAAATGGTGGTACTTGAACATACCTGTAGGACTGTGTAAAGCAGATTTTCTGTTCTTGATAATGTGTTTGCTCTTCCTGTACTTTCTTCAATCTATTTTTTAAGTTCACTTTTGTTCTGACTGCTAGGTGATGTTTGGTATCTAGTTGGCTCTCTTGTACTTCCTTGTATGTTGCAGGTGGACAGTGTATATCATCCCAGATTCTCCCAGGGCAGACAGCCTTATTAGGCTGCCCAGATTACTAGAGGGCACAGCTGAGATGCATTAGTGGAATTTAATAGGAAAGGGTGCCCAATATAGGCTCTGCTGTTCATACTACTTGTTATTGTTTTCATAAGAAGCACAGGAGATTACTGAAAGATACGTTTATAAAATATATAGAGCAGTGCAGCTACATGCCAGGTTTATGCCAAATTAGGTCTTGAACCTGAATGGATTCAGGCGTCTGCTGCAGTGTAGATTACAGTTCATTGTGTGACCTCACACGTGTAGGTTGGCCTCCTCCTGGCTTACTTCATCCATCTGCAAAATTGAGAAAAACAAGTACCTCTGTGAAACCAGGTATGCATCTGGGCCCAACTGTCCTGGGTAAATACATTACAGAGAGGGCAGTGGCTCAACTGAAGGCATAATAAAGAGGAAATCTAAGTCTCTTTGTCTCCTGCACACACTTATCATTAACTTAGTGGCATACTGTGCTTACATTTATTGGGTATGTTTGGTCTCGCTGGACTTCCAGCAGAACAGCTCCGGGGTCATTGTCTTTTCCTGCAGCTTGGTACACGAGAAGCACTATGTGGTTACTCTTACTGGAGGGAACATAGGCAGCAGGCTTTACTGACTTGTGAATGAATCAATAAAGCATGTTCTTGTAGGTTTCTGAATTGTCTCTTTCATTAAGAATGGAATTGGGCAGGAGGAGATTGATTTTTGTGGCAAATCAGAAGGGTTTTAGCAGTCCATTTAGATTGTGGATTTTTTGAGTCATAAAGGTTTATCAGAAATATTATACAGGATTTAAACTGGAACAAGAATCGTTAATCATTTAAATGTCCTTTTTCAGAAGATTTTTGTGAACTTGGGATTGCATCAGACCTGATCCTTAGCAGCCCCCATAGTTGACTAAATCAGTGGAATGCTGCTAAGGTCCCACAGCTGAGAAACATGGCTCATGGAGTAGCTGATGTGATGTCTGTAGGAGATACTCGGAAAGGGAAGTGTTCACAAAAAGGGAGTGTTGCTTTTGTCTCGGGATATAACTCAGAACTGCATCTTTGTATAGAATTGCTTACAACAGTTCTTGACAATTGACGTGTGGCAGAATTCATCTCCGCTTGAAATGCAGCCATGCTTTAGGATCATCTGAAGTAACGGTTATTGTACAGGCATGGGACAGGCTTAAGTTTTGTCAGAGTGGTGTCTTAAATCTACTTAATTTCTCTTCATCACCACGTGGCTGTGAAATCCTGAAAAGTCTTCTGCACGGGCTTAGCTGCGTGTAGCATGTATCTATTGTATGTGTGTGTCTGTTGGGGCGGTATGACTTGCTTATGGATGATGCAGTGTTCACCATGGCACCTATGGTTCTAGTACGCACGCGTGCCTTTCTAGCATCGTGCACCAGTGTTAGTTTCATGGACAGACCGGGGACAGTGCTCCATGTGCAGTTCTTCGTTTTTTTAACAGGCTTATCAACTGGGAATTTCGACTTGCCACTTCTGATGGAGCCAGGGAAATGGATGAGCCACAGTGCTGAGCCTAGGCAAAAATCATCTGAACCAAAATCAAGAGCAGCATCAACAGTGATCCTTATAAGTCCAGAGCTTTATTAATCAATTGGTAAGTCATCAGGCCTTACCCACACATAATGTTGTAAGATGTTGGCTATCAGTAAGTCAGTACATAGTCCAAAACAAGTTTAAACCAAGCATGTTATCATAAAATATCATCACCTGTTTTATATATATTTATTTATTTGAAAACACTTAGCTTTAGCTTCCATCTGTGTACCTGCATAAGCTGAGCAGGTTGTCCAGTAATCTCTTGAGAGGCAGTTACATTACTTCTCTTGATTCATGTTACCTACATATAAAGAGCTTATGAATAGCTTGTTGCTTGGTGCAAACCTGAATCTTGATTCTGCCCTGTCATCCCTCCTTGGGGTGCCTGTCTGGACATCCTTCTTACGGACTGTGGAAGGATGTAGAGGCAGTTACCTTTATCCCTGAAGGGTGCCCATAAATGCTGTACATAGAAAATTAGAAGGTTACAGGTCTGCTTGTGGTGCAGTAATAGATGCTGGTGGTGCACTGCCTTGGTGGGTGGTTTCTAGTTCAAGTTTCTGTCACACAATCAATTTGTGATCCTGCTTTAGCATTGCTGTGTTGCAAGCCTCAGTGGTCAGGAGCTTACTGAGGATTGGTGAACTTTGCAGGAGCTGGAGGTCTGGCTAAGATAACAGAAATCTGAATTGGTTTTCAGAGCTTAATGAGAAGTGGACTTTTCTCTCACTGTTTTCAGGTGGAAATTTTATTCTTTGCGGTGATGTGTCAGTTTTTGCAGGATGCCTTTATCATCCGGGAGTAGGAGGCAACAAGCTAAAGCTTTGTGTTCTGTGTCCGGAACAGAGCACGCCTCAGTTGGGACGGACGTCAGCAGAGGTTTCTGGGGTGCTTTCCTAAGGAGGGCTTAAATACTGTCACTGATGTCCAGAAGAGAATGCAGCTTTAGCCGTGTAGAATCCTCTGAAGCAATTAATAATGTAGTAGCCATAATGAAGGGTCTGTCACACAAGAGAGTAAGAGAAAGGCAAGAGAGTGATCATTATTCATTGTTATGTTTATAGAAGAGGTTATACAGCGCTCACTGGAGACAGCCTGATAGCTGTCACTCTGGGGGACTGGTTTTGCACTCTATAAAAAGCGAATTGGCGTACATTATTTTTATTTTCACAGGATCCATTGCAAAGAAGGCCCTGAAACAGAAGACTTTATTCTTTCTTACTCAAGAAAAATGCCTCTTCAAGTTAATGAGCAGTTGGAGTGAGGGTGGTCCACAGTGGAAATTGTTTATAAAAGAGAGGTGAGTTGGGATTGTTCTTTCAAAACCTGGGTGTGGCTAAGTGAGAGGAAATGAAAAATCTGGTAAGTGAAGTGCCCTAAAATTAGAACTACCTCTCAAAGCTGTAGGCAGATGGTCTTTGTGCTAAACAAGTCACCATTTCCAGAAAGGAATGTATTTGGATCTCCTCAGGAGGACACATCCTGGATTCTGGACTTTGGATAAAAGACGTGCCAAGGATGTGGGTGTATGCAGGAAGTTGTGACTGGTAGAACTGCTCATCTCCCTGAGGAGCCCAGCTCACCCAGGCTGTAGTGTACCAGCATCTCCAAGGCACCAAAGCACCGGGTGACAGAGGGACATAAAAGTCAGTGAGTGGGAGAGATGGCCTGACAAGCTCAGCTGGGACAATGCGCTTTTAAGTGTGAGGCAATACCTGCTTTACATCCTAACAATTTTAAAATGGTAACCTGAAACCTCTGTGCCTTAGGCTTTGAATAGCACATCTCTGTGGAATTATAAACATCCCAGGCATCAAGGTTTCAAATGGGATTGTAGTGTTTATATCACCCCACATTGCATGCCTGAGGACAGTTGGCCTTACAGTCCTTGCTTGTGTAATGCAGCTATCCAAGCAGTGGACAGGAGCAGTTACAAGAGACAGATGTGTTGTGAATGGAGAGGAAAAGGAGAGTCAGCGAGTATGAAAAGGTATCAGCCACCACAGAAGGACAGTACTGTCCTTTGCCTTCAGTTCCACAGGTGGCCATTTAAACCCTCCTGTAGATCCTACTGAAGCGAGGGGCCGATGCGGTTCCACTGACTTCAGAGGGGTCATTTTGAAGACCAAAGATGAATGATTCTTAGTGGACTGTCACAGAGAAGCATGCTACCAACAGCATGGCTGGCTTGCCATCCAAGGCTCTTTTTGAAGCCTTGTTAAAATCTGAACCATAAAGAACGAACTTAAGAAAGTAAATCCAGAATGCAAATCTGGACACTCATGCTTCCCCTTCCTCCTTTCAGCCTCATGTGGGCTTTCTGTGAGCCTAGGAGATGCACGTGGATGTGGTCCCAGTTAGTGCTCAACACTGCTGTGGAGCTGTAGGGTAGAATGGGATTAGGGCCTTTACCAAAATTCTCCAGGGTGAAATAATGCCAGGCTGTCTGGATGGAAATACTTGTCAAAGCTTGGCCTTTGGGGTGCTATTTGGTAGAACACCCGAGCAGCAGTGTTGAACTATGCTATTGTATAATGCTCTTGGGCAGATGTTTAAGTCAGTTTAAAAAAAAAACCAAACAAACCAAAACAACACAACAACAACAAAATCTTTCTGTATAGGAAAATAAAGCATTTCGGTTTCAGACATCATGTTAAAGTGAAAAAAAAAAAATTAAACAATTACCCAAACGAAATGGAAACAGAGTCCCTCTGGCATTTAGTGTTCTGAGATGGCCTTCCTTGGAGGGAACACGGGGTTACTTCCAGCTCTGCCTCACAGGCTCACAGGTTGGTATGGTTCACAGTTATCCCAAGAATTAGTTGAAGACCATAACAAATATTTGTATGGATTATTGTTGTATTCTAACTACTAAATGATTCTGACAGATACTCTCAGAGAGATTTGACAGCTGACCTGCAGACGGTGCATTGCATTTGCTTACATACTTAAGCAGGAGGCTGTATATTAATTAATTATTATTTTATTGATGTTCAGTTGATGTCTTATTAAAAGTGAATTTGATACTTGGGAATAATAATTTAATGGGACGAGGCAGGTGAGATTCCCTCAGGATAGTTTGTAATAAATCTTCAAATGGTTAATCCTAAGATCATAAATATATTACTAAGGGTGAAACAAATGCAGAAATACTGACATAAGCTCTGAAAGTGGAAGTGCTGGTGAACAGACGCAGAATCTGCTGGGGACTCTGTGATGGTGACGTGCTTCTGACCGGCGTGGGTACACTGCTCCCCTCTCCTGCCACCTGTTTGCTAATGTTCAGGTGTGGCTCTGCCCCTCATACCTCATTCTTCTGCTACGCCAGGCTGGCCACAGGCACTCTGCCTTGCCTGGGAACAGCCTCAGCTGACCCAGAGGCACCGAGCTGCCAGGGCAGCAGCAGCCTGCAGCGCGTCTTGCTCTTAGCAGAACTGTTGGGAGACCCTGGTCTTTTCTGGACGGTTGTCTGGAAACCCTCTGGGGGGAAGGGGTGGAGCTGGCTCTCTGACCACACTGTAAGTGTTGAGTAGGACACATCCTCTCACTTAGCTGTTGTCTTTTCCAGGGAAGACAGATTTCCCAGTTGCTCCTCTGTTTTATTTGGAGGAGTCAGCAAGGAGCGCACGGGTCTCCCTCAGACAAGAAAGAAAGAAAGGAGAACCTGCTGTTATGCAATAAAAGTTGGGATTTGGCAATCGAGAGGATTCTGTTAGTGTAAGTATTTTCTGGGCTCTTTTTTTTTTTGAGGGACTCCCAACATCCCGCAAAGGTCTTAAAGAGGTCCAAAAAAGTATTTCTTCAGTAAAAACACAACCGCTATCCCAGCCTTTAAGGACGGAGCTAAATCCCAAGGGAATACTCAGTGTCTGTATTTCGTACTTGCTGTAGCGGGAACTGAAGAAACTTGGCACTTGATAAACTGCTGCTGGTAATTTGAAGAGTGAAGTCATGCAGCGGGTTAGTAAAGAAGCTTACTGCTTTAATACTTATTTCGTGACAGTTCTCTGTACAGAGAATTCTGTAAAACCTGGCAGTCGTAGGTAAGTACTGGTGACACAGGCATTTGAATAGGGACTGGGATGTAGCCCATGTGGAATTCTTGTCCCAGTCATTTTGGGTAGCTGGATAGATGGGTTTCCTGTTATGTTAAAGCTGGGGGCGCTCTCGTTACTCATGTGATGTTTCTGAAAAAAAGCTCAGTTAAAAGAAACGAGCAAAGAGGCGGCTTAGCCACTAGCTTGGACTTCCACCTGAAATTATATCCCCGGAATCTGATGTTATTGCATGGCCTGAAGGGTTGCAAACTGGAAATTCGGCTGAACACAAGGCACGGTGAGGAGGCAGATGTGGTGCTTTTCTGATGAAAGACCTTGGTTGCTAGGAAGAGAGTGAGTAGTCAAGTGTTTGCTTACGTTTTGCTGGGGTCTTAACAGTGTGGAACAAACAGATAACACCCTATCTTTAAAAGTGTTTCAATAAATAGTGAAACTCTAATCTAATAAAGAAATTGCAGTAATCTTATTTCCTTAAAAACTTAGGGTATCTCTGTAATTGAAGTACAGTATTTTTTTCAACCATCAATCTGCTGGCTAATATATTTTTACGTATTTTCATAATTAAGAGGGGTTTTTTTTGTTGTTGAAAAGCAGAACATTGTGATGCCTCTCCTTAACAGGGGAAGGATAGAGAAGTCACTTGTGTGATTTGCAGCACCCATAGCAAAATGCCATCCTTTTCCAGTAGTTGGGAATGGTTATTCCTGTGCAGCTGCCAGGATACCCCCAGATAGAGAAAACAGCTCCAGCTCAAATCATTCTTCCCTTCTTCCCTGCTGTGCCAGTCCAGCACGGTCTGGGGGAACTGTTGGCAAGTTCCTGTCCGTAAAGTTCCTGACGCTTTTCTAGGGAGCACATCAAGCAATTTCCTGGTTGCCTGTCACTCCTCCTCCGGGTTGCCTGTACAGGCTGGGTTTGGAAGAAGGTCCAGCCCTGCTCTTGACACGTTTTGCACACTCCCCAGATTGCTTGAGACTCATGTTAGCATGATAAAAAAACCCAGCAAGGACAACAAACCCCTTCCTGGGCTGTGCTTGCTGCTGTGGCGTGCTGTGAGAGATGATAAACAGTGTGTAAGCTCCCTGCTTTCCTCATGTAGGAATGACAGAAGTCTCTAGGCTGGTTTCACACTTGGGGTGCCTCTTTTTTACTGTTTTCTTGTCCTGAAAGGAAATAAACTATAAATTACTTGAAACACAGCACCTTCTTCTGCAGCTTTTATGCAGACAAGGGCATTACTACAGTTGTGAGAATTTAGCTAAGAACTGAAAGAATCAATAGGCACTTAGTAGGCTTTTCAGCTGTTTTGGGCCATATGTGCCTCCGGGGTGTGTGTACACAAAGCCGGGCTCACAGGAACATCCCGCAGCCTCCAAAGACACCTACAGATGTGTGGTTCTGCATCTGCCTTTGTCTCTTGTCAACGTGCTGCTGTTGTTGTTGTTGCTTCATAGCTCCGTTCAGTTACACAGGTGAGGTGGCATAGCAGATAACATTTATAGTAATGGGGAATCAAAATGAGAGAGGAAACAAGGAGAGGCCAATAATGCAAGACTATCATTGGGTGCCAGATACAATTTGTCAAAGGGGATCTTGCTGAATTCAATGGAGGCAGCATTTTATCAGATCGATACCGCCTCCGTGATTCCACTACAGTCTTGGTAGCTTTTGGCTAACAAGTAGGAGGAGCTGTGGTATGCCTGATGCAAGACAAAAGAACTTGGTGAATCAGTTACCCTTGACCGTGGTCAGAAATCCCTGTAAAATTGGGATTGGTGCTTCCCAAGAGCCAGAGCTGATGCAAATCACGTATGTGGCCTGATGAGCTATGGACCCAGCCTCGCAGATCAGTCCCAGCCAGCAGGGCGAAGCTCAGCAGCGCACTGAGCGCGGCAGTCAATACTAGAGCTCAAAGAGTCCATGCCCTGGTTCTTGGTGATGTTAATGCAGAAATTCTGTTGACTTCCTTTGGCGTTTGACTTGCCCATTAGAGGAAATGCATTAAGTTCTTAGCCCAGCCATTGCCCATCCTGTATCAGCAGCTCTTAGCCGGGCTCAGTTACCAACATACGTTCTTGCCACAACTTCACACTACAGCGTTGTCTTAGTGGTAGCGTGGCACAGGTCTGAGTCAAACACTGTGGTTATTTCTGACTGTGAGGTGGCAACAGAGAAAGCAGGTGTCATACAACAGAGGGGCAACCTCATAACAGGAAATGGCATTTCAGTTACCTTGCCAGAGGGGAGTGGTAGTCTGGGTGTTTATCAGCACATGAGGGTAGCCTGTTGGCAGAACAAGCAGCTCGTTGGTTCTTACCCGGCTTTCACTGGGCCGCACTCTGTAATGGGCGCCTGGGACTCTTTTACCGCACCTCTGCATCTGGGGAGGTCTCGTAGGCTGAGCAGACCTTAAAAAACTTGCCCCAAGTCCAAGGAAGCAGTCGTTGGACTGGAATCCAGCTCCCTGAGGCACAGCCAGCGTAACTGGCACCTGGCTAAATGTGCCTCTCCAGCACCTTCCAGAAGGGAAGAGTCAGCCACACACCTGCATGCAAGCCCGTGTACCTGGTGCCTTGCTGAAGAGGCGCTGCAGTAGGAAGGTGCAGCACGGATGCATTTTTTGTCAGAATATGCTATCTTTTTCCTGCAACAGATGTATAGAGCCTGGCAATTGCACTCTCTGGTCTCCCAGGTTAACAACATCTGTGATTGCATTTAGAATCCACAAGTGATTATATAATAGGTACAAGATACTTGATACCATAATAGGCCTTTTCTATTATTTCTTTAAAAGCTGTATCAATGCAATTTCTTAGGTGTCATCACGTCTTTTTCAGCATCGGGCTGTTGTGAATCACGCAGACGCAGCAGAGAAAGACCAGACCCTCCTGCAGCCTGGGAGCAGCAAGAAATTTCAGCTGGATGACTGCGTAAGGGGCTTGCAAGACCGACAGTAATTTTTTATATTCAGAGTTAAATAGAGCAATAAGATGGAATTTAAGCATTAGCGCAATGGATTGCGGCTCTTCAGTCAATCAAATTATAGTTCAATCAGTTCATTTTAATCACTTCTCTGGAGAGAAGTAAACCCCTATGTTGAAGAATATGCAGCAATTTTATTGATGGAAAGTTTAATTGTTTCATTTTTCCTTACCGTCTGTAACACACTAGACTTTTAATCAGTGGGAACTGAAGTTATAATGAAGTAAAGTCCACTTTCCACAGTTCACAACTAGCTGAAAATAATTGGGTTGAGACTCCCATCCAGACAGTGTAATGCCTCTGGCATTTTCCTGAAAACTACACTTAATTGCTTTGCTGATGTTGTTAAGTGGTCCTGAGGGGGATGATGTAGTAAAGCTGCCCACATACGCAGGGAAACAATACACAAAAAATGTCTTACAAGGTCCTTAAAGGGGGACCGACTAGTGCCTAGAAGCCACTCTATGGCTTCCCCCCATACCAGAGAGAGCACCCAGGAGAGGCTGATAAAATAAACCGTGCAAAGTCTATAAACACTACCAGTATTTTATTTAAGGGCAGAAAGCTTGGGACTGGAAGTCCAGGGAATGTCAAGGCAGCCCTCTTACAATCAAACCTGCTAGCCCACCTCACTTGGCACGGTTGTGCTGAGTGCCAGTTCGCATGCTGCCTGTCTTCAGCACCTTGGGCTGAGGAACAGATGTACGCCTGTCCCCAGGGAGGGAGGACAGCTTGCTCTCTCTGCTCTGAAGTGACAGGATGGGAGCCAGTGATGAGCTGAAAGCTTTGTCCAGGCATCGGTGGGACCAGCGAGTCCATCAGGCTCGAAAGGTAGCCAAAGAAATAACACTTTGGAACAGCTTCCTATTTTAGCGCATGCATGGGAAACCCTCCTGAGTTGAATGGTGTTTGCTTAGCATGACAAATTACCTGCTAGACCCATTTCTGATGCAGAAATACGTTATTTAGTGCACAGCAATGCTTATTTAGGACACACAAGTTAGGTAGTGCCTGCAAACTTGAATTCGGAGTTGGAGCTGGTGCTGTTTTGTGGCAGGGAGGACAATGGGGCTAATTCAGCTTCAGCGAGTAGTGGAGTTTCCTCCTTGTTCATTTTCATGGGCAGGCACAGCATCTCACAACAGCCAGCCCGGCCTCTGCTGCTAGGTGTGTAACATTCAGTATGGCCTTTGCTTATTTTAGTTCTGCTTTCACAGTTGCTGGGCTGAAAAATGACTCCAATGACTTTCTAGAAAGGAACATACGCAAAATTTAGGCACTGAATTCTAAAGGTGAAATCTGAAAAGTTCCCTTAACCCTGCATCTGATGCTGTGGGCCCCTTAAGAGCCTTCAAGTTGGTACCGCTAATTTTGGGCAACAGAGCTCTCCCAGCATCTGAAATTGTGCTTTTCAAGGGGCTTGCTTGCTGGGGCTCACACACTTTAAAGTCTTTCCCTGGGTGCGAAGGGAAGCAGGGGAGTGAATGGTTTGCCGTACGTTCGGATCTGTATGGTTGCAGCATGGTGTGTCCTCAGCAGGGATCCAAAATACAACTTCTTGTACAGGCACAGAGCCGACTGTTGCCTTGATAAACTGTTGATGTGGAAAGCTACAGCGTGCGTGGTTGTCGGCAAAGCCAGTGTATGTGTTCACTTGTGGAGGCCTGTCAGACACCATATGTCAGTAATGTGCCTTTGATATGTTGGTGTCTGAATCGGGTTTTTAACAGCTGAACGCCGTTATGTGCAAACGTAAACATCTGTTCCCTGCTTGTCCTGTCTCCACTCTTTATTTCTGTATTTTCTCTTGCCTGGAGCCTGGTTCAAACCCAGGGAAAGCGTGGGATTCACCCTGTATCTAAAGAAATGCAGTTTCTGTTGTGTTTCAGCATGTGGCCAACGTCTAGCTTTCCATAGCTGAGAAGGGCATTTAAAAGAGAATGTTCTTCCCTTTTGGTAGCCGAACAAACTCAGTTTCTGGGCAAAANGTGAAAGCTGAAAAGTTCCCTTAACCCTGCATCCGATGCTGTGGGCCCCTTAAGAGCCTTCAAGTTGGTACCGCTAATTTTGGGCAACAGAGCTCTCCCAGCATCTGAAATTGTGCTTTTTCCACAGAAACATGCTTAAGGACTCGAGTACCTTGGCACGTAGCCCCACGTTAGCCTGGCCAATCACCGTGATTATATTAATAAGCTTTAACACCTGTTAGTGCCATGGCCAAACAGTAACCTCCCGGGAGCTGGCCCCGCCAGCCACACGCCACGGAGATCACGCCGTCAGTTCTGAGCGATGCACTGGGAGCGGCCCAGCCTGACTGACGCTGCTCGCCTACTGGGGGGACAGCTCAGGGGCAGCAGTGGCTGTGCGCTGCTCTTCCCAGGGTCCCTGCGTGAGGTAACGTCCTATGGAATGGTTCTGGAGAATGCAGCAAATGACAACTGTGTTGTGACAACTGATGGGAGACTCTGCTTGTCTTTGTACTGAGGGACTACAGGAACCAGGGCAAATACTCACTGCGGAGAAAAGACAACCTGATGGGGGTGGCTGGAATGTGCCATGGTGTTGTCTGGCTGTTTCTGAGGTCACTTTTCCCGGTCTTAGAGGGTATTGTCCTCTGACCCTTCTTTTGGAGACAGGGTTGCTATCCCAGAAGGAGGAGTGCTGCTTGGAACTGCAGTGCGACCCTGCGCAGCACCCACTGGCCAACAGGACCTCAGTTCTCAGCAGACCTGCTTGCTGGGGCTCACACACTTTAAAGTCTTTCCCTGGGTGCGAAGGGAAGCAGGGGAGTGAATGGTTCGCCGTACATTCAGAGCTGTATGGTTGCAGCATGGTGTGTCCTCAGCAGGGATCCAAAATACAACTTCTTGCACAGGCACAGAGCCGACTGTTGCCTTGATAAACTGTTGATGTGGAAAGCTACAGCTTGCGTGGTTGTCGGCAAAGCCAGTGTATGTGTTCACTTGTGGAGGCCTGTCAGACACCATATGTCAGTAATGTGCCTTTGATATGTTGGTGTCTGAATCGGGTTTTTAACAGCTGAACGCCGTTATGTGCAAACGTAAACATCTGTTCCCTGCTTGTCCTGTCTCCACTCTTTATTTCTGTATTTTCTCTTGCCTGGAGCTTGGTTCAAACCCAGGGAAAGCGTGGGATTCACCCTGTATCTAAAGAAATGCAGTTTCTGTTGTGTTTCAGCATGTGGCCAACGTCTAGCTTTCCATAGCTGAGAAGGGCATTTAAAAGAGAATGTTCTTCCCTTTTGGTAGCCGAACAAACTCAGTTTCTGGGCAAAACAGAAATCTTACTTGACCAGAAGTTTGTTACATGAAAGGATCATTGTTTTGACGTTGGGCAGGTTCTGTAACATGGGTTTACTGAAAGGCAAGCGGTGGTGTCTGTAAATGGTTTTATCCAGCAGCTTTTCTGATACAGTTGAAGAACTTGCGGTATAATAAATGACTTAATAAAGGAATTAAATCATACAGTGTGTTTGTTGGGCTTTTTATTATACATGGGTGGCACTGAAAGACAGTGTCCACAAAGGGATTCAAAAGCAGTTATTGCAACTCATCAGTCAAATGAGCCACTGGAGCACTGTTCCAGGAGGCTACACCCAGCCTAAAAGGCACAGTTCGGTCAAAAGTAATGAACAGTATTTTACCAGGAACCAGCTGGGATACCTGGGGAGTCTAGAGCTGAGTGTCTACTGCTGAAGGACAGGAGGCGCTTAAGAAACAGTGCAAAGGAAGGAACTGTGTTGGACTCACCGGTGTGGTTGCAGGAAGAGGCTCCGGAAAGAAGTGGCCACAGTGGCAAGTTGCCCACCAGCAGTTAGAGGTGACACTTCAGCCAGGCAGATGGTCCTGCTCTCAGCAGTGTATCACAATGGCTGGTTTCTACCTTCTGACAAAAGTTCACCCAGTTTAGCAACAAATAACAAAGGTCAGCTCTTGGTGGACTTACCACAGGCTGGTCTTTGGGATCCCATTTGTACAGCTTGGCTCAGGCACTAAAAAAAACCCTCAAGTCCCCAAAGCAGCCATTACATACAACATCAGAAAACTGCATCTGTATAAATCCCACTGTCACTGTCACAGGCTCAGAGCATTTCATAGCCACAGCTTAAACCAAACCAAGTCATGAAAAGCTGAGTGCTGTTGGAGCCACCAGCTGGTCAGTAAAAAATGACTGAAGGAGCCCAAAGTGCACCTGCTGCAATGGCAGAGCCGATGCCAGGGCAGGAGGAGGCCAGCAGGCTGAGGTGCCTCGGAATCAGTGCCATCTTGTGGCACTTCACGATATTAAAATACCTCCGAGCTGCAATAAGCCCAAGTGTTCTCAGAGTCAGCTGCAGGGCCAAAAAAAACCAAACGGCACGTGGTAAATGACAGAAACCACGGTAAGGATAGGGAAATGCCGCCGTAACTTCTGCAGTTGTGCATGGAGCAGCTCACAGCACCTGCCTGATTAATGAGGCAAATGCCAACCAGTTATGGATCACCGAAGGTGCACAGTGAGTTGCATGTAATTATCAGTCCTGAGAACAGATGGAAAATTTTGCAACATGCAAAGCCTGCTCATTATCAGCCGTACTGCGCTCTGCGGCAACCAGGCCGCCCGGCTGCCGTGCTGGGCTGGGGCTGAGCCCTGCCCGCGGGGACAGGCAGCGGGGACCGGGAGCCCTGACCCTGCGTCCCAGGAGCTGCTGGGCCCCGCTGGCTGCTCTTAGAGCGGCAGTGCCCTGGGGTTAGGGTGCTGCTGGATGCAGACACCTGGGACTCAAAGCAAGTTGTGCTGGAAACAAAACAAACACCCCCCCTGAAGCCCCCACACGCCGCAGTGAAGTCCTGCACAAGCACTGCTCTTCAGCTTTACTTGCACAGCATCAAACACTTCGGGTCACTGACGCTGACTCCTGGCACCAGCCTCAGCCTGGGCCCACAGTGGCAGCTGCTACTGCTGACTCGGTGTACAAAAAACAACCGTCACCTTATGCTCCTCTCCCCACCCACACAAACAGCTAAAAAGCACCTGTAGCACTCATATCGTTATATAATATATACACACAAGCCATATAAAATGTAAATAATATATAACATGATGCACATATCATATCTACCTAGTATATAAATCAGAATATACATAAACATACAAAACATACCATATATTAACATACCATATATGAGCACATATAGGAAAGGTAATGTTTTGGCTGGAAGAGACCTTTAAGATCAAGACCAACCATTAACCCAGCACTGCTGGGCAATAATATATGCAAATAAATTTATAGCATATAAAAAAAATTACAAATTATACAAATAATACAACTGTAATAAATGTCTATGTTATCATAGATAACATTTTTATACACACACGTCTATAAAAAATAAGATGCTTTTCCTAATAATTACTGCTGCAGTATCGGAAGAGGACACACTGGTCTGAGCAGTGTAACATTTACTGCATGAAAGGAAGTAAAACCAACCTGGATGAGAGTTAGGAGAGCCCTGTGAGGCACGTCCCAGTCGGCCGGACGGTTTGTGGGGACACCGTGGAGACGTCGCCTTCCCTGCTCCAGGGATGCTGCAGGGAG
>VWZY01009656.1:296612-308619 GCA_013399075.1 Chloroceryle aenea
GCCAGGCTCTGGTCAGTGGTGCCCTGGGATAGGATGAGCGCCAGTGGGCACAAACTGGAACCCAGGAAGTTCCACCTCAACATGAGGAAATACTTCTACACTCTGAGGGTGCTGAAGCCTGGAAATTGTGGAGTCTCCTCTGGAGACTTCCAAAACCCACCTGGATCTGTTCCTGTGTGGCCTGCCCTGGGTATCTGTAACTTGGCTATTTCCTCTCTGTCATGCTGGAAATGAAATTAGCTTTTTTTTTTTTTACCCNGGTCCGAGCAGTGTAACATTTACTGCATGAAAGGAAGGAAGTAAAACCAACCTGGATGAGAGTTAGGAGAGCCCTGTGAGGCACGTCCCAGTCGGCCGGACGGTTTGTGGGGACACCGCGGAGACGTCGCCTTCCCTGCTCCAGGGATGCTGCAGGGAGCCCGTGGGTAACGGGAGGGCTCGCAAACCCCTTTAGCTCTTCCTTGTCTCATTAGCACTTGGGGCTGTTGCAGCAACACAGACATTTCCCACAAAACCTTTTGGGGAGTGGTTATGGCAAACTAACAAATTTATTTCTGCTTTCTTCTGCCTCCACTCCTGTCAAGTATTTAGAGATCTTTTTTTATTTCAGTGATCCATAAATTCCTGTAGTTTATAATTCTTGGACAAAAAGATTTTTTAATCTTTAAATTTTTTTAAAAAAGAAAACTCAATGTTATTTTTAATCAACTTCCACACTACGCACATTCAGCTCAAGGACTGGAGCCTTGATATTCCTCTAGTATAATTTTAGTACCTAAACAGTTGGCCTTTCTCAGAGATTTCTGCTTTGCTGCACAGAATTTGGTACAATTGCCAAGTACAGTTGAGGGTTTGGTTTGGGTTTGGGTTGCATTTACTGCAGGGCACCAAGTCATGTTGCAATCTCTTTTCTGAGGCCATTAGAAATGCTATGATTTCAGAGAGTCAAACAGTTTAGTACATGGAAGGAGTCAGTTAATGGGAAATGAGAAACTGATTTGTACACGTTCAATCTGATCACAATTAAAGAGGGGAGAAAAAAGCATAAGCTAATGCATTGTCCAGAACTCTCACTGTGGTTTATCACACGTATGACTACTAGATTTGCTCCAACATGAGTAAGGCAATCCTTCAGTTTTATTTTCCCCACCAGGCAAACTGTGCTCTTCTCTTATATTGGGGCAAACTGCATTACTAAATGCAAAGTAATCTTACAAATAGGTTGAAACCAGTATTTAAGGACTGGAGCATCTCTCCTAAGAGGANTCCCAATAGTAAGTTTTGAATGGGCTTGACTTTGTTCTATTTTCACATATACAAATTCCTGATAAGCCATCTCAGGGGATGGTATCAGCCTGGATTCCCACTGCTTTTCCTGGTGGCACCATGGTTTAGCATTACTTTGTTGCTCATTAGAGGGCCTGTTGTAGCTGCAGCGTGACTGGGAAGGGACCTTCTTCTTACGTAGCCACAGCCTCTTTCATTACAAGTTCAAGGGATTTTCATTTTCGAGTTTGGGCTCTAGCTTTTGGAGAGACCTCCGCTTTGTAACAAATGATAAAGCAGTTAAAAAATAACACTCTGGCTTAACTCTCCTAATGCAACATTTTCTCCCATGGCTTCACCTTACAAAGCCAGTCACAAGCAGTCCTAGTTTGCCTATAGGATTCATTACTGTACTACAGCTCCTCATGCTAGACTAGGTTTTCAAGTTAGCTCTTGGAGAGATTGCATTTCTACTTTGTAATCATTTTACCATTGGAAAAATTAAGCTATAAAGATGCCTGGAAAACAATGAATGAAGCCACTGGGGGAATTCTTTTCTTCTTGAAGCATCTATCACTCTGTGGTAGAAGAATCAGAAGGGTATGTTAAGCCTGCTACATCCTCTGTCAATCTTTTGTTTGATTATTACATTATCAAGTTGCTTGCACTGTGAGAGATTAAACCAGGTAAGTGCCAAGCACTCTGGATATAAGTCAGACATCAAACTAGTTTTTGAAGTGCAGAACTACTGAGCTTTCACTTTGTCACGCAAGCAGATGTTGCCAGAGGCAAGCAGTAAAGGAGCGATGCATTTTTTTTCCTTGGCTGCTAAACCCTGCACTACCTGAAGAACCCCACACTGTGTGCAGCTGCCGGTCAGGTGCCTTCGGCCTCAGGGCCAGCAGATGTGTGGCTGAGGAGAAGGGACAAATTTTCCCATTGTGCATCTCTGTAACTTAAAGATGTGCAGCACCTCACTGCAGCAAGTAAGCGGTTGGGCTCCTTTAGATCAGGAGAGAGCTTTATTAATTTAGGAATCTGACAATATTATTATTCCCTTCTGCTCTACTTTAAGGAGAGTTCTGCCCAGTGTGGGAACAAGCTATCAATGAGCAGAGATGAAATATCTCATCTAGGGGGGAAGGCTCCATCCTGGATGCAGTTATTCACAATCATGGTGCAGGTTGATTTAACTTGAAAGACCCAGCCAAAACTATTTGCTATACATCTTACTTTCTGATAACTGTGGCCTGCCATATGTACATTCTGGCTACCTTAATGTATCGATGGGGGGTTGTCCACAGGAAAGCCTGGCGACTTTCCTATCCCAGTATTTATTGTCCTGGTTTACTGAAGATTCCTCAGTGTAATTCACAACTGGTTTTTAAATAAACCTCTCTGTAAGTTAAGTGTGATACTCCCGCATCTAAGCAGCAGGGTTAGCTGAAAACTGAACAAGACCAAAATTCCACATTTCAGTGACTCATAAATAGCTTCGAGCCTGACAGTAACAGAAGTAAAATACAACTGGCAGCAGAGGGCTGAAAAGGTAGCAGTGGCTCTGCAACGTAACAGTGAAACAGTGAGACTGCAAAGCAAAAGCAATTTGCAAACAAGTGCTGGTAATGAAGAATTACTTACATGGAGAAACTCCTCTGTAGGAGAAGGATGGTGCCGTGTTTGTAACATTTAAAGCGTGAAGGCATTGGATCTAAGCTTTGCTTCCCACCCTTCCTCTAGTTCCTAGACAGTTAGTTGAGCCCAGGGTCTCAAATGGTTTGAGGTTTTCTGATGTCCTGGAAGATCTGGTCTAAGTCTCCTGTAGCTCAGCTTGGATACTGGGGATACTAAAGCTTCTCCTTGTCATAGGGGATACTGCAAAGGAGAGGGTGCTGAAGACTGGGAATGATTGATCAATTGATTTTGCTATGGATCTTTTCAAGGGGATGAAAGTCTGAGGGATTTTCCTTACAAATCTCATCACATCAAAGGGTCAGCTAATGCTTATGCCTAAGGTGAAAAGTGCATGACCATGATTTCCATTTTTTATTGCACTAGACTGCTAAGAGCTGTAAAAGAACTCCAGAATACCTCAGAAATTTCCATCTCTGATTAAAACAGGGTGAAGTTCTCTTCAAGGAGAAAATCCTCTTGTGTGAGCCATTTTTCTCCCGTAGTTAAAAATGATTGGGCTGATTCAGCATCTGGGCTGATGCACTGGCCCTCTAAGCACTTGCTTTCACTGCTCCTGAGGAGGCTGGAGGGGCAGCACAACGGAAAGTTCCTCTCCTCTCCAGAGGACACACACTCAGGCCAGTGCTTGCCAGGGCAACGTCTCAAGAATCCCTCACTTGGCTCAGTGCACTGCATCCAACACCCATAAAAGATTTATTCTTTTAAATTTCATATTTATCACTTTGCATAACAAGGTTTCTTTACTAAGATAACACTACAGTCAAAGAAATGTAAAGCTGATAAAAAGTAAAATAACTGAAAAGGGGTTTCTTGCTCAGTGTGGTGAAAGGGGATATTAATACAAGCAGATTGCTTTTTTTAGTGTGCCTATTATAGAGTCATGCCCACTCTTTGCTGAATGCATACCTATGAGACTCTGTGTGTGTGCAATAAAACCCTTCGTTTATTAAGCATTTTTTTTCTATTCTGCTATGTCAGTCTAAATTCACTTTGAAGGCAGGAATGATGGAATTGTTCAATATATTGTGTGCAGGAGGCTATGACCCCTGCAATCAGCCCCTGAAACACCACTGTCTTTGTACTTCTGGGCAGATGAAAGGAATTATAAGGTAGCCTCATAAACTCCTAACACCTTACTAAAGCTGATGCCTGTGAATATGCAGTATTGAGCATTTCTGCATTCTCACTTCCAAAAAATTACAATCTGTATAAGATTTCAAAAATGAAAATTGAACACACTATTTTTATTGAGTATCTTGTTTCTAAACAAGGTCTCAGTCCTACAACAGCTCAAGTGGGTGAATGGCTTTCTGCTCGTAAAAAAAGGTGCCACTGATTTCTGCATCCGTTTTTGTACGTGTTTTGCTGGAGACATCTTAGAGTTGCCATTGCACCATCTAGCAGGAGGACAGAGGTACATCTGTGTGACTGATGGACCGAGGCACACTCCTAACCTGAGGGGGTTTGAAAGGGATACAGGAGGAATACCCTTGAAAATCTGAGTCAAACACCCTAAATACCTTCCTCTGCATGTGAAGGGGCACTGTTTGGAGGAAGACTGACCAAACAGACTGGAACACCGGGTGTAAAGCCATCACTGGTCCTTTGTGTTTCCAGGCCATTCTTCATTCGTTATTGCCTACATATCTCAAATTATATCAACCACCTCAGCAGCCACCTCCTCTCTCTACAGCAGCAGCTCTGTGTCCTGTCTGCACTGCTACTAGCAGGGTAGCTCCAAGCAATCAATTCTTTCTCTTCCACACACAACAAAGGCCTGTACAGCATCAAGAGGGTCCATAAAGTAGTAAACGATGAACAGAAAATCAACTTGCCGAAGTTCACCATTGGTGGCCCTTACTCTGAAAAGCATTTAAACACCCAAAGTTTAAAAAAGCTGCTGGAAATATTGAGTGCCCGTGGGTAAACGTGGTTCACCAGACTGCTGTGCTAACACCACAGGTCTAACTTCGGTATGGGACTTGAAAACGTTCCCAGCAGGATCCTCTGAAGAGATGTAACTTATATAATGTTTTAAAAAATAAAGCCTTATTTATTCATACTTTGAAGGTACAAGGCCTTGAGGAAAATGTGTTAACACAGTGAAAGGCCTAAAAGCCCAAGCTTAACCTCTCTGCGCTCAGGGCCGAGTGCACCATCACCAAGCTGGGAAAGCCAGGCTGTCCCACTCAGGAAATGTCCTCTTTGTTCTCTACATGAATCAGTATCTGCTGATAACCCACTTCCTTCCAAGGGCTTCAGGTTTAGGATTCCCTTTGATGCTCGACTCACGGCTGGGAACAGTAAAGCACTCTAACTTTGATGGAGCTACAATTATTCCCTGTAGTCAGCTATTCCATTGTTTCCTCTCAAACTCTTATTTATGTCACCATTTCATTCTGGGTAGGTCTCCCCCTTCATCCTTTCTGATTTAAACCACGCCAGTCACCGAAGTTACAAATCAGACAGCCCAGGAGGCACGCAGTATTTTAATACAAAACATGCATACAGTCCTCCTCCGCCGTGACACACGTGACTAAAATGACATTAATGACCACAACAACAATCTGTTCCTTTGGCCACCTCTCTCTGGCAGCAGCTCTGCCTCCCGTCTGCGCTGTCACCAGCCGGGCAGCAGCAGTGGCAGCTTCAACCAGTCATGAGAGTGCAAAAAACTGCCTGACCCAGGGCTGAGGAATGCCTTGGTCTGAATGCCCGTTGCTGCCCACACTTCTGAAGATTCCAGCCTGTCTGGAGCATTTAAGCATGACATCAGGCAGCTCAGCCTAGTAATGGTAACCTAAGCTACAAGCAGCAGGGAGGTATTTGTGCTGTGCCTTGCTTAGAGGAGCGTTCAGAACCTGTGACACTGTCTCACACTGACTGATTAAGATACAGGTACTGTGATGCTGTCAGGAAAGAAGAAAGAAGACTTGCACTGCTATTGTTACTCAGGGATCTCCAGCAGTGCAGCAACCAGAGACCAGTGTAGAGCAGCATCGTGCTCTACCACCTTTCCTGAGAATTACAGCCTCGCCTACCCCCGAGTGATTAGAAACACACCAGTTTCTTAACGTGGCCTGTCTCTCCACACAGACTCCAAAGGCTGTACATCGTAGGTGATTGAATAACTGGGGAGGGGACTGGGACAGGAAGAGACAAGGGAGATAGGAGAAGGACAAAACATGAACTCTCTGATGAGTTTTATCAGGGAATCATTAGAAAGGCTGCTGCTGCAGCAAACAAGACCAGGATGGGGAGAGAAACAGAGGTACCTACTTATGCTTCAGATACAGAGTAATCTTCATTTTCCTCATGTCTTTTACTTGCACACATTCAAATTCACCCCTGAACACAATTTTCCGGGTATTCCCAAAGCTCACGCTACACTAGCAGTGCAAACGGTGAAACGGATCGCTGTGCCAGGCAGAGACAAGTGCCAGGCAGCCTAGGACTTAGGGCCAGAACTGCAGTTTCGTTTAGGTTAATTCTTAGGCCTTTTCCAAGTACAAGATACAGGGTTTCCCCATGTAATTTTTCATCCCATCTTTGCAAATAATGAAGTAATTATTTCCCTTCTCTTGAGTGTGATGCTGAAGCCCTCAGAAGGAACAACAAATGTCTACCCAGGGTCTCCAGACTTAGAGAAGCTCTTCAGCTTAGACCTACATTTTTGGCCTTCTGAAGTCATCTCTCCTCCCTACAGCCTATGTATGCATGGACCAAGGCAAGCAGGAAAAAAGAAAGTCTCATCTGTCTTCAGAAATCCGAGATCTCTGCAGACCTCTGATTCTCTTACTCATTTGTCTGCCGAGCCAGGTGTGTTTCTCTCATCTGTGTGGTGCCAGAAATGTCCTTGACTGCCAGGAAACAGAGGCCAGAGGAAACTGGTAAGATTCTGCTCTTCTTTCCACCAGGGAGCAGGCTCTGGGGCTTCCAGGAGCCTCTATTCTCTATCACAACTGGGCTGTTTTCATCTCTGCTTTCTTAATAAATATTTAGTGGGCAATGCACATTTTCCCTCCTGCTCTAACAGAGCTGATTATTGCTAGGGTCAGGTGGCTACATGAGCTAATTAATATTCACAGACAGCAGCAGGAACTAAGTACAACCCCCCTCTCCTCAGCTTTAATTACAATATCAGTGCTATCAAATTCCATGTGGATACACCTCCCACATCAGCTCCAAACAATTTCAGATGTGTATCCTAACAGGATCCGCAGCATCTTTAACTCATGATCTTCTGTCATTACAATATAATTACTCTAATGCATCTTTACTGTGCAGCACCCGTCAAAGCTAACAACCGTTGAGTATACCATGTAATTATAGAACAGAGATGTTAATGGAAGCTTTCAGCTTCCAGTGACTTTGCAGCATTTCTTCCACTCCCATTACTCAACATTTGTAGACAACCTGACTCCTACATGCTCTCTTCCTTCTCTATATTTACTTCATGAAACATTTATGATATCCTAGCACTGAGAAGCCCCAGGGTGGCACTGAAACCCCAGTGGGAATATAGCAGGAGTCAATAAAGTGGCAGTCAATTGTCTCACCTTGGTTACTTTTGTGGATATAGAAGATGAATAGAGGAAGGTTAATCAGGGAGGAGCAACTGCAGGTTGAATCTTGCTGAGATATGGGTGAAGATCTGGGCCTTCTGTAGACGTGGTAAAGAGGTTAGGAGAGATTTGACAGGAAATGCAGGATTGGCTAATTAATGTAGTATCACTTGATTAAGAGCTGATGGAGGTCAGACAAAGAAGTCAGCTAGTTAGGGAGAAAGGGGTAAGCCTCAAAGAGTCTTTGTATTTCACAGGAGGTAAAGAATGTGCCAGTGGAATAACCTGTCACATGGGAAGCCATAAAAATCATTTTAGCCTCTCATTTCTACCACTATACAAAGTGAGGAATGAAGTACACATTTCTAAAGAAATAAAATGGGATGAATTTTCAAAACCACGTAAGGATTTTAAAATGAGAACTAGCTGCAGGTGTAACTGCCCTTGCACTAGGCAATGCACTCCTGTGTCTCTGCAGAGGTTTACAGAGCACTCTCAGTATGTACATTTCACCAGTCCTTTTCTTAAATGGTAACAATTCTAAACTGTATATAGCATCTCTACTGGACACATTTGGGTTTTCACGTGGTAACAGTCACTATGATGAAGACATACCTTACCAAGGTTTGAAGAGAGGTAAACAGGATTGGCACTGCACTGTCACCCATCCAAGCTGTAACTGGTGGTTAACTGCAGCTCTGCAAGCAAACACAGAAAGACAACAAAGAAATCTCTGGTGTGACTGAAAGCATCTATGAGAAGAAAACCTAAGACAGATATTAGATGAAATTTTAGGGAAGAAGCATTCCATTCCCAAAAACACAAAGGCTCTTCTTGAACCTGGGAGAGGTAAAGCGTGGGAAAATTGCAGCCGTTTCTTGGAGCAGTGTCTCATCTCTGGGAAGCCATCCTCTGAATGGAAATTAAAAGCTGCCAGGCTGATTTTCAACTCTGTCTATCACCTGTCAAATTTATACTATATATGTTTGCTGATGTTCTGTAATATCCCAGTTAACTCTGTTGTTTGCATATTAACTCATACAAGGATCATAAATATTTTGTGAAGGACGCAACCACCAATTCCAGCAATATCAACTACTCTTTCCCCCAACATTTCCAACCCTTATGATGGAAGACTCAAAAAATCCCCGAAGAACTACTTCAGAATGAATTTTTTCAGCATCAGCTGAGTGGGACAGGGAGGAAGCAGCTCCTAGCCGAAGTACTTCCACAACAGCCACTTTGCATCTAAACCCAATGACCTCACCCTTCGGGGCAGCTCCCAGGATGATCCCAGATGTGAAGAGATGGGGACAATGAAAGTTTAACTTAGCTAGAAACTAGCACATAATTCTGGGTGTTTGAGTGTGGGATTTAGCTCTCTGTTAGGGCTGCATGTGTAAGAACAAGGGCAATATGCATAGCTCACACACGGAGGACATAGAGTTCACCTATGGAACTAGATTTGAGGAAGGGTTTGTGGTTTCACAGGGTACCATCTCTAATTACATGGAAAGTTTTCTGGTTCTAGAAACTTCAGGATATTCCAGAATGGAAAAGGAAAATATTGTTCTACATTAATATCACACTGGTGCTGCCAGATGATTCACAGGCTCTGGAGAGCACAGACATTACCAGCTCAGCACATCCATACAGCAATCACAATTTGTCATATGTGAATACTTCCCACAGTCCTAAAAGGGGTTTGTTTTGTGTATTGTTTGCAGGAAATGTACCAAACTCCACACTGAACAGCAAAATAAAAACAGCACTTGATTGTTTTATTGAACATTTGCCTATTTACTTGGGAAAACTTCACTTTAGGATTTTTTTTATGCTGTCTAATAAAAGGACCCCCACAGCTGTCATCTTTGTGGGGAAAAGCTGTCAACATCCCGTATCATTTTCTGCACACTGAGTGAAGTATTTGAAAGTCCCAGTTCCATTTTAATATGTGAGATGCTCTCCCATTTGTATGCAGCTGGAGAAAGCGGTTTTATAGTCATTAAAAAAAAAAACCAACCCTTATGATGGATTTCTTTCTTTAAACAAATACCATCTCAAATTTTCCTCTTTGCTCTCTCTTTCCCCCAGCATACACCTTTCCTCTCTTGTTAGGCACCAGCATGTTCAAATTACTGCATAGTGTTGACATCTCACTTGTTATTCATAAAACGATGCCAGCACCACTCCTTTTTGATGTCCTTGTGCATGATCTGCTGGAATAATTCCCAGATTAACTGTTTATTAATATCACTTTTGCAAAACAGTTGGTGGGGAAATTTCATTGCACAGCCTTGCATAAGGCCTGCACTGTCCTTCTGTGAATTTTCTGATTCTGGGAATTGACAGCTTCTGATCCTAGCCACAGCTTTCTCCAGTCCTGATCTGGCAAACACTTTGCCACACAGGGGTAGTCCTAAGGTTAAGTATCCAACACTCAGCGCTCTTTCCTAGGTGAGTGCCAAATTCATTTGCAACCGCAGGTACTGCAGAGCAAGATGTGCCTTGGTACAAAAATCCCAGACAAATCTTCCTACAAATGACCTGCACAAGCAGCTTCTGCACAAGAACACCAAGCCTATGTGGAGGGACACAAACAGGAGCAAGGTACCAACCTGCAGCCTTGGCCACCCTTGCTTTTTTTTTTTTGCATACACCCCCGCCCCACACGATGTATCTCTCGATTTCTGACAACATTTGTAACAACCAGTTGCTGGTGAATTATTACAGTTCTTGAATATTTCTTAAATGTGTGTTTTGAGAGCTGTAATTACTCTTATTTACCACATCAAGTGCAAACTTCATCTTAATTATACACCTAGCAGAGACAGTTAATCTAAGGTGGCTGTTAGCTTTCTTCCACGGGACAGAGACCACTCCACCCAAATGTAGGGACATTTCCTAGCACCAGTCCCTTGTGCCCGGTCTGGTTAGCTCTGATGCAAGGAAACATTGTTACGGGTGGGAGGGAGCATCTGTAACCTCCACAACTATTTTTAATGTTTCTGTCAAGGGGGAAGATTACAGATGTGAAGGCATAAGGAAATTTTATGTAACAGAGTCACAAAGCTCTGAACTCTGCATACAGCATGACTGAACAAAATGCTTCAGCACACGCTGACACTATAGAAGTCATGATTAAAAACAGGATATCTGAAGGTTACAGAACATTTGATGGCTCTAGTGTAAATAAGATACTACCAAGAGTTCAGTGCCAAATGTTCTCAACCTCCCACTCCGGATAGGCCCCATCTCACAGGCTGAGGATGACAAACTCAACTCAGATCGCAAGCCACCAAGCAGACAAGTCTGGAGCAAGGCTAGCAATTCAGTGTGGAGCACCTGCTCCAAGGACTGAGTACTGAGTCATTCCCCAGACAGTGCCTGGAGATGTTTTCACTCCAATTCAAGATCTCTGCTCTATAGTTCCGTTTTGAAAGAGAATACAAAGGAGGATTCCAAAAGATTTCCAACAGAATTAAAATTATGAAAATGTTATGTTGGAAAAATCAGATAGTTTTGGTGCTGATTATTTTGTCTGAAATAAATGTGCCCGACTGTACAAACCCTGGATGAATCTGAGAAATCCCATTATGAAAGCAGCAGATCTGAGAGCCTCAGGGCTCCTAGGGTTTGTGTTTTACCTACTGATAGAGGAGGAACCTCAGAAATATGGACATCCACACTTTGGCCAGCATTCTTGGCATTCACTGCGCCCAGTGCTGAGTGTGTGTCATGGTTTAACCTCTGCTGGCAACTAAACACCATGCAGCCACTTGCCCACTGCTCCCCCACACTCCCTCCTGGGGGATGGGAAGGAGAATCAGCAGCAAAAAGGTGAAACCCCATGGGTTAAGGTTATGACAGTTTAATTCAACAGCTCAAAGAGAGAAGAAACAAGAGCAATAACAACACTAATGACATGTAATAATGAAAACAGTAATAAAGCATGTGATTGGGAAAGCCAACATGGATTCACCAGGGGCAAATCTGGTGTGACAAACCTGGTCGCCTTCTACAGCAAAGTAAACTGCTCGGCTGATGCAGGGTGAGTGGTGGACATTGTCTACCTGGACTTCTCCAAGGCTTTTGACATAGTTCCCCACAGCCTCCTCCTCAAGAAACTGTCATGTTATGACCTAGAGAAGTGGTGTGCACAGTGGGTGGGAATGGGCTGNACAGTTTAATTCAACAGCTCAAAGAGAGAAGAAACAAGAGCAATAACAACACTAATGACATGTAATAATGAAAACAGTAATAAAGCATGTGATTGGGAAAGCCAACATGGATTCACCAGGGGCAAATCTGGTGTGACAAACCTGGTCGCCTTCTACAGCAAAGTAAACTGCTCGGCTGATGCAGGGTGAGTGGTGGACATTGTCTACCTGGACTTCTCCAAGGCTTTTGACATAGTTCCCCACAGCCTCCTCCTCAAGAAACTGTCATGTTATGATCTAGAGAAGTGGTGTGCACCGTGG
>VWZY01009656.1:308805-353774 GCA_013399075.1 Chloroceryle aenea
ACCGAGAGAAGTGGGGTGCACAGTGGGTGGGGACCGGGCTGACAAGCCTCGCCCCGAGGGTGGTAGTCAATAGTTCTTTCTCAAACTGGCAACCAGTCACAAGCAGGGTACCCCAGGGATCAGTATCAGGCCCAAAACAGTTTAGTATCTTCTTAAGTGATTTGGATGTTCGGATCAAGAGCACCCTGATGAAGTTTGCAGATGACATAAAAATGAGTGGGGAAGTCAACACTCCAGAAGGGAGAGCCACCCTCCAGGAAAGGGACCTGGGAGGCCTGGTGGGCAACAAGCTCAACATGAGTGAACAGTGTGCTGAAGTGACAAAGAAAGCCAACAGGATGCTGGGTTGCATTAACAAGGGCATCACCAGCAGAGATAAGAAGTCATCATCTCATTCCCCTCAGTGCTGGTCAGACCACATCTTGACTACTGCATTCAGCTTGGTCCCCTCTATACAACAGAGATGCAGACAGGCTGGAAAGGGTCCAGAGAAGGGCCACAAGGACAATCAGAGGACTGGAAGACCTGCCATATGAAGAAAGGCTGAGAAGACTGTGTTTGTTCACTCTTGAGAAGAGAAGGCTCAGGGAGAGACCTTATTACACATAAAAGGTGGCTACCAAGAAAATGAAGACTCCTTTTTTAGAAGGAGTCACATGGAAAAGACAAGGGGTAATGGGTACAAGCTGTTCCTGGAGAGATTCTGATTGGACTCTACAAAAAACATTTTTCACCGTGAGAACAATTAGATGTCTGAATAATCTCCCAAGGGAAGTGGTGGATTCCCCTACACTGGACAGTTTTAAGACACAGCTTAACATGGTGCTGGGCTATCTTATTTAAAGTACCTTAAAAGGTTGGACTAGGTGATCCTTGAGGTCCATTCCAGCCTGGTATTCTACTCTAATAATAAAGTGATGTAAACCACAAGGGTCTACCAGTCCCAAGCTGCTGTCCCTGATCCAGCAGCAGCTGAAGCCCCCAGATGGAAACATGAGCCCCACCCCAGGCCAGCCCTCTCCCTCCAGAGCAGACAGGAGGTCAGTATGGCATTGAACATCCCAGCGGCTGGTCCAGCTCTTTATCCCGGCTGTAGCCTCTCCCAGCTGCTTGTGTAAATTAACCCTATCCTAGCTGAACCCAGGACAGGGTGCCAAAGAATGAGCCACTGCTGGGCAAGCTCTCCTAGGGCTCCAGGCTTCCACCTCCACAGGACAGGGGTGGGGCAGTAGTTAAGGTACCCAAATTCTTTGTTGTGAAGAGACGAGTCCAAACTGTAGGAGTCCCCACTTGGGTCAGAAACCTCAGAAATTCAGGGTTTCCAGCTCTACCAGAGACATCCAGAAGATGTGTGAACTCTGGGTTCAGCTCCTAGTGGAGCTGCAGAAAGCCTGCTAGGTGCCCTGGAGTCAAAGGAAGGCCACACATAAGGTCTGCTGTAGAGCAATGAGTAACGGAGACCTGGCTGTGTTTTGGTAGGGGGGATGAAAGGGAAGAAGTAGTAGGGGGAAGGAAAAAAAAACAGAAAAAAAAACAACAAACAAACAACCCACAACAAAGAACACCAAAGACCCATAAAATTTCCTGGGAGATATTTTTGGTTTGGGTAAGTCTGCATTTTCTAACGAAGCACTGCTTACTGGAAAGCTTCTGCCTATTTCCATCAGGGACAACACTATTCAAATGGACATGGCACATTTTGGTTGACATGAGGGAACGTTAAGTTTAGTCTTCATGCCAAATTCCATCTCAGCAGCTAATTTCCTACTTATTTAACACCACCTTACAGCACTGACAGAGTTTTTATCTCACATTCCCTCTTGCAGCTCTTGTACTGTTACATTTCATCTCCTGTGTATCTGCATTTCCCTGCGTTCGGTGCTACAGTAGAGAGCATGGTATCTGTGTATATGTAAAAGAGAGCTTCAGGGTCTGTAAAAACATCTGGGTTACTGCAAGATCATCAGCGCTACACGAAGGATTATTTTTAGTACCTGAGAAGTTTTTGCATAGCAAGGTGTAGCAAGTATTTGCATAGCACTGTGACTTGTCTGTATGTCAAATTATTTTACGCCGTTATGGTGCATGACTGCAGTACAGAGTAGCCGTTGTATTTTTCTTCCTCCTCAGGAACATTTATTACTACAAAGAGGACACTGCATTGACTCCAACCAAGACCCAGGCCTCTATTGTGCTAGGCACTATAGCAACAGACAGTAAAAAGCAGTCCTTGTTCCTAAAGACCTTTTTGTCTAAACAGGCAAGGCATTTGTAGAGATTTGTCTTTTATTCTTTAGTTTATAACAGTTGCAAACCAACTTGGATGAAGAGTTATGAATTGCAATGAACAGGCAGTGACGATACCAGCTGTGGGACAGACCCATATGGAGTGTAAAAGCCAGTAAAAAAACCATGGGTGCAATCCTGAACCAGCTGAAATAAAATGAAGTCTGCTACTGACTAATCGGAGCCAGGATTTCCCCTGTTCCCAGTTCACCAGGTACACGTCTGCGCAGCATCGTGCTGTGTTATACACTGATACTTCTGAATTCGCTTGCTGCTAAAAGGAGAATTGCAGTATTGACATATCAGAGTAATAAACCCAAACAGAGCACCCTGCTAGGCTGCTAGCTGGCTTCTAGTGCTCACTCAGCACTCCCTCACTGCTATCCGGGTGGGATACTGCGCGATGCCGCGTACACCCAGCCACAGCTCTCTTGCAGCTGGGGGTTCTTCCCACAGAACTGTCTAGGAACAAGTTGGAAGTGGTGGGTTCAGAAGCTGCCGGGATTCACCAGTCTGTCACTACACAACTACTGACCTACCCCTGATGGCAAGCTGAAGGATTAATTACGGTCTACAATACTTCATGGGCTCCAGTGCAGGGGCTATTTAGATGACAGGGAATTCCCTTAACATACCGTGTTTCTTGCTACAAATCCTTCCTCTAAGGGATCGAGATGAAAAATACTCCTGAAGTAGAGCTCATAAACAGATGCATCCCCTGTTCTGGTCTTGCTATGTTCTGTGTTATTGTTTAATTAAATTGCATAGCTCCCCAGCCCTAACAAAAGATTCAGGTAACTTATCTTTTCTCTTTTGTAACTGATGCAATGCACATTAAAGCAGAGATAATAATGACTTCAGAGATGCAGTTCTGTTTTCTGAACATTCTGACTGTGAATGCAATGTAATAGAGGTTTGAGTGACGTTCATTTTGCACCCCTGAGTTTATCACAACATTAACAGTCTTTATTATTTTGCAGAACAAGCAGTAGCACCTTACCAAGAGTATAATCACCTCAGTCAAAAAACAAATAAGCTTTTACTTAATGCAGTACAAATACAGTTGAGAACCCTTCGATCTGAAGCTGTGTGATAAAACAGACAGTGTTGGCTGAGCAGATCAGCAGCTGCTGCTGCTCAGGCTCCTTCAGCCTAACAACGCTTGCTTTTCTTTCTCTCTCCCCACCGAATTTAGAGATGATGTCAGTGCAGCCAACCCCAGGAGTTCAAAAATCAGAAGACAAACCAAAATAGAATCACAGGATTGGTATCAAAGCCATGGAAGTTATTGAAACTGAAGCGTATGATTTGGGGGGTCAGGCTTTAGATATTTTATTTCATAGGAGACAGCCTTCTCCCTTCCAGTTGTCTGCTCAGTTCTCCTGGCTGTCTGATATGCCCTATTTCAGAGTGAGAGGCAACACAGGACAATGGGAAGCACAAAGGATTGGGAATCTATTTAAAGTTTATATAAAGCTCCATTCTCCACCATATGTAAAGCCCGAATCCTGCAAATACCTTATCTGAATGCTCAACTTGAATCATACAGGCAGACCCACGGAACCCAGTGGGGGTCCTCTTGTACCTGAAGTTTGCCACTTACATAAGTTCCCACTGCACGTCAGAAATGTCAGCCTGTGTCACAGCGTTAAGAATTAGCCAAGATCGAAGAGGCCTGTCACTCAGTTTTCTCTGTGATCTTGGGCAAGTCCTGAATCATTCTATATCCCAGCTTCCTGCTTCTTAAAAAAAGGGGCATTTTTTTTCTCTGCAAGGTACTTGGAAACCTTCAGACAAAAGATAATAAAATTCAGATAATTAATATATTGTCTTTTTATGATAGAAAAAGAATTCTAGTTAACACAGCTGGAAAGAATGCTTAAAAATCAGTGAAAATTATTTCATAATTTGATTTCATAAAACCAAACCCATAGAACTAGACTTAATCCACCATGTATCAAGTCTGACTCAGCAGCCAAGAGACACAGAGGGCTTATTCTTCTCAGTGCTAGGAAGACCATATTCTCATTTCACCAACATTTGTACTTGAGCAGGATAAGCAGGACCCTCTTGTGAAAACAGCAGTTCCTCGGACCTACAGCTTCTTGTACAGGATTTTATCAAGATCTAAACATTTCTTTACCTTTCTCCTACACAAAATGCTCAAATTCCTCTGAATTTAAATTGAAATGTAATTGATCCTGATTTGAATTTATCCGGAAGGTAAAGTCCAATTTTTTGAAGCAGCAGTAATGTTTTAAGATGAAGTGGCTTGTTAGAAAAGTACTCAAAATAATGGAAGGCTTTCATCTTTTATTAAAGATTTGAAATTACTAAAAGATACTACCCCAGAATGGCTTAGTTTAAAGAGGCAAACTGATACATTTTGTTAATTAGACCATTAAAAAACTCATTTAGGTGTAAATAAGTCTAGGTCATTAAATCTTAACGTACAGTGTCAAAGTGAAACTTCAGTCTTCCCACTTTCTAGTAACTTTAATTCATGACCCTAAAAATTCATTACTAATAGAAGTAGCATCAAAGAACTTATTCCCCCCTCCCTTTTTTAAAGAAAAAAGGATGTATTGATAGTAATAAAAAGTGTTATTTCCACTCAGCCCTCCATTCTCAGTCTCTGAAACCTCCTTTAAATTTGGATGTACAAAATCTATGATTTGGTATCAGTGATCTTTGTGAATATTGCTCAAGCACAGCAAAAGATAGCCATCAGTGATGATGGCACGAGCTTTCATGGTAAAAAGAACAGGCTATTTTAGGGAAATCACATTGTGAATTAATGCCCTAAGAAGGCATAATAATGAGCCAAAAATGTTACTGGGCACAGCTGAAAAGGCAAGGCTAAAGGTTGTCTCCTGTTAAGGTTTTTAATGATTACTGTCATAAAGTCATATTCTCAATTGCTCATAGCTTTACAAAACAGGAAGCAGTTAGACTGAAAGTTTCTGGGAAATTTCTAAGATTCTCAGGCTGACTCTGGAAAATTCCATTAAAAAAAATAGAAAAAATTCAGAAAAGTTCAGACATTTCCAGAAAGCGAGAACAAGCTTTCCCATTTCATTAGAGGGGGGTAAAAATGTTTCTATGGACATAAACTGGGAGAAGTATATGCAAAGAGACTGGAGAGAGAATTGAAAGGAACTGGAGATGGGCAGCAGAGTGCAAGAGAGACGGAGGCTGAGTGGTCAAGAGGACAGATGCTGCCAGAGAAGTCTATGGATCCTGAACAACTGAGAAGAATGAGACTGCAGAGAGGGCAGAGAAGGACAGGGGAAGTAACAGTGGGACAGAACTGACACTGCAGAAGATTATAAGAGAGAGGGACCCACATGTAGCAACATGAATATAAATGGCCTGTGCTCACTCCAGTCCTAAGAACAAATTCCAAGGACACCAGAATCCCAACATTAGTGTAAAAGTGAGCAGTAATTGCCATGTATTTTCATACATAACAGTCACAGATCGACAATCAAATTGTGCAGAGCATAATAACTGGTGAAGATTCTTGCTTTTCCTTTGTATATCCTTTACCAAAACTGATACATCTCATTCCCTTAAACACGTGACAGTAACAAAGGACCCTACCTTTTCTTTAGACACACACCAAATGCTTGCTTTGTAGCCAGCCACCTTCCCACGAGAAGACTGACAAGAATCTTTTCACTGAAGGACTGCATTAAATATGGGTGTTCCTGTACAGATTTAAAGTATGTAAATTGCTCATGATTATATATGAAACCATATTACAGTTATATAGGAGAAGTGATTGCTCCCACTGCACACATTCTTTGGAATTGTGTGACACATGCACGATCAAGCATGACACAAGAAAATTAATCAAAGAATATATAAATATACCTTTGGGAGCCACTAAGTTTTCTGATGGTTTTACAGAAGGAAAACTAAGTGCATCTGCATAATGAAACTGCTTTAAGAGGGTTTATTTCCATCAGTGCTTTTACTTTTTTCTTAGTAAACATTAAAAACAGTCTACTTAAAGAAACTAACAATAAAAATCAGAACTGACTGAAGGCTCTGAATATATTCAATTTTCTTCCATTTTAGTTATGCTTACTCATTCCTACTGATTTTTTTTGTTTTTGCTATATCAGCAATGCAGAAAAATTCTTGTCCTATCCCCAAAGTGGATGATAACAGACAATTATTCTCACGGTGAGCTTACGCCCTTTTCTAAGACTTAAAGTTGAAATCCAACTAATCATGTAACAGAATAGACTGAAATCACTAATAATTCTTCTGGTGATCATAGCCAAGTCTGTTACACTGAACACATTTGGTTTTACCAAGACCATGAGGTTTTAATGTGCAATGGCATAGGCACCACTTGACTGCATCCATTTAATGTCAGGAAATTCTGTAAAGCTTCTAGACTATTGCTGTGTGGGAAATTCTCTTTCTTAGTTTTCAGAAATGTGTAGAAAGAACCAAATAAATACTTCTCTCTGTCATGACTCATCCAATTATCTGGCAGAGCTATGTGACAGGCAAGATGCAGTCTGTAGTCTGATACAGTCAAATTTGACACTGCTTGATGCTTTCTTAGGTGGCTGCCTGACAGATCATACTAGATGTACAAAAGCCCATGTGGAGTCTGCTGGGTTACATGATCTTGCTTTATAATTTATACACAAGAATATTTTGCTAAGGTGATTTACTTCCTTGTTAAATCTGAAACAAGTGATGATACTGCTGAGCTGTTTACACACCAAGTTCAAGTTTCTTCTTATTAGAACACTGTGGAGCACTTAAATTGGAATTCTTCGTTCCCCTTGGACAGGTGAAGATTGATTCCAGTGGTCTACCAATCAGACTATAAATCAGGATAGTTGAGATTGACAACATTTCATTGGCATGAGCAAGAGAAGAGTCAGATTATTCTTTGCCAAGCTATATGACTACGGAGCACATTCTAACATTTCTAACTCTCTCACCACTTCACTATTGATACTGTGACAGGATTTGTAATACCATTAGGCTGTGATGCCAAGAGTAATTCTTTTAAAGAGTGTGACACTGAATATAGGCTCTGGGAAATGATGCCTTCAGTTAGAAAGTAAAAATGTGACAGAACTCTTCCAGAACCTTTTACAGAGAATATATCTTGACCAAAAAGTGACAAAAGAGAAAATGCTTGGACCAGTGCAACATAGCATGGAGACAGAAAAATCTCAGCTGAAAATGCCTATTTGTGTAAGAATTGATCTCACTGTTATTTATAGTAATGTAAATCAGAAGGAACCATCGAAATCAGTGGGAACTACAGGGTGTAAATCAGCTGTTGTATGAATAAAAAAGTTGTAAGATATGATCTGGTCACTTAGCTCTGCTCCCTAGTTTTATTTTAGCTCTAACATTTATCAGCTTTGCTTGTCCAAACCAACTCTTAAAATAGAAATATTTTCTGTAGTTTGGCAGCAATGTCCATTCTGAATTGGGTATTCACAGAGCAAGGAAGAGAGGACTGGTCCATCTAATGCGTCCTCTCATACTTTATGTCTCTACTTTATACACCCATAAAACATCTCACTGACAGTGATATGACAGTGAGAAAAAGAAAGAAGTGTTCCCTTTTCATCATATTTCTCTGACAGCTAAGATTTGATCATCTGTATTATCACAGCAAACATCAATTACCCAGCCCCATTACACAGACACGCTATCTGTCTTTTTGCCATTGAAAACTCACGGCCTAACGATTTTCAGCATTAAATATTTCCTTTTATTCATTCTAAATGTACTGGTCCTTAATTCCATGATGCATTTATTTCACTGAGCTGGGCAATGCAGGAAATGCCCCCACAACTATTCTGAACACTGTGTTGTGTTCCCACTTCTTCCTGCTCTTCCAAAACAAAACCACTCTAGGATAAGAATTTCAGTGGTAGGAGCTGGTAAATGATCCAAAGGAGCAGCAGTTTATACCTTCTGAATCTCTGAAGTGCTTTATATGAAGATCTTACTGAGCATCTCAGCAGCTTTGTTGCCTTTTCATCAGCTTTCAGCCTGTATTTCAGTTGTCTCAAAAAAAATTTGAAAGAACTCATAGAAAAGAGAAGCAGCGCTCTTGAAAAGCATCACTGTCATATCATCATGGTGTCATGAAAGAAGAGCTAAGATAAATGAGAACTTCAAGACTTCTAGTTATTATATGGATCTCACTAAAAACTCAGCCTCTTTTCTGTTTTGTTTTTGGCAGGAGGGGTGGCCAGGAGGTTTTGTGTTACAGAATACCCACAGAGACACATTTTCATGGGTTTTTGATCCCCTGGAAATAATTTTTTCTGGTAATAATTTATGATCTCTAAAAAGACATCTCCAGTTATGATCCAGTTTCTATTGTAAGGCTGCAAATGGATGGAGTTAACATTAATACTGATTAAATGGGTAATATTTCATGTGATTATTGCTTCACTAATCACCATGTATTCTACTCCTATCCGGATGTGAGATCATTAATATGGTATATGTATAAACATTAAGCTTAATGGAGTTAAATGATGATATGGAAAGGCAGAAAGGCTAATTAATGATCACACAAACAGTTAGTACTCTTTCTTACTAATTCACAAGCTGTTCTATGAGGAACTGCAGCCTTGCAGAGCAAAATTCAGTGCATCTCTTAATTATAAACAAGCTAGGGACTTGTGAAGCACAGGCAACCTTTTAACCTCCTGTTCCCCTAGCTTGTTTTTAAGCTCTTTGGCAAGACTTTTCCTGGTCAAAAGAAAAGGTAAGTTAAAGGAAAAGCTTTTCTACTACTTTTATTGGTCACCTTTAAGTGAGTATTTGACTGATGGGACCTAGTGATGTTTTACATTTAAGAGACACTTAAGGAAAAGGGACATCAGTCTTAAATGGTCCTTAATTGGCTCATGTGATAAGTCTGTTTTGGTACTTAGCACAGGATTGAATTTCACACTAAAGGCTTATTTCTACTAACCCTTAACTCATGCTGAGTATCCCTCTCTCCCTTGTGCATAGTGTCATTGATTTTTCCCAGAGTAATTGTCTTTCTCTATTCTACAATTCTAAGTATTTTCCTCTCTAGTTTTTATAAAAGAACAAAATACTTTTTTTCTAGTTCATTTCAGTCCTTGGATTGAGTGTAGTGGTGACAATTGAGTAAATTAATTTTAACTTTACTATAAAATGAGCTATAAAAAAATCTATACAAATTAAAAGCATTACCTTTACAGATTATAGCCTGCATATAGACTTTAATACCCTGTGTCCTCTCACATGCAACTTTCAGTATTTCCCAGAAATGTGAAATCAGCCCATGATCTCCCCAAGTCCTTTAATTAGGGTCACTCTCTGTGGATCAAGTATCAGCCCATTTTATTTGCACTGCGGTTCTCTTATGACACAAAATTAATGTTTCTTGATGTTTGGAGTATGGGTTCTCTAGACTTTTCCAGTTACCAATGCCTTTAATTGACTACCTACCATAGTACTGGATTCAAAAATGTTCAGTCAAAGCATTAACTTACAAAACCTAAACTCAAGGCATATTTTTCAACAAATACTCACCTGGGGCAAAACTGAAAAGCTTTTTGAGACTCCCTGACCTGGTCTTTGATATCTCCCAGGTTAGGAGAGCTCCTCTTCTGAATATAACAACTACCTTTTGTACATTTTTTTTTTTTTAATCTGGAAAGACCAGTATTTCACTTATTTCTCATTATTCTACACTGATTTAATTTGTAATAAATTAAATTTTGGTTTTCCCCAAGTGAAGTCTGTTCTGCCCATGATGGTAACTGGTGAGTGATCTCTCCCTGTCCTTATCTCAACCCATGAGCCTTTTGTCATATTTTGTCTCCCCTGTCCAACTGAGGGGGGATGTGGGGAGTGTGATGGAGTGGCTTTGGTTGGCATTTGGTGGCCAGCCAGAATCAACCCACTACATTCAGTCTGATCCAGTATGATTTATCCTTGTGAAGTCCATGCTGACTGTTCTCAATTATTCCCATAATTCGTAGTTCTTGAGAAAGAAAACATCACCTCAGAAGAGCTACTCTCTCTTTCTTCAGGCACATCTTTATGATGTTCAGGGCCAGAATCTAATCACTGCTCCAAATGTTCTAGGTAAATATTCTAATTACCAGACTGCTGACTGTTCTGGTCTCTTCACTTGACTTTGCAAAAACTGTATCCTTTTAGGAAAAGTTCCCTGATGTAACTTCCAAGTTTCCTTAGATACTTCAATTCAAACAATCTTTTTTTGTGATGAAAAAAAAAACATTTCTGGAAGAAGGACTTTTTTACTCATTAGTATGATATTGTGTTCATATTTTATCATACTCATTAACATTAACAGCATTTGGAAATGCAAGCAAAGAAAGGTAACAATAAAAGAGAACAAAAAAAGACTTTCTAAACCTTCTAGGTGAGTACTGTTGTCTGTATTCAGTAAAAATCAGTATCACCATCTTCTCCTGTATGTAAATGTATACCTCCCAATATGCATATACAAATTACCCTATTCAACATGCATATACACACAGAATTTCTGGATCCCAAATGTCCTAAGGGTTGTAAGCTATACCACACAGATCTATCAAGTGTGGGGCAGTTCTAAGCGTGTCAAGATGTACAGAAGAGGAGCCTGGTGAATAATAGTGTGGGTAAAAACCAAAAGCATAGGTGCCTCCTGGGTCAGACAGCAGGCAAGAAGGCATTTTCAGCGTTGTAATTTTGGAGATAGGTACCTCAGATCCACCTGCTTCCTGAAGCTTGCCAGACCACTGCAGTTATTTTGCACAATTCTGTCACTTCAGCAAGCCAGCATGCAAATCCTCCCTGTTGCACCTTATGTGGACACACCTGCCCAGTTCAATGTCAAGCACGAACCCGAACAATGGGAGTTTCCTGCAGTTAAAAATAATAATAAAAAAGACTTAAGCTTGATTTGTCTGCTTTCAGAATACCATCCAAGATCTCTCTTGGGGCTATCTCAAATGTTAGCAAAGTTTTGTTTCTTAAGAAAATGGTTTTATAAACCAGTCTATATTACTGCTTTACCAATCTCATTTTAGTTACCAGCAAGCGTTGGTTAACGTGGCAGTGTCTATTTTGCATGCTTTTTCCAGTCTGCCCTCTCTTGCAAAAAAACATCTCTCTGTTATATGCTGAGAAATAGAAAGTTACCTCATAATGAAAGTTTTACTAGCCAAGCTGTAAACCTCAGACCTAAGGGTTCGTAGAACAAACATCTTTCCCACAGCTGCACAAACACAAATGCTAAAATACAATTCTTATTTAATATAAAATTTTATTACAAACATTAAATATATATTAACAAAGCATTTTAAGGATTTTTTCTGTAAGAGGCAAATGTTATGAATAATAATCCATAAAACCCTCGAATTCTAAACAAGTGTATTCCATAAAACTTGCATTTAAATCTTTAATAGAGCTCAAACACACTGAACACTGATAGCTGTAAGATATTACTAGTAGCAAGCCATTAGAAATAACTGAAATGAGAATTGATATTTTAAAAATCACTTAAAAGTGATTTTTAAAGACTTCTCTCCTCAAATCTCCTCACAGCACTTCATGTAAGCTTAGCAAATGTAGCTACCTACTGAATTCCTGCTGTTTCTGTCCCACAAACTGAAGTGTGTGTAAATTACTATGGAAAAAAAAAAAATGCACCTGCCCTTTAATGGGCAGGAGAATTTACTATGTTCACCTTAAGAAAAATACAGTAACAACATCCTTATCCTTTTTATCACTAGAGTATCTCTGGGAAAGAAAAATAAACAATGTAAATGAAATATAGGTTAGTGGAAAACTAAACACCTTTATAAATATTGTCCCAATAGATCTTAGTTTACAGTGGATCAGTAGTGCTGAAGGATGAAGCCAAAAGCATGGACTAGAAAAGTCAATGAACCCCTCATGCTTGCTGCTGGAGCCCCCTCTGCCAGCTGTGTGATGTGCACCAGACAGGATAACTTTGAATAGTAAGTAGTTAAACACTGCAGGAATAATTACCCACCTAGACAACAACCCACCACAACATTCAGTAACATGTATGCAAAAGCAAATCTTGTGCTATTTCGTGGCCTTAGAAACTGTGCTGTATAATACCATAGAACCTGTTTTCCAGTCACTTCCCACTAATATCCTCAGGCTGGGAGACCTCTGGAAATAGATATGAATCAGGTCTTGTTTTAGGTTAGGATATTGTGTATGAATGATGGATACTTCTTCCTGTAACACAATACAACTTTGAAAAAAACAAACTTATGGAGTCAGAGGTGACTACAAAATATTTTCCTTATTAGAATTTAAATGTGAATACATCACATCTCTTCATTAAAGTTACTGAACTGGAATGCACTGCAAGAAAGCTAAGGGTTTCACTAAGTGTTTTTGAAATGGTAACTTTTGCTTAAGGATCAGCCAAGTAGTATAAAACCACTTTGCTACATAACAATTAATTTTACTTGTGTGTCACTTTCCACAGTAATTCTACACCTTACATTTGCAAAAAGCATTTTCAGAAGGTCATGTCTCTGGTAAACCTGATCCTGATAAAGAATCTACTTCATGAAACTCCCACAGAAATCAGCCATGATGGTACTATAGTCTTTCAGTCACAAATAAATTACCCCCTGTCCCAGACACAACACGGCAGTGATTTAACTCCATGCAGCAGTACTGTCCCATAGAAAGTCTGCAGGATGAATCAGTTCAGGCAGACTGGCATTGCACAGCCACCTGATCACAGTTTAAGTGCCAATTATTGAGATGAGCTGTCCACAGACAGCACCTAGTTTATAATATGTAAAAACTCAAGGAATTCCCCACCTACTGTAGCTTTTGGCACCTTAAACCTACATTTCATCGAATATTCACCACTCTCAGTTGTAAAGTACTCCCTACTTTCCCCTAGGTATTGGTTGAGTGCCACCTGAAAAGTGACTCATTTTCTCATCCACCAGACTCCTAGATTGCCATTTGCATTTTCATCTGTGCCCTCTCCATTGTCTTCTCTGATCATTTCTGGATTAGGTAATATACTTAAGTGATGTAAGTCATCTGTAGTCATAATCTAACCTCTTACCAGTGCCTGAAAGAGTTGATGGGGGGACAACAGATACAAACCAAATTAAGTATTTGCTTTAATGTTTTGAAACAGTCAAAATCTTCTTTTTACTGAAGGCTGATGAAAATTCATCCCTGATGCCTGAAAATGAACTGCAGTCATTTACTTGTGATCACACTGGAAACACCACAGCACTTGGAGACTGCACAGCTAAATATATACAGCAGAGCAAACAGGCAAGGAAACTGCAATTAGAGGAGGTTAATATTATATTTGCTCTTGCTAATTTAATGCTCACTACAGCAATAAACACAAGACTCTTGTGTCCCTGCTCCCTGCTGTTGAAACAGACAAATCTCCAGCCTCAGTACCTACAGGAATAGTCTGTGACTCACTCAGAAAAGTTCACATGAACAAATTAATCTAGTGGCTGATTTGCTCCCACAGAACCAAAATACCAGATTCTTCCCCTGGATGTTTCAGCTTGACCCCCATTGAGATCAATGGCACTTTACGTGGTGCCTGCTTAGATCAATGACACCACATAAACATAGCAGAAGGATTCCATTTCTTGGCACTGCTACACATATTTCACAGAGTTAATGAAATATAAAAGCAAGCTACATTCTGAAACAATTTGGAGTCCTGAATTGTACGATACAAAGCACAGCCTTTGTCTTGATTTCACTCCTGGTTCTTGGGATCCCTTCTTTGTCATCTCTATTTGATTTATATGTTAGTATTGTTAATGGATAATTCTTGTGCCCATCACTATTTACAACTGCTGCTTTTTTCTGTGACAGGGACATCTCTCTGTACTTTCACCTTACACCACAGAATTTGTCTCCTGTCACAGAATTAGACAGCAGCCTGGTAATTCATTATGCTTGATTTCACTTAGGATTAATTTGAGCTGAAGAATTCTAGAGTACTACTGAAGATTGTGAAGGTGTTAATAAATCCAGTACAGTAAACCCCCGGCATGGAATATTAGCTTTTGTCTCAGTCTAAATGCAGTGGATAAAATGTTGCTCTGGGTAATAGTTGCACAGACTTCAGAGGGAATAAGGTTGTAATTAAAAGCAGCACGTGACCCTTACAAGAAATAACACTGAAAGTAAAAACATCTGCAGTTTTTTCTGTGAATAAAAAGAATATAGTAGGAACACAAAATAAGGGAAAAATATTATTTTTAAAAATCTTCTAAATTCTTTTTTTCTTTTCTACAGAATTGTAGAAAGTAATACTTTGATTCTATTTTGAGAAGAAATAAGGCAGAATATGTACCTGGAGAACTGAAAGTTTTAGCCACACAGTTTCTCTTGGGTAGAGATTTCGGGTGAAAAACCTGAAGATGCTATTTGCACAGATTTTTGCAGCTTGCCAGATCATTAAGAATATAAGGCCAGGGATTTTGTCCTTTAAGACAGTCTCAAAATGTTACACAACTGTCTGCCTCTAGGAAATGCTGACAAGGATTAGGTCAGGAAAGCTATAACAAGTAACTTCTAAGTTCTTCCTGAGTGGCAAGCTGTGTATCTTCCTTTTCCCTAGACTTTGCCGCTAACCTTGGGATCCAACATAAACCAGTAAAACCATGCCACGTCCTGGCTCACACCTGACTTACACACGAGCCATGGCACCCCATAAGGCTTTGCCTTAGGCTTTCTCCTGTGACCATCCTGCACAGTCAGCAGAGGCAGCTTTCTGGAGTAGTGGGAAGCTACAGCCCCAGTAAACATGGCAGGAGTTTGACTCAAAAAGGCCAAAGTCACAAGCTATAGGAGCAAAGGTAGTTCTGTACAGACCTGAGCAAAGTGGTAGGGTCAGGCAAAGAAAGACTCTTAATGAAAACACCATGTAAAAAATGCATCACACATTATGGAAATTACATTGACATTAAATCACACAGAAATGAAAACTAACATTCTGATGAAACAGAACCAGGAAAAATAAGAAATTCACAGTTTCTGTGGTTTGCTCCTTACTTGCTCTAGTTAATCTCTTGCCTTGCAAATTTAACATTCTTGCTAATGCTGACTGTAGGAGTGCATGCTGTCAGTTGTTCTATTAAGCTTGAATAAGAGGTGAATTAGAAAAAAAGGTGAGGAAGAATGATAAAGAAAAAAAATCTTCACCCTGTTTTTTGTACTAAAGTAATTTCCCTTTAGGTTAGAAAAATATATGCTACATTTGTGAACACCCAAAATGTAAATAACTAAAGGATGAAAACAGATTTTGGAGGAAAAATAATGTGATAGGCTACCTGAGTACCACCAGATGATTCTTGAAAGACTGAATCATTTTCATAACTGGCAGTGTGCTTCAGGGCTCAAACCAGATTTCCGATAGAAATCTTTGGTGGACTTTAAAGACAGATGGATGAGCTCTGTGCTTACCATTCAGGATACCTGAACACAGAGCAATCAAATAGTAAGCAAAAGAATTCAAGTATTGGAATCATTGTTTTCAGCCATCATCACGACATATTTACCCCCATAAGTATATGAAAAGGGTTTTTTTAAAAAAAAAGTATTCTTTATACTACAGCAGGATGCCCAAGGATAACTGAGAGTGCTTAATAAATCTTATCTGCAAACATATACTCCTTGTAGGGCCCAAAAGATGCTGCTAGATACAATTTCCCATCTTCTTTTCCTTAGGTGCCAGTTCTGCAAAGGGAAGTTCTTTAATACTGAGGTTTCACTGTTGATTAGTGATGGTTAGAGAGGAACCATACGTGCACCAGGAGAGCTTGGGCTCATCCCTGGTCTCAGTTGCAGAGACAAGGTCTGCCGGGATATTTGGCATTATTGCTGACTTAGATGTCTAAAGTAGAAGAGTTCCATTTAATAGCATCTCTATCCCAGGATCACATGTACATCAACTGCATTTGGAAAAAAGAAACTTTCTACATGGGTTTTTTTTTTTACTTCTGCTGAGAAACCAGATTGGTAGGCCCATACATTTACTGCTTGGCAGAAGAAAGATGCTGTCATCAGTACCTTATGGTATTCCATCAGTATGTTTGGAAGAAAGTCAAGAACAAAGCCATTACTATTACGACTACACACTGAACCGATCACATTATACAGAATTAAACAATTAAACAGCTATGATTAAACAATTAAAACACTGCTACATCCACACTGGTGCTGTTGTAAATGCATTGTCCTCTTCAGAACCCAGTGAACTGTAGGTGCTAAGAAGCAGGTGTAGCAAATACGTGGGCAAAAGTAACATGAAGCCCTTTAAGTTTAACTGAGTTTGTACCAGCATTACCATTGTTAAGGTTACAGTGTCTGCAGAAACTGTACTGAAAGCTTGTAAATTGATTAGAAGGCAGTCCTGTATTGACACAGATATGCCTGTGGAAATGCTAGGAAATCATCTAGATTAGATTAAACCCAAGGTAGTCAGCTGAATGAAACAATGCTCTTCCTTTGTGAATAGCCCAAACGTTTCCCATATAAAGTAAAGTTTAAGTCAGGTTGTTCTAATCAAAGAAAACAGACAGTAATGACAGACAAGAACATACATGCACAAGTCCATAAGCTTCCAAGTGTATGGGAGGAGAGGTATTAATTGTAGGGAACACAGTTTCCAGATATCTGGAATGCAGATTAACGATCTCTATTAACTTGCACAAATCAATAGCAAGCAGAAAACTGTTTCCAGCAGCTAGCTAAAGCTAACAAAATTGATGACAAGATGGTGGAGGACAAAGTGAACTTGAATGGGCCCCGATCCCACACACAGACACGTTCCACTGAGAGACCCTCGCAAGTCCTTTCTGCATCGTTCTCCTTGAGATATGCTAGGAGCTAGTTGTAGAATATGCTACCATTTGTCAACGGACAGATACATTTTTAAATAGGAAAATGGTTTTTCTTACTCTCATCAATTGTTTTCTCCTATTGATTTTGTCTTTATTCAAGGAGAATGCATTCACAGGATCAGAGAAAATGATTACTTTTGTGAAATCTTTCAGATTGCTGAATTAAAATGCAATTGGGAGGAGGCGTGACAACATTTGTGTGTCAGCAAGTAATTCAGATTCCAATTCTACCAACATTTTCTCTGAAGAATCTTTTATCTTTTTTTTTTTTTAAATACTCCATCAAAATCATGAATTTGGGAACCCTTTAAAACAGTGATGGTAAGTAGAAGCATGCCTGCTAGGAATGTCTAGTAGATCTCCCATTTCAACTTCTACACAACTAAATTCACATGCAGGCTCTGTCAAGCTCTTTCTGTAGATTTAACTGTTGCTGGGATTCTGCTACAGGTTTGCACACCTGACATTTTCAGGTTTTCTCTTCCTAAAAGAGCAAATTATATCAGCCATTTGGTTTTAGGTGTATGAGTTTTAGAGGTACAAAACCAATAAAAGCTACAGATTCTTTTGCAGCAGGAACACTTCCCAGCAGGACAAAGAGCTAGTGACAAACCAGCCAACCTGTTACTGTTTGACAGCTACTAGAGGGATGAAAGCAGCACTTCTAGAACAGAAAACTTCCTAAACAGAGAGCTTCTAGTATTAAACTAGATCTGATTAATTCTAATACAGAAGAGAAAGACATGGGATCAATTCCCTTAACTCTTGGATAAAAGCAGAACATATCTGAGTGGGATGAAAGAGAAAGAAATGGTTTTCCTGGTTGATTAGAAAGGAGAAAAGCAATGAAGTCATTAGCTTAATAATGGAGCAAAGCTGATTAATGAAATAACTAGCAAATACAAACTTTAATACCGATTAATATAAATACCACTGAAAAGAGTGATTCAGAACAGATTTCTCAGGACCATCCAAATCCGTAGTAACAGAAGGAGGCATCATTCTGCAGAGATTCCAGAGACTCCCATTACTGCATCAGGACTGCATCATGTACAAACACTTGAATGTTGGAACTACATATGAAAAGGAAATACAAATGGTATTTTGTTGAACTTATTTGAGGATAAACTCTGAGAAACTAAAGCTGGAGTGATAGGTTAAGGTAAGGCACCTTTTTCCTCCATATATTTTTGTGAACTATGGGACCCATCCATTGTATAAGTGGAAATTAGATTGTGTTCCTCGGTAATGAGAACTCTGTACAGTGGAAAAAGCAATGAATCTTTTTGTGAGGAAGCCCTATGTCAGCCTGATCTTACGTCTTCCAAGTTGAATAGAAATGGTGAAGATAACTGTGCCATGGATCAGTCAGGAACAGATAGCACAGATGTATGGTTCTGTGGCATGAGGGAAAGGGATATCTTTTTACTCAACAACAGTTTGGAAGAAAAATCTGCAAGAATCTATAAGCTCCCTGAGTTCTATTTCCTGCCTGTCTCACTCTTTTCATCATTTATATGTCCCATTAAAGCAAGACTTACAGGCTCTGTGTGAGTAATGCTTATTACAGCCTGATGAAGTTGCTTTGTAAAGTAAGATGAAAAGGAGAGAATAGCAGAGGTTACCAGAATGGCTAGGTAGGAAATTAGTTCTGTTCATATGACTAATCTTGCACTTTGTCATATTCATAAAGCACCGTTTACCTAAATTATCTGAACTAATTAGCAACATGAGCATTTATTTAAGCTAATATAGCAGAAACTTTGCCCCTGAAAAAAAAAAGAAAGAAGGAAAAGGTATTCTGCATATACTTGCCTAAGAAACACCTAGTCTTTGTATTTTGTAGCTATTTGCAAGGCAAAATAAAATCCTCAGTAGCCACCTCAACCGAACTAACAGCTTTTACAGTTACTCTTCCCTTTGGTCAGTCCCTGGATCAGCACTGGAAGCTGCATGTTCAAAGTCTAAAGAGCAGACAGAATCATCTTTAACATGATTATCCTCTAGGTCTGTATTCATTAAGAATTTCTGTACCTTGCAGATTGCAGTTTCCACCCATAAAGGATAGTTAGAGGCAGAGAAATAATGTGATAACTGTAATTTTATTTTCTACTAGTACATACCATTTTATGGGTAGCCTGTAATAACACACCTAATAAAATCTACCATAATAAATGACAAGATCATACAATATTATCACTGACCAAAGGCAAGAACCAGTAACTTGCCCTTCAGTTACTGGGTAAGTCTATTTATCAGCGTGGTCATGCTCAGTACTTTAAGAATGCCTTATTCAGGCAGGCACTAAGAATTTTTTACTGTTTTTCCACAAGGATCTTGTGACTCATTAATTTCACATAGCTATTTATTTCACTATCCAGAGCAAGTAATGAATAAGTAGTTTATCTGATCCCAAAGACATTTTTCACGGAGCTTGTACTTGCTATTCTATACAATCACCTACAAGAATATAGGAGATGAGAGAAGTAACCCAACAGAAAGACATATTTTCAGAGATGTACTTCGTAGGCCTAGGAGAGCTGGACAGATACAGAAGATGACAATAGCTTCTTGTGTTCTATCACCTTGCTGGGAGTCCCACTGCCTCTCAGGACTGTCTGGGACACCTTTAACAGCCTCACTGGCTGTCCATGAGCTGTAGAAGACTTGAAAATCCCAACCCTGCCTCTCTGGCATCTTAGCTTGATGAAGCATTTTGTCTGGAAGTTTGCATTCTAATGCCGGTCCCTCGACAAACAGCCTCAACTAGGTTTATTTTTCTTCTTTTCCAGAAGGTAAAACTTATTCAATTCAGTGCAGCAGATTTTGTTATTATTACAAAACCCAATACGATCCTTGAAATACTGAGTTCTATACTGAGAGTTATTTACAGTGATGTCATTTCCCATCTCAAAATTAATGTGGTCCTATTCTTAACATTAGCATTTGTATTTTTATGTCTTCATATTGTAGAATCTTTTGCAGAATCAGTACACAAGTTCTTTTTTAACTCACAATCTATATTAAGATCTTTTGATACATCTTTTTTTGGTCCCTTCAGTATCAAAATATTTAAGATGCTTATTCATGGTCTTATTTCCTATCCCCATATTTAACTGAGAGAATCACAATTGCTGCATTAAGCCAGAATCGGGTGAACAGGCTCATAAAAATGTATGGCATGACCATACCTGGAATTTACACAGGACCCTATTCAATAAAGCATATTCTACCCTTACTGTAATACCATCCTCCAGAGCTTTAAAATCTTTCAAGTGGAATAAAGATGTTGCTATAATGACAGTGAGTGTAATGAGATTAAATGTAGCTGGGAGTCAAGGTAAATGGCCTTACATCAGAACAAGCGTGGTAACACGGGTTCTTCTAATGAAGACAAAGGATATTACCAGGGTATTTCTGCGACGTTTCTTTGGCAAAGTAAGGCCACAGCAGGACATGCCATGTAATATGGATTCTGTGCTCCTTTCAATATTTTACATTTAATAAAGCCTGCATAGTTTTAGACATAAAGGAATAACTAAAAAGAAATATCTTCAGTAAGTATTAAGAGCTACAGTAGCAACCTATAACTTCCCCCCAAAAAAAGTTTCTAGGGTTTCCAGGAATTAAAAGAATTTAATGTAAGAAATTACATTAGAATTAGGACCATTTTTTTGTGGAATCAAAATAAACACAGTGGAGAATTTGAGGCCCAACCTAAGGTCTGTCCAGCCAAGCACATGTATGCAGGTTTTCCCCAGGCTTGCACATTATTATGCAGCCCTTTATCCCAATAGTAAAATGCAATTGATTCTAAAATTTACTTGATTCTGCTACTTCTAACATTTCTGAATGAATTTATTACTACTTTCGCACTATTTAATTTACCATTCTACCTTTCAATACATGAAATTAAAAGAGATGTTCAGCAGTCTTATTTATCACAGAGGTCACAGACTTTTACAACCATGTAACCAGGGATCTCTGAAATAATATTTCCCCAGTCACGGTGCTAGCTGTAACGTTAGCAATAGCTCTCTGAAAGTGCTAACCCACGCAGGGAAATAAACAGTAAAATACCACAATTTGGCTGAAACAGAGTTCTGACAGGTAAGATTATTTCAAGCTATAGCAAGTCAATTACCAGTGATTTATCACAGCAATACTGTGCTATTTCTATGGAAAATATAATAATTTCATGAAAAGTTATGTCTACTAAGTTAAGTGGCTGTTCTGGCCTGATTATTGATTTCAGCTATTAATATCAGTATTTGCCAAAGATGAGCTGTTTCAAAACAAGTAAATGGATTTAAATGAGAATTTGACATCACCCTCCCCCCCCATCTTTAAAAACCAACTCTAAAATCTGAAATAATTTCTTTAAGGGGTACATTTCTCAAAGCTTCAGATGCAATACATTTCCTGGAACCACACCAATGTTGTCCATGAAAATTAGATTTCTCTGCATGAGAATAGCTAGTTATCTGTGTGAGAAATAAAAACCTATCTCTGTAGGGTTTTATATGTGCAATGCCCAGGAAATTCACACAATCAAATCACTAGGGATCGTAGGTAGCTTGCTAGAAACCTTAATCAACTTTGTGATTTATGTGTCTAAATATCTTTGCCCATCTACCTGATTAAAAAGCAAGTTTTCAGGTAGATTTTCCTTATTCAGCTGAAACAAAAATGGAAACAGCAATATCAACATAAGCAAAGTGCACGGTGGAACATGTATGTCACATGATAGGCATTTATTCAGCAACTGCTTTTTAAATTAGCAATATGCTAATGTTTATGTTTTTTTCAAAAGGCCTTAACTTCGACATAAAGTCATTTGTAAGAGGAAAAAGCAGTAAAATGGAGTTTAGCCTTAACAGATTATAGTCTTAGAATGCTGCTGCCACCATGGAGGAGTATGAAATGAAAACCTTCCCATTCAGGTAAAGCACAGTGTAATATCACGAGCACCAATTAAACAAACTACTTTAAAATCCTGCCTTAAGTTATGCTGATGTCACCTTTGATTGGCAAAGAAAAGAAAGCAACACAACCCCCAAACACACACATATTTTTCATTTTGATTTCACCTTCTGCTTTTCTTCTCTGGCAACAGCAGCGCAATAGTTGTGCTAAATTTCCATAAAGCAGCTTTACTACTTTTTGAGATGCTCCAAGATACTACATGAATTTGTTCTGCACATCCAGATTGAGCATCCCTAGATGGTTATGGTCCCCCATTAGAAGGGGCAATTGGTGTACCGGTGGCACGCAGTTATCCTTCCTCTCTATCTCAGCAGAGGTTGCAATTCACACAGCTTCATTCGGCCCTACTATTTAACCTTTGCTAATCCTAACAAAAATCAAGTCTATTCTGTCTTCTCAGAATTGTCAGCAATTTTTTAAGGTTAAGCAGCTACCACCCTGCTGGATTCTCAGTGGAGCTCCCTTACAGATTTTGTTGTATCAGACAAAAAATGCTTTGTTGCAGTGGTTTTCTTGTCTATGAAATGAGACCTGTGATGGTAACTTGGCACGGCTGGTGTAACCAGAACCAAGGGATCTGGAGAGGAAAAGCACAATACAAATGTTGAAGTTCTAGAATGTGGCTAGGATCATCAGCACCCTGTACAACACCCTGTTCAGGTAATTTATCCAAACACCTTACAAATATCTCCAGCACATGCCAAGTGCAGCAAAACAAACGAGTTCAACTCGTGCAGCAGCACAGGAGCCCTGAAGTCCTCACGCACGAGCCCGACTTCTCCAGGTTACATGGCTCTTCATTAAAACTTGCCTTGCTCCTACAGAGGCTCTCCTCTTATGAAATTCTGTTGTGATCAAACCAAATCTGAAGAAATGAGATAACAAAAGCCTGACCTACTTCCAGTCATTGTTCAAGTGATACATGAAGTACTAGAACGTCATGGAGCCTGAAGAGGATTTTTGCTGCAGTTTTTATGTATCAGCTTATATGAAAGTACAAAGGTTTTATCATCTTCTGTAGAGAGCTGTTACTGTTTGCAGTCTTTCATAACAACCCTTACAGTCTGAAGTTGTAAATCAGCGTAGGTAAGTGTTGATAAAGAAGGAAGGGTACAATTTAGGAATTCAAAAAGATAATGATACAGGAAGTGCTGTACTAAATATTCAGGTAACAAGTGTAAGGGAGGGAAATGCTGCATTTCTTTCTGCACTCCAGCTGAAAAAAACAGCGTACAGCTGTAGCAATAAAATGGTGTTTCTTCAGAAGTGAGGATCTAAGGGACACACCTCTTACTTGCTGGAAAAAAAATCAGACTGTAGGAGCTCTTTGGAGGTGAGAACAACACTCAAGCTCAGAACTAAATGCAAGATTTCCTCTACAACTTGCTTTTCTCTCAATATGGCTCTTGTCACTCCTCCCAGAAAACTCTTCAGAAATTTAATTAAGCAAGATAAATGCTGAGAAGGTCAGAAGAGAGGCAGATGCTGGAGTATTCTTTGTTGTTGTTTTTCGGTTATCATGGCAATAGTGATCAAATAAAAGTGAAGATTAGATTAGACAGAATGAGAGGTTGGAAGTAACTTTGTTTCACTAGCATTTGCTTCCCTCTTCTAGCATATTTTGCAAGCAGAAAACACTAATATTTTATTCAACTAAGATTCTGAAAGCAAAATTGGAGCGTTATTAGAAAATCAGTATGCAGAATGAGCGTTGCCAGCAGTAATCAAGGGTGTTTCACACAAAATGAGAGACCTTGAGTATCTTCCTGTGTTGCTTCATATGCATTTAGAACAAAGCAACTACTTTGTGTTTTGAATCTTGTGTATGACCCCTTCTCTTTTCTATCATCACTACTATCTCAGCTTTATTGGAAGATGTACTTCTACGTATCCATAATTTTACATTTTTTTCCTTTTTGTGATGGTGGTAATTATCACAAGATAAGCAAGAGGAGTGCTAAGAAGCCATGTTTTTTCACATAAAAAAAGAGCACGTCACCCACAGGAAGATCCCAGAGTGACTTCATCAGGGCTTTGGGAAGCAAATCTCAAAAAAAAAAGAAAAAAAAAAGACAAGTTTGGAAGTCACCTGCTGCACATAAGATTGGGAAAACTTTTAAGAATTCAGCAATTTTTTGAAATAGGTGTTTTAGTTTGCTTGCCTATTTTCTCCTTACCTTTACCTAAAGCCAAATTACAAAGAGAGGAGAGAACACCTATGGAAAAGGGTAGCTAATAATGGTGTGGTGGTGATCTTCATTCTGGCAGGAAGGCAAGTGTTTAGTAAGATACAGCCACGAAACACCAGTCTAAGACTTGTGAAGACCAGTTCTTTTGGGCATGCTCTGTACACCAGAGTAGTTGAGGCCCACTAAGTGCTCTGCAGTATAAAATACTCTCAGGAAACACTTTGGTAAGGGCCAAACAAATCTTCATAATACTCATGAAAATGAAGTGGGGATTTGTAGATCTCGCTCTGAACATTCCAATTCCTTCAGCTCTGTTGAATTCCATCTCAGGAACAATTTGACTTTGACCTTCCTACGGGCAAGTAAGTCACTGACAGTGCTCTTGCAATCATTTGCAAGAATCATTTTAGACTCACTTATAACTGTATGCCAGATGGGAGCATTTGGGTTTATGATCAGAAATATTCACTCCAAATAAATGGCAAGAACCAAACAAGCAAAAGCCTTCTGTGCTTTGAAGAGCTTGTACTGTACCTCAAATTTTGTTGTAGCAATACTGCAAAATGAAGTGCCCAATCCCAATGGAACCAACATAACCTTGATGTGCTGATACATCTGAATTAGTCCATTAAAGGCACAAGGACTCTGAATGGTCCCATGTCATTCTGGTAAGACCCTAAGAGTTTTGTAGTGTCCCCAGTGGTGGTGGTATTTTATTCTACTCCCAAATGGCAGATTTTCAAGATAATTTTAATTTTCTTAAGTGTTTGTAGGTATAAGAAATAAAAAAAGTTAACAGTTGAAAACCACTGCAGCATATTGTCTAACAATGATTTACCTGCTTTAAAGACGAAGACAAATTTTTAATTTGTTCTTCTCCCTTTGATTGGAAATTGAACAATGATATTAAGCCAACTGTAACTTTCTGAATAATATCAGGTTCATCTTAATGAACTCTTAAAGGACTTTATCAGAGAGATTGATTTAGAGAAAAGTAAATGTTAATGTCATTAACATAATAAATGTTGGTGCAATTAATCCGGTAGTTAACTGATCCTTGACTATTCAAATCTCATGCTGTCTGCTAAAAGAACCATCTGGTAAAATGACTTGTAGCTATGTATTTTTAAGCATTTTTATTGTTACCCTCCATTTGATGTCAGAAGATGAAGACTGCTGTTCTTCAATAATTTTGCCTCCAAATTTAGGCATTCCGATAGAAATATTTCAAAGTTTCTTACAAAATCTTCACCTTAATTTCCACAGATTCAGAAATTATTTCTGATTAGCTTTAGAAAGGCATCAACACTTCCTACATCTTATTTCAAATAAGACTTTCTGTGTACAAGGGCAAAAGTTATGTCCATGTTAAAAGTTAGGAAATACCAGGTCAATAAAAGTAAGCTTTTATTACCATATATTATACTCATGCTCTATGCTGGTTTGTGTATCTGACCTTTTCTCTCATTCTAGAAACTTTTGCTGAATTAGAATGAAATTCTGGCAGCATGGAAATCACACTGAGTTTTGCTCTGCATTTTAGTGATGCCATATTTCACTCAACGTTTTTATGGCATAGCTCTCCTAACTACCATTGATAGGCTTTCCTCCAGAAGGTAGCTTTGTGTGCTGTGGGCTCTGTATCTGCCCTGCTGTTTCAGCAGTGCTCCTGGGATATGACAATACAAGTCTGCTCGTCCTCAAGCTGTTAAACCAGCTGAAGATGACAGGATAATACTCAGCCCCCCACTTACTAATCTCCATGTTACTTTGGAACTACAGAATGAAGCATCAGCAACTTCCCAGCCTGAGATATTTCCTATTACTTGATTAAAAACTGAAAAATCCCCCAACAAAAACAAACAAAAACCACACACACCCACCAAAAAAACAACCCAAAACCAAACAAACCAGGAGGGAATGTCCATAACCTATTAGCTTGGCCAGTTAGCTGAGGTTAGTACAGTACTGCTAATTATACTATGTTTTGTATAGAAAACATACTCTGTTTGAATAATGATTTTTCCATTGTGGCATTGTGTTGAATTTGTTTCCTTAGAAATCTCCTTGCCAGTCCCACATTAATTATTCAAGCAAGGTCAAATAAAAAGATAAAATGGGACACAGGCTGAATTGCTAAGTGGGAATTTTAGGTTTTCATCATCTGCAGTTCTTTACAGTTCTGCCTCTGTTGTGTGATTTGTAGACACACAGTCATTATTGTTCCAGGAGCCATATGTGCCAAAGGGAGTGCAGAAGGGAACACTGAATGTTTAGAAGTGAGATGCTGAGTTACTGTATCTTGAATTTGCTTCTGAGAGAATACCCACACATACACACAGAACAGAAGAGTTATTTTCCACAGTGAATAAACATCTGCAAGATTGCATAATTCTGTGTGAGTTTTGTCACATAAACAATGAAACAGAGAAATACTATTTTGAAATCTATGAAACATTTAAAAATAGAAAACAATTTCTATTTGCATTAAGATTCTTTGCATAAAGCAGGACACAAGCACAGCTCCACAACCAGCAGCTCTATAGTCTGTCAGGAGTACACTCATTTCTCACCTTAATCTTTTCTGTAAATTCCCCAGCTGAGCTAGGATAAAGATGGAGTTCCTGAACAACGGGAATTAAGAGTCTTGCCTTGAGTTAATACCCAGGATATCCCCTTGTCTTTAGCATGTAAGGGCCAGCACTGTGGTAAACACAGTCTGCTAACAGGAAAATGCTCCACAAGCTAATGGAAGGACAGAAAACTCTAAGGTGGAGAGTTAATGTGCTGTTCAAAAGGAGTAAGATTAAAATATTTCCCTCTGTAATTTAAGATGTATATTTCATGTGGAGCAGTCTAAGATTAAAGTAACATCAGATATATAGATTTAGTATGCATGTGTATATGATTAAATTTATCCTTAGTTATGTGGTGAAATAATTACACACTATCATTTATGGATTATAATAAGTATTAGAACTTAGCTTCATTTTAAATGGTAAAGACACTACTGTTGGTGCCGGTGGGCACCCAGCAGAAAAGTAAACTATCTATACAACCTGTGTGTGCATGATCTTCTCTGAGAACAGGCACCTGAGAATGCCACACAGAGGACATCATACACTTAGTGGGGGCCTGGAAATGACTGCTATTTTGTACCTGTGATGCTCTCAAACTCCTGCCTTCTGCCAAGACATGCAGGTTTACAGTGACATTGAAACTTCTTTTAAAAAATAAAATAAACAAGTGAATAAATGACAGAAAAAGTAGAACTAAAATTTTATCTGGAGAGCACCAAGGTCTCCAGAGTGTGTGAAAGATGTGCGTGTTTATTTTAGGAGCTATTTTTGTGCAGTCACTACAAAATACAAAAATATTCCTTCAATATTTCTTTTTCAAACTAAGCAAAAGAACTAGTCTTCTCCAGGGAGTATTTCAATATTGGGTTTCTTTCGCATGTTTGCTGAAATCTTTGGAACACAGTAATCTTTTTTTCTAATTTACCTGAAGTTTTAAGAACTTAACTTCTCCTTTTAGTTAATTACAGAAATTACCTAGAGACAGAAATGAAAATCCCAAATTGTGCACATTTGGACAGTTAAATATATAGTCCCACCTTTGCAGCTCTATGAGACAGCATGCCACCTAGCTATTGATAGGAAGTGCTACTGTAATCATAAATCTTTTGTTGCACAACTACATAGAAGGTTTCAACTTTGCTAAAGAGAGGAGAAGACATCCATGTTCTGGGCTGGTGAGAGACTTCTCATTCATTTTGGTTGTTCTCATCTACATCAGCAAAAAGGCAGAGAAACAGTGAAGTATAGAAAAAAACCCACATAAGAATATCCTTCACTTCATTCCTTTGGTTTCCTAGGTTTTGCCTGGGAATGATAAGAAATATAATCATACAACTTAAGCCCTTGATACTTCTGCCAGGAAGCTGAGCTATATAGCAGTACATGCAGAGATTCTAGTGTACACACGTGCTGGAGGAGCAATAGGAAAACACCGGCTGTGTAACAACGAGAGCTCAGCTGTTCTCTGTCACAAGGAGTAACTGCTCCAGATGTGTAGCTCAGTGTACACTAACTGATACTTAGGCTCTAAACAGCTATTGGGTAATTCTGCATACAAAATTAATAGAATTTATGGCAAATGACCAAAGTATCTACCCCTGCTAACAAGTCCTCTCGTAGTCTTAGTTGCAGGTAGCACATCTGCTCTTCAGCAGTAAATATGAAGTCCTGTCAGGAAGGAAACTTTCCTCAACTCAGTATTGATATTTCAGGTTGTTGTCATTTTACAAGTTTTTAAAACTTTTTGTCTTGAGCAGAAATGTCTTTTAGAAATAAGCTATACCTTTACAAGTATTTTCTCCCTGACATTGTAGTAATTTTCTCCTTAAGTATTGCTATTAGAAGGAAAAAAGAAACCCCTCTATAGCTTTGACAAGAAAGTATCCTAATGCCTTTCCTCCTTGTTATTGTGTCACTGATCAATAGACCTAAACACCACACATCCATCAAACTACAAGGTTTGATTGCAAAAGCTGTCTTAGCTCATGGACCTTATTGCTTGTGTCTTATACTCCTAGAAATGTCATAGTGGAGGAAATCCCTAACCCTGTCTATGTCAACCTTTGTCAGATGAACAGAGATCCTGAATGAGGGTTGTTTCGTTAGCCTTTTGTCTGTCATGCATGACTGGAGCATGTTCACTTCAAGGCAAAGAGAAGAAATAAAGACTCTCTCTCCTTGAACTTCTTTTTACTGTTCATTACGAAATCTGCTAGAGACTTTGCTATCCTGGTCAGGAGCTTCATTTAGCTGCTGTCTCCTAATGCTGATTGATACTCATTGATACAATTATATTCTACAAATAAGTCTCGAGTGTTCCAGCCTGCTGAAGGAGGAGAGGGGAACACACACCCCAAAACTGAGAGGGATGACACACACACAACACATTTGTTTACCTCAAAGCTAATTTGTAGGGAAGTTAAAAAAAATATATAATTGTGTAAAGTCAAAGTAGTACACAATGTAAAAGTACCTCCCCATTGATTTGTCTGTTTTTCCAGATGGAAGAATCTCTCAGAGACTGAAGACTACCTGCGTTCTCACACTCAGCCTGACACAGACAAAAATAACAAGAGAGGGATATACAAGTGTTAATTGAGAAGGTTCTTACAGCTTGTCCTCTTCTTCTTTGTATTATTGTTCAAGTTATCACCAGAACCCAAATCAAAGAAGATTTAACTTTTAACAGCACTAAATATGCTTGCAAATGCCTTATGTTATTGTGCTGAAGTTAATTACATCTGTATGTGTGTACAAAGCCACAGCCTAGTTGATGCTAAGTTACTATCTACTCCAATGGAGTTCTCCTGAGGAAAGTTAACCCCTGTCTCTCACCCCTCACTAGCAGAAGGAGCAAAGCAATGTGAATTACCATGATTCTGAAGAGACAGGAAAAAAGTAATTTTTTTATTGAAGTCAGCCATTTTGATTCATATTCTGAGTAACATTGCCTATCATAAATAATTTAAAATATCATATATATTCTAGGGAAAGATATAAACTGCAGCAGTAGGTCAGAGAAGATGAACATCTTAAGTAATATAAAAAGTTTTTCTAAAGATCTAGGTAAGACTGCTATCAAAGGTAGCAAATTTTACATGGTTTAAGCAGGCACAACAAATTGACAGCAGCATGTTACAGCGGTTTCACCTGGTAAAAACAAAACAAAAACAAAAAAAAAAACCAAACAAAAAAAACCAAACAAACAAACAAAAAAAAAAAAAAACAAAAAAAAAAAAAAAAAAAAAAAAAAAAAAACCAACANAAAACCAAAAAGAGGACTTGGCTGCTTTCAGAACATGCTTTATGTGATGGAAAAACCCTGTCAAGTATCCCAAAGGGGGTTTACAATTTTGCTTCAAAGTGTTGCTAATGAATAAATAAGGTCAAATGTGCTCTACCATTTGTGTAGCAGTGAGCACTGCCAGGGCTGAATGTGCAGCAAACGGGACATTTCTCCCACCATCTGCAATAGGAAGACCCAAGTTCAGTCAAGCAATTTTTAATGAATTCGAATTCTTCCTAACCTGAAAATATCTCTAACACAACTTGAGCAGTTTGGAGAAGTCACTCATCAGGTCATGTAAGCCTGCAGTTAAAAGCCTTAATCATCTTCAGTGAGAGATTTTGATTCCTAGACAAAATGAAGAGCTCCTTAGAATAGTTTGTCCTTATACCTACCAGGAGGACTATAATACATTACAGGTTTCCTTTCATACTGTTTTTCAGGTTTGATTCTTAAAAAGCAAAGCTCCTTTTGTTATGAATGGTGGATACGTGGGCAAAGCTCAGCAGGTTGGCCTTTATTAAATGTTGCATTTTGTGTTTTTCTGTGATACCATATAGTTTTAAGGTATACAAAGCAGACTTCATCTGGGCTGGATACCCATTTTATACTACACCTCCCTCACTGTGCCATTCTCTAACTCCTTTCCTGTTCTGCAGAACGTGTATGATTTACATGGCTTTATTCACAGCATCTTCATTTAAACTATTGACTGATAAGAACACCAAATCAGAATTTGAAAGATTATCTCATTAATTTGCTTGAAAATAATATTTTATGTAAATGACTCAGAAAAGGGAATATTGTCCAAAATTACATTATACTCTTTGAAAAAAAGAACTATAATCAGTTTTCTTTCAAGAATGTTAGTTATTGCTAAGTTGTCTTCTTTGAAGATACAGGAACTATTTATCTCAGTTCTTTCTTGTAGAAATGAATTCATTTAGTTGTTTAGAAAAAGCTCCTCACATGTATGGGGAGTGTACTCAATTCTTTGTTGTTTTTCTTTTTTTTCCCCTGTATCCTAATATCTAACTGCATTTCCCAAACCAACTTATTTGAAAGCAATGAAACCAATTCTTCTCAATGGGATGAATGTATAATGCTTTTTTAGCATAGTAGATTAATCTTTTTGATAGTCTCAGTGCCTTTTAATTCACTAAGAGATAATGATAGTTGCATTTTCTTATTAAATTAGTCCTTGAGCTAATACTTTGTCAGTTCTGAATATTTCAAATTGTAAAAAGGGATGGGACTTTGTTGTTGTTGTTGTTTATGAAAGAGTGTAATAGCCTTATTGGCAGGAGAAACATCTTAATTAACTTAAATAGTTTTCAGCAAAGATTTTCAAATACTCAAAGGCAAGTAAGCACTATCATTTCTTTTTATAGACAAGGCTAAGGCAGCTGAGTGACTCAAGTCACAACCATTTGTAAAGATTAACGTGTCCAAACAATATTGACAATTTCAGTTGTTCAGGCTTCACAGACACTGTCATTAATAAGAAAAAAAAAATAATTAAAAAAATCTTCCTTCACCATTCAAAGGGTGAGGGGATATAAGGGTGGTAAAGACTGACTACATCAAGAGAAGACTCAAGATGTGAAAGAGGCTGCCCAGAGAGGTTGAGCAGTCTTCTGTCCTTGGAGGTTTTGAAGACTCATCTGGGTAAAGCTCTGAGAAACTTGGTCTGACTTCATCATAGCTAACACTGCCTTGAGCAGGAGGTTGGACTAGGGATCACCACGGGTCTCTTCGATCTCAAATCTCTTGTGACTCTATAAAAATTCTTCACTTCTATTATTTGCCCTTGTATTTCAACCGTATTTCGCACAGAAGACTCACCTACAAGGTAAATAAAGTGGTATTTATAAGGTTGTTTGTCAGAAGATCTTGCTCTTTTCTAGGGCTAGTTATAGACAATCTCACCTCCGTGTACAGTACTGCTCTACAAAAGGTATTTGTTTTGTAATGCAGACACCTGGAGGCTCAGGCTGTTATTTTTTCCCCCATTACTCTTGCAGTTCCCTAAATACCAGAATTTTGGTTAATAACCTTACAACCACAACCACTACTTTAGAGTCAATGTCTTCCAAAGAGTTTTTTAAGGGTCTCAAAACTGCAAAACACTGAGAACTATTGTTCTAGAGAACTCCTGAAAGAAATGAGTTTCTTTAGTGAACAGACCCATATTAAAGTCAAATTCTGTCTCTGGAGACATGAAGTAAGGACACTGGCCTTTTACCCAACAAGTCAGATGATCTTCTGCAAAAGACTATTTTCCAGTCACATTTATCAGTATACTCTCTCGACAAGCTTGCCTTGGAGAGAGACCAGGAGCAATTCTGTGGCATTGTGGTAACAAATATGTTATTTATCTTTTCAAACTAAGACCCTCAGCCTGCAAACACAGAATCTTAATTTTATTTCCTACAGGAAGCCTTACTATATATATGTCACAGCACATACGGAGTAAATCTAGAAATGTGCTTATGATCCTATGATTCTGATTAAAGAAACTGCAGATTAATGTTAGTTTTGATAATTTTATCTCATCATTACTAGCTATACACTGACATCACTTCCAAATTTTTGTCAATGAAAACATCAAAGGTCATTTGTAGCAGATTCTCCATGCTTGGATAGTCCTTTTCTCTCCTGGGAGTTTAAACAGTGTTTTATAGATTCATAACAGGTCTGGAAGGGACCTCGAGAGGTCATTTCATCCATCCTCTCTCTCAAGGCAAGAGCAAACATATCAGTCTTGACAGATGTTTGCCTAGACTGCCTTTTTAAAAACTTCCAATTATGGGGATTCCAAAGTCTCTGCAGGCAATTTATTCCAACACATCACCATCATCACCTTTAAAAGTGCTTGTTTTTTCTAGCAACTAATCTGAATTTTTCTTGTTGCAGTGTAAATCCATTACTGCTTGTTCAATTGCCACTGATACAGAGGATAGATTGTTTCCTTCCTCTTATAGGTCTTTTTACAGAATGTATTTAAAGACTTATCTCAGAAGGTAAGAACAGATTAGAGATCCAGGAAGCACAGCTACGACTGGGCTGAGAGAACTGAGTCACTCAACTTTAAAAAGAGAAAACAAAAGATGTTTGAGACAACTCTCTAAATATACAAAAATTCTAGTGACCCATACTTTTTTTCATTTGACATGCAGGAGCTAAAACTAGACATAGTACTGGAGGTGAGGTCTTAACAACTACAAGCACACACAAAAATGATTTTAAAATAGTTTTCTGAGTCCTTTTCATGCATCTGCTGATACATGTGACGGATCACCTGCTGCACTCATGACAATACTTCTGATAACTCACATTAAATTTAGACCCTCCAGATGCAAACTACAACCCAGACATTTATTCCCAGTCTGCCTGAACATAATACCTTGAATATATGCACGTTGGACCGCATTCTGTGTTTCTCCCAAACAATACTTGCCAAGATTTGAAATCTTTCCTGTGTCTTGACTGGAGACTTCCTTCAGGCAACAGGCTTAATCCACTGCATTTACTGTGGAAGGCTGAAGAAAGATGTCTTAATGCTGCTCAGAAGGCTCTCTCCCTAAATTCTCCTGGAAATTTCCTTTCTTAGACTCCCCTTTATGTAATAAGCTCGCAATATTTGATGATGGTGATGTTTGTTACCTGATTAGTTGCACAGCAGCTACCCAGGAAGTTATTAGTTCCTCGCTGATATGGCCTTACACTCTCCAAAGTCAAAGGCAGCAGATTCCAGAACTTTTCTAAGTTACATCCCTGAGGTAATGATGTGAATTATCTTTTCTGTTCCTTCCATGAATATACATAATCCAGAACGGCAAAAGGTATGGTAATCAATCACATTTAAAGCCCTCAATTGTGTAAATCAATACAGTGGTTCCAGAGATGCATGACAAGAGTTAAACAGTGAAAGAAAGCTGGAAAAATTTTGTTCTTTGCTTTTAGAAAGTCTTATAATTAGTGTTGGGGCACACTGGGCACTGAATTCATTTTATAGTATCACACATAAAAGCAAGCTGAATTCCTCTCAGTGCAAAACCAACCTCAAGCTACCTTGACAACAAGATACCAATAACCCTGTAATTTCAATTGTTCACTCTTTTTTTATGTGTTCTGTATCTCAGTGCAGTCTCATCTTCCCAGCCGAGTGCCATAGGCTAATAATCTGTAACAAAACTCACCCTCAAAAAATGTCAGATATAATGAAAAACACAACTTCACAGATGAGAAAGTTGGCCTTAGCTAAATCCTAAGGGCCTTAGCTCTCGGATTCTGTAGGTTCTTCTGTTTCATCCTCTAACCCTGAATTAGAAGGGTACGTGAAATCGAACTGTTCCCGCTTCTTTCTACTGAATCACTCATTACCCATCAAAGAACAACAGACTTCCAAAGAATGAAAATTCTATTGCCAGCTAGGAGGAAAAATGTCCCTAGCAGTTGTAACTAAAACCTGACCACCCACTTTAATGATCTACTAAGTAATAGTCTATAGAACCAGTAGCAGTAAATGCAGATGAACACATTGAATTTGCCAGGCCAAACGCTGGTCTCCCTAGATGTCACTCAGTCATTCCCAACACTGAAGGGAGTCTAACAGCCTACAGATCTACTTCTGTAGCATTCTGTAGTGGTAAACACTAATTCTAAGGTGGAAGACTTTAATGTAGCAAAGAAAGGTAGTAAGAGGATTAGGAATCTCCTGGACTGAGAAAGAAGCATATGAAAGAGAGGACAATTATCAAGAGGAATTCGTAACATAAGGCTGAAAGAACATTCTAAGCAGCATCTATTGTGGGTTTTTTTTCTATTTTTTCTGAAAAAATTAGAAAAGAACAAATCTTAGACTAAACATATATTAAAAAAGGAAAAACCAGTGTATAACAACAGAGTCCTACATTACTTTATTATCACTAGTAATAAGTAACAGTATTGCTATTCATTTCGTTCCCAGCTGATCTACTGATAGTCAGTGAATAACGTCCGAGTCAGGAACAATTACACTGTCTGTATGTTTGGGTTTTGTTTTTGCCCCAATAAAAATATAAATTATATAGATCTATATTAAAAAATATAGATACATCTAAACAAATACAAAATTTTTTAGATACATCTAAACAAATTTCAAACACTGATGATTGCACCCAACTACAAATTCAAAGAAGTGTCCTGGAAGCAGAGGTCAAAATGCTGGTTCTAATGTAAGAGCTGTCTTGTTTTGAGATAGTGCAGCCTCTGAGAAGAACAAAGGGATTACCAGCAGATCTACAGACACGTATCTTTAACATAAGGCTTTTCCAGTTAGCTGTGGTTTTAACTAACAGGTGTAATTCTTTGAAGCTTGATCAAATGACATCACCATACAGATGTACCAGCTTGAAAACAGTTCTATAAGAAATGTTCAGTCAATATCTCATTGATTTATGCTGCAACACAGTGTGCCAATTTTATTGAATAAGTAATACAACACTGCTATGAATTTGATGGTTTTCCACGTCCCATCTTCTATTGCAGCAAGTTGCTAAATACCAAGTGAATGCTTTATGCTGACTGCAGACCTCACCACAAAACCCCTTCCCAATACATCACAGAGCTAACTTCACTGATGAGCACTGTGGGGTAGTGACTTTTTGTTTGGTTGGTGGTTTTGTCATTTGCTTGTGGATTTTTTGGTTGTTGTTAGATTGGGTTTGGGTTTTGTTTTCTTGAGGCCACAGACCAAGTAGCCAAGATCAGCTTTTTCTACTCTGAACGAAAAATCCAGGCATGTATATTCAGGGCATTTAAGAATTTCTTAGAACCTGAAATGAAAGAATTATTTTCCTTTCATACTTCTTCTGTTGAGACTGGGATCAACATTACTATAAAAAAACAATCAATTTAAGAAAGAAATAAAACTTGGGATTCTTAGTCCTTCTATGGACTAATGTATGTGAAGCTGGGAGAGACAGATTCAAAACTAAAAGGTAGTGTCAATTCACTTAAGAAAAATTAATCAAAGTGTCTGAATACTTCAACTCCTGTCTCATATTAACAGCTTTACATAATGCTGTAAAGTTTGTTTTATCACAGAGCAAATAAAGAATGCTAATATTTGCAATATAAAACTTAAAAATTAAAATTATCCAGTATTTGCTCCTATTTAGGTGTTTGGAGTATTTAGATCTGTGATTCAGTATCGAATCCTAACGCTAATGACCCTTTATGCACTACAAACGTTGGGAAGCTTCATCTTGTTTTGTGTTAAATCAGTTATCTTCTGTCTGCAATTAAAAAAACAAAAAACAAAAAACAACCACCCCAAAACGCTTGTTTGTTCTTAGCTTTTTCCCAGTGTAGTCTAAACACTGAAAATGTCAAGTTTGCTCACTAATTAAACATGTCTGTCTTAGAGTCCGCTTGTATCTTTCATCATAATGGTGCAGAGGCCCAGGGAGACATTATACATTCCTGTTTTCAAACAGAAGATGTAAAAAAATACAAATATAAATTTAATGCAGCAATATCTTAATGAGCATGGCAATTCTGGTGTGGGGGAGATGAAGAAATCAGCCTTCTAAAGAGTTCTCAGTATTTATGGGCCCAGGGCTTCAGAGTCTGGTTGAGATGTTTTTGTGTAGATCCTCTATGAGAAGTAGAATGAAATGTGAGTTATTAGTGGCAGTCAGTGAAAACCTGCTCAAAAAGAGAGGCTTGAACTACAAGGCACATGAGATTTGTAACATAAATGACAAAATACTGAAGTTTCAGGACTGAGACTGAAATCTTGCAGGGAAAGGTTTTTTACCATAGATGGGCTCTTCTGCATCTATTTAGAGCCCAAATTTAGAACACTGCAACAACAACTAATCCTAAAGATTAGCATCAGTAATTCAAAACTTCAGCAAAAGAAGGTTTGGAGTTTTTTAAAGTTCAGTTTTAAAAATGGCTGAAGCTTCCTGGTGTTTCTGCAGTAAGGTATCTCCCAGCTTCTGGCAGCTGACACCTTCAGAGCATAAATTCCCCTTTTTCTGCTTTTTGGTATTTATTTTGAGGTCTCTGTGTGGCCCCTGATTAGTATGATTAGTCAACTGCAGTTAAAGTTCAGATACAGAGAGGAAGACAATAATAGAGCACAAATATCTATATAATTTGTTAGCATTTTTCATACAAAATAAGAAGAATGTCAGATGGAAGCCTGTCTGCTTGCTTTCTTGCAAAGTCCCCCACAGCACACGGCCACAGACAGATTCAGCTGGGAAACACATGTTCAGTTACATTCCTCAGCAAAACTGAAAATGTGGGTTTTGGAAAGCCTAGAAAAACAGGCAATGCTGTGCTAAATGTAACCTCAGCATTTCAATCACAAACATGGCACTTAACTTTAAGAACCAGATTCTGGGAAGGTACCAGACAGGCAAGTGTTGCCATCTGCTATGACTGCAGCCTTCCCCATGGCAGCATGTCCTGTACTCCAAACCTCAGTACAGCAATGGAGAGCTGTCATAAACAGACTGGCAGGTATCTCTGTCTTTTGATCCTTTAACCTATTAGAATTTTCTGTAAGAGAGCCCTTAGGAGCAGCTCACCCGTGTAGGACCAGAGCTGTACCACGCAGAGGACCGACACCTTGCTTGGCATTGACTCCCTTTGCTTGGCATTGTACAGTGGGTCCCAAAGGAGCAGGGAATGGCAGAGGCTTGGGGAGGTCAAACGCTTGATGAAAATAAAATGTTGCAGAATTAGAAGGTGGGGTGAAGAGTATGGGGTTCTGTGGTCATGGGAAGAAAAGGAGGGGCAAGACTGAGTGAAATTTAGGGCAGGAAATGAGATTAAGCAGGTGTTTGGGCCAGACTAACAAAGGATTTAAAGAAGAAATGACTAAAGTAGTACTGAAAGAGAAATACCTATGCTGGGTTTGAGCATCTGCAGCTAAGAGCGATATTAACAGAATTATTTAATTATTTTTCTAAAATGACATGGGTCTTTCAAAGCTTATGTGAGAGGAGGGATAGAAAAAGATGAATTAATTTTTCAGTTTTAAAACAAGTGTTTCAGATTGATTGTGCTTTACAAGTATATGCAAAAAGTTTAGTTTTATTCCAAAACAGAACAGAAATTAATGTTAGGAACCTTAAAAGCGGCGTTGTGCTTCTGATAGCAAGGTGAGGTACAGATGGGTTAATAATGTTAAGGAAAACCAAATAATTTTGAGAGGGATGATGAGAGAGGCAATGTGGGAGGAAAATAATGGGCAAGAATGTCCTGTGTTCCAATTAGCTTCACGGGTTAGGTTTCATTCTGATCTCAGGTATACAATTGCAGTTCTATAGCAGTTACCCCCAATTTAAATGGGATTTAGTGGAAACTGAAGTCAGAGTTTGACTTTACCAACACTATAAACTACCAGAACTGAAGACCCATTTCATTACATGTCAGTTAACATACAGATCTAGAAGCTGGCATTTTCACTTTGTTAGGTGTGTTGAAGGGGCAAGGATGTAAATGCTTCATAGAACAATTTGCAGTGGTAATTCTGAACCAATTAGTAGAATATTTAATTTAACCACATCGACAAAATGTATCTCTTTTGTCATAAACCCTGGGAGTTTTTTCCAGTTCCTTAATGCAAAAGTACAGGAGACAATGTGTTCAGTTTTGGTGTTCTATCATCTCAACTACTCCTGTTTTCTGTTAACCAAAACACTAACTGTATTTCTCTGAACACCTGTCTAAAGGCAGAAGGTGTTAAAACAACCTCTTTAATCACTACACAAGCTTACCTTGGTCAATGCCATTTAAATTCAATTCATAGGGAGGTCTTTCAGAAGCACTGAAATCCCATTTTCAAAAAGAGTATGTGAACTTAAAGAGTTCCATTTCAATGCAAGTTAAGGTTACTACAGCTCCTACTACTACAGGTAGTTCTGAAGAACATATTTAAGATGGAACTTTTTCTTTGATGAAGGCCCACTTTAAAAGTAAAGAGCAAACAGAGGGTCTTGACAAAGAGGATAAAACACAAAATGAAGAGGATGATGAATAACAGAGCTCAAAGATCTCTCTAAACAGAGACAACTTATTTATACAAGCCAAACCAAAATGACAGATGGCTTGGGGTTTTACCATGAATTCATTTCCTAACAGCAAACAAGAAAAAATGGGTATTTTTCATTCACAGACAAAGCTGTTTTGTATTTCTTTCTACTCTTTTTAAAGTTTTAGACCATTTTTTAAGAAATAGCACTTGAAATTATTCTTTTAGTTTAATACTAAAAGAAATTAAAATAAAAACTCAAAAGTAGTAGCAGGAAACTTAGCAAACTGAATGAGTTTTCAGGGCAAGTTGAGTGTTCAGTTTATCTCTTGCACTTGTCAAAAACCTCCCCCCTTGGGAAATATTAAGATCCTCACCACTGATACTGACTCTTTGGCATGAGGCATTATCCACTATGTGCCTCTACTACACAGTAGTTACACCCCTAACGGATCTTCTAAATTCTTTGATAATTTTGGTGAATTTGAATTGTTGCCAAGAATTTATCTATGAAAATCACTGCCATCCACATGAACGACTCCTTCTCCCCAAAAGGTTTACATTTTAAGCACAGTAGTTGAGTGTATATTTCTGTAGAAAGTATATGTAAAGTCTACCTTTGTCCATTACTGGTAATCTTTTTTCCAGTCTTTTTTCCTCTCCAGTCCTCTCTGCCTCTAGCCAGGTTCTTTGCAGTTTTCCCCTCTTCTCCATACATAGTTGCTCTCTCTAGACCTCCTGCTCTAGGTCTAGTGAAAGATTGCCTTCCTTAAGCATGGAATTGTAATCTTAAAACATTTTCCAACCACCACCCATCTATTCAACAATTCACTCAAGCATTACTCCTGCAAATTTATTAATGGCATCTGAGTGTGATAATTAAACTATTCTTTAACCCCTTTTTCTGGTATAGGCCTCATCTTTACCACCTTCTTCATAAAGCCATACTTAATTTTTCCCACCAGAGTAGTTTCACTGAGAGCAGCAAGGCAGCTGCCCAGATTCTCCCAGTGTTATTAATCATGGTTGGATAGTTTGCCATCCGCTCACTTAAGAGCCTTTCATACCTCACCCTGTCTGTTCACTTTGTTTTCTTTTAAATCCTTTCCAGAGGCCTTTGAACGCTGTCACATGCAACAGCACAGAGACTGTTTGGAGATTTGTACATTCCTTCCAGCCACCTTTCCTTCACCCTGGGTGACTCTCACCCCATCAGTAGGTCACTGTCCAGTTTTCCTCCCTGCACCCTAACCCGTTTTAAATTGAGATAGCATATAATCCACTTTTGAAAGATTTATTTTTGACCCTATCAGTGGGAGACACTACTTCAGAATTTCATGGATATGGTTTATTTCACCTACACAATCAATATTATTTAACAATGTTTTCTCTTCTTCAAAGTATTTACACTCACATCAATCACATGCTGTTCTTCTCCCAGGATTTCTCTAGTTGCTGATTTAATAACCTTAGTTGGCAGTGCAAAATCTCCTATCAATAAGATTCTTACTCAGATATCCCCCCTGAGGTGCTACTCTCTTTGTTGCCATCTTTTAATTCTGGCCTGCTCTCTTGATTTTGCGTGACCAGTTTCAAATATGTTTATTTAGTTCTTTCCTTGGACTTAATTTCTGTCCTCCATAATTGTAAATGCTTTGTCAGGGAACCGTTTTCTTTCTTGATCCAATTCTTTACTGCTAACATTCTCAGATATCCCCACAAGGGGTATTTTATTAGCTTCCCACTCAAAACTAAGCTCTTGCACTTGGCAACAGTGTTCACAAATGACCACTGACATCAGCCATATTTGTCCAAATAGTAATTCAGTGACATTGCAGCAGATGCAGAACCACGTTGACACCAACATGGAGTCATCTAATTTCTTGAAAAGTAGTTTGGCAATCTCTGAACAGCCTCCTTATGAAGAGGGAGCAGTGGTTTTGAGTTGACATGCTACAGCTATAGCATATTTTATTGCTACAATAAACCTGTAACTATTAAACTAATTAAACAATGAGTATGATGTGCCCGAGCTCTTAGCAAGTGAATGGGGGTTTGTTATTTTATGATATCTGACTCAGCCACTTCTGATGAACTGACCAGAGAGAATATCCAGATTGCTAAGAGAGCACTTTCAGTGAACTCAGAAGAGAAAGCAGGCACATTCTGAATTTTCCTTTCCTATTCCCAGTGTCACTAACCTAGTTTAAAGTGATGTGACATCACTAAAGACAAATCCTACCTGAAGAATGTATGTGTCTACGTACATGAAGAATATATTCCTCACATAAATACAATTACATCTAGGCATATAAAAAGCATTAGAAATGTGAAAAGCTGTTTCAGTGTGTATTTGCACAACTGTGACTACAGCCAGTAAGGTCCTATGTCCTTTCTGAAGGATAAAGAGTAAAGCCATCCAAAAAAACAAAGTGAGGGCAGCTAAATCAAATTTCTTGTGAATCTTCTATTATCACCCATGACTTATATCTATTTATAGTGAGTCAGGACAGTTTTTTAAGAAAGTAAGAGCAAATTAAAAGGCACATAAGGAAATGTTAAGACCAGGGGACAGCAATGGAAAAGGGGGAATATGAAAAAAATTAAATTTAGGAAACAATTCTATCCAAGGAATTTGTTTTTAATAGACTTTGTTATGATTATATTTGATTGTGACACAGTGAGATTTTAATTCACTTTCCTCCCTACCAATTTACCATGACTGGGCATACAGGTACTATAAATGACAAATCACAATTTCCAGTAATTACTTTTGAACTTTTTACTGTCCACAATCTACAAAAGCCAAGGTCATGGTAAGTTGCCACTTACTGCTAATCCTAACAGGCCTACCTTTCTCACAATCTTAAAATTTAAATCTAAAAAGAAAAGTAAAAAAATGGAAAACCACCAAGTATTCAGAGAATGAAGAGGCCTTAAATAAACTTCTGGATGACAGGAGGTGTTGGGGGGGAGGCAGGAAATCAGAACCCACATCTACCTCTAAAGAACCAGGAACAACCTATGAGAACTATCTTCTGTAGTCAATCCTGCCATGGTTATTAGAATATCTCCTCACTTGAGGAACTATTCACTTAGGAATTTAAAGTCCCAGTGAAGATTAGACTAGTAAATATTCCTGTAAAGATTTGATTAAGATGAAGCTTTATTTTTTGGAACTAAATCCTTTCTTTACACTGATGCTTATATAGTATTAAGGTACTGTAAAGTTCCAGCTGAAATGCAAGCATACATGCTGTAAGTACCCTGCTTAGAGCACATGCAGGCCATCTGGCAGCTACACTGGCAAACCTAATTAAAAGTTCTATTTTGCATTTATGTACAGAAATGCTTCCATGGTGGAGTTGGCTTTTTTTAACCCAAGGAAGTGTAAGAATAATGCTGTTTGTGTTACCCAGATTAGAAAGAGTTATAAAATAAGTACCTAGGATAATTTGAATAAAAAGTATCTAAGGATTTATTATTCAGAGGTAAGGGAAAGAAGTTGCTGGATTGGATTATCAAGATGTTACCTTAGAAAAAAAAATTCCAAACAATTAAACTATCAAGGGAAAGGATACAAATTATTGCATGGGGATTTAGAGGCATAGCCATGTAACCCACTGTAAATTAAAGTCATTTATAAAGTACAACTGGTAACCATATATACAACAACTGCTTAGTCAGCAAAGGTGAGTCAAATTATTTGCCACTGCAAGAACAGTTCCATGGGATAGTGCACTGCATGCTTATCAGTTGTTTGCTGTCTTCAAAATATTAAAAAATATTAACATGCCCTGAATACAGCCACTAAGTTATCACTGGAACACTTTCAGCTACTTTCCCTGCAAGAATAAAAGAGGACACAGTCAAAAGTCTTGCTGCAGAGACACACAAATGTCTCTTAGCACTCTCTGTTCTCTGTCACTATTAAGAAGGTCAATTATAGATGGTAAGGATTGAAAGGAAGGTGCTTTAGACAGAGTAATGGTCTAAAAGAGATCTGAGAGATAAAAATAAGTGAGTTAGTGGACAGTTTTGTAGGGGGAAAGTGTAGCTGCTCCTCCTTTCACATGAAGGATATCACATTAGGCTGTCTGGTATATGTGTGAAAGAGCTCCATCCAGTCCGCAGCTGGACAAAAGTCAGTCTGAAATGATAGTTACACTTGTGAGTTATTGATGTGCAATATGCATAGTTTACTTCCTGTTTTCTCAGGGAGTCTTCTATCTCACTAAATAGGAAAGGATTTTTCTTCCTCCAGTACGATTTACCTGGTACCTGGGTACTAAATCTATAGGTTGGGTCAGAAGAAAGAGCTTCAGAAAGGCAAGCTCTTTGGGTCAGTGAACAAAATGAGTTTCTGGGTTCCCTACAGTCTACAGGGATGTCTCTAGTCTTCTCTGCTCACTTCATTCAAAATTTAGAGCTTATAGCTCCCTTTCATTTCTCTGGTATGACTGAGAAGCCAGGTGAGGCACTGCTTCAAGAAAACAAGGCAGGCAGCCACAGAGGTTCCACAGACAAAAAGGCAGTCCCACTGCACCAGAGCAAGGCAAGAAAAAACAGGGCAGCAAACCAGGTTTAGCCAAGAGCCAGATCACCAGACAAGGTCCAAGTCTGAGGCAAAGAATCAACTCTCTGGGACAGGGTCCAGACCAGCCAGGACACAGGCAGAGCTGCACCACAGATCAGGGGAGGATCAAGGCCAAAGGCATCAGATTAAGCACTGCTCCCAAGTGAGGAGGGGGGATCCCAGGTGAGGCTGCTCAGCAGAGCTCAGCCATGTCCTGCACCATTACCTAAAGCTGGCTCCCAGACCCAGACAGCTAAACCCTCAAGTGGAGAGGATGTGCTCAAAGCCTTCTCACCCAAGCTCCACAGAAACGTGCCACAAGAGCACGACAAAGTGGAACACAAACAGACCAGTAGCTGAAAGGTTTAAGGAACGGAAAGTGGTTCTTTCTTGGCCCTCCTATGCTAAAGGAAAACTTCAAAGAAGATCTTTAGGGTGAAAAACAAAGAGAATGCCAGCTTTATTATGGTATTACTGGTAAATAAACACATGTATAATAATACCTATTTTGTAACACTGCTGTAAAATACTGTGCATTGAGTTTCACTAACAACCCCATTTCACACAGATATACTTTCACAGCTAGTGAGTGAACCTACTGGTGCCCTGCTGGACCTGCTCTTTGTGAACACAGGAGGACTGGTCTAGGGCACAGCAATCACAAAGTGATTGAGTTCTCCATTCTTAGAAGGTAAGGAGGGGAGGCAGCAGAACTGCCACGTTGGAATTCTGATGGGCAGACTTTGACTTTTTTAGGACACTGCTTGACAGAGTCTCTTGGGAGGCAGTCCTGAATGTAGGTAGAGGAGTCAAGGAAGGATGGAACCTCCTCAAGAGGGAGGTCCTAAAGGCACAAAAGCAGCTGACCCCACGAGCTGGAAGGCAAGCCAGCAGCAAAGAAGCCTGGTCTGGCTGAACAAGAAGCTTCGGCTGCAACTCAGGGGAAAAAGGAGAATTTATGGCCTTTGGAAGAAGGGTCGGGCAACTCATGAGAACTACAAAGATGTAGTGAGGCTATGCAGGGAGAAAGTTAGAATATTCAAAGCCCAGCTAGAAATTAATCTGTCTTTGGCTGGAAAAGACAACAAGAAATCTTT
>VWZY01009656.1:354119-469517 GCA_013399075.1 Chloroceryle aenea
TGTCCAAAGAGGGGCAACAAAGCTGGTAAAGGGCCTGGAGCACATCTCATGAGGAGCAGCTGTGAGAGTTGGGGTTGTTTAGCTTGGAGAAAAGGAGGCTTGGGGGTCTCTACAACTACCTGAAAGGAAGCATTAGAGGGGTGGGGGTTGGTCTGTTCTCCCAAGTGATAAAACAGGAGGAAATGGCCTTAAGTTGAGCCAAAGGAAGTTTTCAGATACTGGAACAGCTTGCCCAGGGAAACAGTCAAGTCCCCATCCCGGGAGGTATTTAAGAGGTGCACAGACATAGTGCTGAGGGATATGGTTTAGTCAAGGTGTGAGGTTAATGACTGGACCCGATGATCTTAAAGGTCTTTTCTAATCTAGGAAATTCTGGGAATAAGTAAAAGGCTATACAGTATTGTGTAAAGGTGCTCATAATTAAAAGCATAGCTAAAATCCCCAATACCTGAGATTATTTTTATAGATTACAGGATTTAATACAAATTACAATGTTTTCTTACAATAAAAAGAGTGGAAAGAGAAAGAGTGGAAGAAAAAACTGTCATTCTCATAAGCTCTACGTTTGCCATGCTGAGAGAGCCATTCTCAGACTTTCCCTTGTTGTTACAGTCTCTTCACGTTTTAAAAAGCCTCTGAAAAGCTGGAGAACATTTGAGAATATAAACTGTATTATATCAGGATTTTTTTTTTTTCCTGAAAACCTTATACAATGCAGTCACACTTTTGAAGCATGAATACATGCTTTTCTTTTAACAGCATTACACAGGTAAAACAGGTAGAGTAAACAGCAAGTGATACAATGGTTACCATGGTTAAGATCTGCAGTCTTTTTATATTGAATAGTAAATACTTAAATATAAAGTATATAATACAAGAAGTGGACAGAGCAGGAACAAATCAGTCACATGAAAGTAGGTCTCTTTCTACTCCTTTTAACTTGCTCCTATAACCACCCTTCCCTTTCACAAGTGGTGTTATTTTCTTCCCCACTTTTGAAGAGAAAAGTGAGGTTTATTCTTACCTCTAGAAAGGAAAATGATGAAGATTATGGCCTAACTGTAAACCCACATTTAAGCCAGAAGTGAGAGTCAGTATTTCTCACACATCTCAGTTCATTACTAGAGGAATGTTTGTTTCAGGTACTCATGAGTTACAGGCTTTTTATCTGACCACCATAAATACCATGCCAAAAGAATAGACAAAAGTATTTTGAATTAAATCAAACCAGTTCTGTTTATGGGTACTATGGCATTAAAATATAGATCTTCAGAAGGAGATCTAGTCTGTGAATTTTATGATCAACGTAGAAAACTTGTCAAGCAAAGTGAAGCAATTCAGTTATTTGAATAAATAACTCATATAAAGCAGACATTCCATATCTGACTGTAAAACACTATTAGAGAATTTCTTGTATTGCTTTTTAGCTGTGCTGACATGCAGGTGATAAACTGGAAATACCATTTACCCTCATGCAGGTTACAAATACACAGGAACTCAAGTCACTTAATTACATGCTTATATTTGAATATAGTTGCCTCATTACAGACACATGAAAGTCGCTGAGAATCATTCAAAGGAGGATATTGCACTTCCATGCTTTTAACTAACTTCACAAGCAAATTAAGTGTAAAGGCAAGAACATATTCAGACCAGTTTATCCACACAATATGGTTTTTTTTTCCATTTACGGTCCCAAGGAATCAAGAGGGAATGGCCTCAAGCTGTACCAGGGGAGGCTTAGACTGGACATTAGAAAAAATTTTTTCACTGGTTGAGTTGCCAGCCCTGGATGTCTTTAAAAGCTGTCTAGATGTGGTGCTTGTGGATACGGCTTAGTGGTGGACTTGGGAGAGTAGGGTGAATGGCTGGACTCTACCTTAAAGGTCTTTTCCAAGATAAAAGATTCCATAACTCTAGCATTTGATAGCATTTCCTGAAGAAGATGAATTGGTGACAGCCTGTATCACTCAATTGAAGCATAGGGCCTTCAAATCAGTAGTGTCAGGCAAAACGAGAGTTTGGCTCATGGACTTGCCAATTCACCAGGTGGGGGTATTTTTTATGTTTATATCATAGAAAACAAATTATTTTTGTTAAATTACTTTTACTCAATATTTATGTTACACAGTTTTTTTTGAGTATATCTGCCTTTGCAATAGATCTGAAGTGTGCTTGCAATGCTGTGCCTCTGCAGCTGAGATTGATTTGTGAAGAACTGTGGCTTGGCAAGCAAAAGGAGGGGAAGATGCTTTTTAAACCTGTCATGGGCATTTCCAGGTATTCTGTGGTATTTGAATTGTATGTCCTTTCTGACAAAAAGGCTATTGCCTGCTGTGAAATAGATCAATGGGTGATACTGTGCAGTGATTGCTATTTGTTTAAGAGAAATCTCCCTGACTGACCCACTTCCTGTAATGCATAAAAAATAAATGGCAGATGTAATATTTTTGTTCTTGTTTCACTTTCATTCATCTTATTTGATCAGCACTGAGTAAAACTGACATCTCATCAAACCCAAAAGTGTATTTCTGCACTGGGTTCATCAGAGGGTGGCATTTAAAACACAGACATTGCAGGAACAAATGTATTTGCCAGCTCTGTCCATCGATGTAAACCTGACCTTTATCCTGTAGATTTATTGACACTGTGCTGCTTTGTATCATATTTCATTACTGTGTGGAAAGCCTAGAAGGTCCTCCCTGTAAAATCACTGTTGATTTTGATCTGCAAATTTCTGCATCAACAAGAGATTCATCTAAAGACCGGAAAAGCCTTAACATGTCTTAGTCTTACGTAAACCAAGATGACTTAATTACACTTTTTCACATGGCTCTGTGTTGGTCTGTCTTTCAATTGCACTGGTCCATAGGGACATCACCCAAGGAGATCATCACTGAGTAGCATTTTCCTACGGTCTCTTTTACCTTCCCCCAAACCCAACACATTGATAAACCTATTCCAGGAAAGAAGAATCTAATACATACAGACTTAGGATTTACAAATTTTAAATGGTCAAATAAATTCCAGGTACAAAATATGATCTAAGCTCCAGTGCTACGTTACTAAGACACTAATGGATTTGCCTTGCTGTTATGCAGTATGCTTCCACTTTGTTCCTATAGTCACCTAGGAGATACGTAAGCTCTTTACTAAGCAGGGTATTATAAAACTTCTTAGGATTGATACATGGCTATTTTAACTACAGATAACAGCTCTGGGGCTATCTATACATTTTGTTCTGTATGGGGAAATTTTGATGAGAACAAACAAAAATGAACAAAGCTAATTCCAAACATGCTGAAAGAACACATTTTCCCAACTAATTGACTAAATAATGGTTTGCATTTCTTCAGTATGTTCTTTTCCCAAACCTCCTGGAAGCTTTCCAACAAGCCAGAACACTGAAGCACCATGCTGGCGAGCCCTATGTGAATCACATCTGTGGTGTTGTTTTCAGCCTTCTACGCTTGAACATATTGAAAGAGTCAACGCTTGGCAGTACAGCAAATAAGCTATTTGCCTTAAAGAAAGAAAAATCTGTTGCTCTTGTGCTGGATTCTCAAATGCTAATATTTACCTCGTCTAAATAATGCATATTTGAGCACTAACGTGCTTACCTACCAACTCCAGCTTTCCCTCAAAACCACTGTTTCCTTTCTTAAAATGGAAGTGAAAAGCAAATGAAAATCATCCTTTCATTCCTGCCTTAACTGAGGATAAAAGATTAAGACCTCAGACCTTGAAGTCAAAAGAAAAGACATGGGAAGGGTAGCAGAAAGGGGGAGGGGGATTTCCATTTGTCTGCTAAGTGTCAGTCTACACAAACATCTGTATCTGAGGTAGCTGCCTGGGATCCCTTTAAAGTCAATGGAAAGAAACAGGCATTTCTATAGGATGACTTCTCTGCAGTATCTTAACTTCCTTTGGGCTAGGGTAAACTGATGCATCCCAAAGGTAAGTACTTCATAAGTTTCAGATAAACCCTGAGGTCATGTACACTAATTTTAGCAAGGCTCTGAATTTGCATTTTTCCTTCTCAAGTGAACTGTTGAGATTTAAACCAGAGATTTCTAAAGTGGCAATTATAAAAAACAAAAACACAACCAAACAAAAACCTCACACACCACAAAGTCAAGAGCAGGAAAGCGTAGATTTTTGACACACAAGAAGGTCAGCTCCTCATCCACTAAGTTCCTCTAAAAATATAAGCATACATTTCAGACTATATATAATGAAGTCAATAAACTAGATGACCTGACTACTTATCTCCAGACTTACTTGAATCTTCCTTTTGGCCTTAGCAAAGAAGCGCAGGCCACAGAAGAGGAGGAGATGGAAGGATGACCATCTTTTCTTATCAATCAAAGACAAAAACCAGATACATTTTATAGTTCAGAAACCTCATGAGAAGAAAAAAAAAACCAAAAAAAAAAACCAAAAACAATTACAGCAGTCTTATTTACATAAATGGAAGATGATCTGCAAAAAGAGGTGCTTTCTCCATTATCTATATCCTGTATTTACAAAAGTATTTAAACCCTTCTCTTTAATTTGCTGTTAGCATTAAATGTTTGTTTGTCCCAAGTTCATTCCACGAGTAACTCCAAGACCATTTCCATGTGGAATGCATAAAGATATTCAGCCAATCAGACAGGTGCATACCCATGATCTCTTTGCATCAAATTTATTAAATAGCAAAGTTAGTTCAAGTGATAATGATACTGCCAGCTGGGGTTTGAGGGATCCCTGAAATAAATGTTTTCATTATACACTGAATATGCTGTCTTGAGATCACTGTGTCTATTGGAGAAAACTCAGCAAGCCCACACAAGCAGTTTACATTAGTTTGTCTAAGGATCTAGTAAAATAACAGCAATATTCAATATACTTTTCAAATTATTTGCCTCCACCAATCTTTCCTCTATAGCTCAACATGCAGCTCCTTAGGATACGTTTGTTAGTAGAAATGAACACTGTTTAGGCAAAGCTTTCATTCTGATAAACGTTCAGGTTTTAGTGTTAAGAGCATTTCAGGTTGTTATTTAAAAACACTGTTTAAGTTTCAAAAGACTGAAGTAAAAAGGCACTGTACTATGTGTTTTGCCTGCTCAGATCTCTACAGCTTCTTTTAAGTAGAGAGGAGAGTTTCTACTACTTTGTTCCACTGCCCAGAGAGGTAGCTGGCAAACAGCAAAGGCTAACTGAATCCCCTGTTGCTTCTGAACAACTCAAACACTGGGGGTTGTGCTTAGGCTCGGGTGAAGACCATCTGAAATGATATTTACTTTTACAAACTTCTTTACCTTCCTCATGGTACTTTAGCTCTGGTTTGTATTAGCAACTCTGAAAACTGTTAATAATCACCAGCAATTCTACCAAGACACAAATCCAGGCAGCACTGGAAAGAGAAATCTTTTGCAGACAACCTTGGACAGACACTAATTTTTACTTCCAGGATAAAAATGTTTTCTTCAACAGCCATATACATATTTTTCTGAGGATAAAACTGGATTTGACAATGCCAACATTACTACAGGCTTTAATTAGCCTTGTCCCAAGTATTTGAAACTGTTGTGTTTGATTGTCTACCATACTTCTTTTCCAGATATACCACATTCAAGGTATACTCTGCAAAAAGTCAAGCAATGATTCCTTACTTTGGGATTGAGTGTCAAACATTTGCAGATGGTGTTTTCTGTCCCAGATCAATTGACAGGGAGGGCTCGTGAGAAGCAGTTTTTACGTGGTCCTGATAAATTGCTTGACTAAGCACACTTTTTGTGCTGGCTGCAGACTTTTACCTGACTTGTAGATTCATGAAATCTGACAGAGATGACTTTGAGGTCTCCATGTATACACCTGATGTATGCAAATACAATTAATATATAAATACAAGCCATGCTGGGATGGTAATTACTAAATTGTTTTATGTTTCCAGATAAAATGCCAGTAATATGTGACTCCTTCAGGATTGTGTTTTCCTAAATTTTTTATAGTGGTGTGTTCTTTTTGCTAAAAATGCAAAACTTGAATGATTTCATTAACTCTTTCTTGTGATTGCATGAGTTATCATATAATCAGAGAACAGTAAGAATATCAAAAAGGAAACCTTTTTCTTACTGAAGGGCAGAAAACTTCTGTTTATTATTATATGTTGACTTACTTCAGGAGTAAAGAACTCCCACCACAACAGTGATCAATTATTTTCTCTCAGATAGAAACAGAAGTATTCACTGAAACTTGAAACAGAACTGAACATTAAAATAAGTACTACTAGTAGCAAGTTAAGGATATTAGACATCTACAGGAGATCTCTTCACAATCACTCTTTGCATCTGTTAAAATTTAGTTTTATGTCACAACCTCTCAACCCTCTATTTACTTCTCTTCTTTCCCTGTTTAATTATTCACAGCATTTCATCATGACCACTTGCTTCTCTCAAGACACTGTTTCTCCCAGGGCCAACTCTAATTAAAATATCCTCCTGATATATTCTCAGGCATAGAACTTTGTTATTCCTACCAGCAGTATCTGGAAACTGTCTAATGAACCTTATTCACCCAGATTTCCCTTTAACAATTAACTACAGTACTTTTCTGTGTCCTCCTTACATAGCTGTGTATGCTTCAGGAGATAGTCCCTAAGCATGCTTCAGCCTCTTCTGCTATGCTGGAGCATTGCCATTAGTCGTACCGCAGTAACAGCACTTCTCTCTGGTTCCCCTAACCCCGTGTCACATCTAAGGAACTGAAAGGTGGCCATGTCTACTGTGCTGCAAACACAGCTGGCAGGAACTAAGAGGTGGAAAGGGCTCCTTGAGAACCTGTCACCATTTGGCCTCTTCCATTGGCACAAACCAATTTTAGCAAGTTGAGGGCAACGAAGCCTATTTATGAGGCAGTAATGGCTTGAACCAGAACTGATCCCTCTAGAGATAATGAATACAGTTTCAGATTTAATGGGGGCTATTACATGGTCAGTATTAACAACTATACAGATAGAGAACACATACAAAGAGCATCACTAATGATCAAACAGGCATTTTAAAAGAGAAGCTCATAAGCTAATCATAGACAAGATGTTATTTGCTCAGCCTTATTCAAATACCACTGACAGTATGATGACATCCCATTTCATGGCAAAGAAGAATGGAAGAGAATGTTTCAGAAGTAACACAGGAGTATTCAGAATTAGAATGGAAGGAGATCTGAGAAATGAGTAATATATATCTTTAACAGTGTTATACAGTTTAACAGTGTTATCAGTGCTCAGCTTTTTGTACTATTTATAACATTATCTAGCATTAGTTGAGAAAACTATACAAACTGTATTTATCTGAATGTTCATTTTCTCAGAGATATCTCCTGATGGCTGTGTTACACTTCCTTTATGAAACTAGTTTTATAGGCAACCAGCACTGTGTGCTGTCTTTTTCCATCTTCAGCTTAAGAATTCCTTGGGTATAGGTATATGGAGCATACACACAGAAGCAGACAACAGCACCAGTGTCAAAGAGAAAAAGCAAACATCTGCAATCTAATATGGTTTTGTTCCCTTACCTTGACAAAGCAGGCCTTTCTTTAATGGAAAATCTGCAGTTCCAAGACAAACAGCAACACTCATAACTAGAAGGCAGAACAAGAGAAAAAGAAAAATCACTGATGGCAGGAAAGAATTGTACACTCAACAAAGTAGTGTAGGTGTGCAGCACTTCTCATAGCAAACCATTTCTGTATCTGCTACTTGGGAATGAGGTAGACCTGGTCCCCTTATTTCAAGCAGAAATAAGTAGTTAAGAAGGTATTTAACCTCCCAAGCAGGACAAGTTTTACATTTCTGATGGTTTAAAGTACTCAGTCTTACCCAACCATTGTAGCACAACTTAACTGAAAAGAGCAAATCAAGAAAACAAAAATCCACTTTAACTCAAGAATTCAGGGAAAAAAAACCTGTATTTTTTATTTTGCAAAAGTATTGTGGTGCAGTTTAAGAAAGCTATATCCAAGCTATATCCAGCACTTAAGTAATGGTGTATCCCCTGCATCTTGTGCTACGGAAGCAATTTTTTCTCATTACCTATTTCTAAGGGATCAATGATAAGAGTCCTTAAAGTGTCTGGAAGACACACATACAAAGAACAAGAACACAAAATGTTTAATGTAACCCAAGGGCTAGGAATAATAGGATGTAACAGAGCAAAGGCTGAACTTGGAAAGGAAATGCTAATAGTTAAGATGTATCTGACAATGGAAAAATCCACGGGAGTTTGTGAAGCTGTCATCTAAGCTACTTTAAAATGGATTACATGCTTGGAAATTTGCTGAGAAGAACTGTTATTCTGTATTGACACAAGGACTGTCAAGATGATGGTGTAAGTAGTTTTCCTTTATTTAGAACTTTTTGAATTCTATTAATTCTATTTTTTATTTGCTGGGGAATGATGGCTTCTCCTATTTTTACTTGTTGTTGCATCGTTTTCCTACCACTTTCATCTTCCACTCAAATTCATTCTGGCATGTTTCACTTTCTTGGAAGACACCAGAGTTAGTTTTTGGAAGGAAGAGTTAAAAAGCATGTGTATATGTATATATGTATACAAACTTAAGTTAGTTTGTTTGGAAATTCATTCAGTGTAAGTGACAAGAACAAGTTGCTTATGTGTAATACTTATTGCCCTAAATATACCACTCACCTTACTTTAGCTAACTGACATTTCTATGCTCAACTGCATGGATTTAAACTGAAGGAGTTCATCACAGGGAATGGAATCTCTAAGTGAAACTTATTACAAAGGTAATATGTATTTCTAAGAGGAAATAAGAAGGCAGCAGCTAATCTGGAAATACTGGCTTTAGCCTCCAGGTATTTCCTCTTCTCTCTGCATCTTGCCCCAGAGACTCATACATACCATTACTAAAGTACTAAAATGCTCTAAAGAAAAAAAAAATCATTGCTACAGCACTGCTTTGAAATAGCCAGCAAAATCACAACAAATAAAAAGCCTGTCACTATTTTGCACAATTACTTTTTACACTATGGTTACAAGCAATATTATCAGTAAACTATTTCATAGCCAGAGAGAGAGAAATGATTATCAGTATTAAATATTCTGATAGTAATAACAAAACCAGCTGTAATCTAAAGAAAAATATGTTCCAATTTTTAGCCAGACCTTGAGTTCGTTACATTGGGATATATATCCTTATTTATATTTACATGTTACATACTTCAATATACCAATACTCTATTTTATGATTCTGTAAATTCAATTTACAGTCACTCCTGAAAATACATATAAACCAGGCAAATACATGCATATGCGATTTTTTGTCCAAGGAAAAAATAATACAAACCTAAAACTTAAAAAGTGAAGTTCTGCATGACCAAATTTAAAATAAAGTCTTCCATACAGGTGCCTTCATACCACAAACCTCCATGGCTGGCACTAAGCAGCACAGCCACGTATGCAGTGTGTATTTCTAAGTGGAAATGGCCGTGCACAAATTTAGAAGCAGTAGATAGGCAGGGTTGTAAGAGCTCTGTGGATTTTTTAACTGCCCAAAACAACCCTTTATCCCAAATAGGTCTGGAAGACACCAATTTCACAGCTAAGAGAGTAGCACAAGTACACCAGACTGCTGGTTGAATCTAACCAGGAACTTCTGTCTAATATTTAGTCTGAAATATACAAATCCTCTACATGAGCATATTTATTGAAATTAATTGATAACCTACGGCAAGCTAGAATTATTGTGCATGCTTTTGTGTCTGAATTGACTGATTTTTACCTAAGAAAGTGCAAATCATATAGTATAAAACAGATGCTGCCATTCATTTTTGCAACGGTCAATGACAAAAATGGTAATACATATTAGGAAATATTTGCTCTTGATATGAAATGCTGAAATATTACAGATTGAATATAAAAGGTAGAATAAAGATATGTAGGAAAAGCAAATGCACAGAAAGATTCAGTGACTTATTTACTCAAGGTCATATAGAAGCAGCATAGCAAAGAAAACTGAAGGTCCCTCTATCCAGCCATGTGCAGGTAGCTGTACATCTTTTCTCTATATTACAAACCAGTTTTATATCCAAAATTTCCTATCCAAAAGCTATGGAGCTACGTCCAGCTAAGATGTACCATCTCTCCGGGATGCATTAGCTTTGGTTCATACCTTTCTAACACTGCCGGGCTGTTTCTGGTCTGGAAAGACTCTCAAGAGGACCCCACCACTGCTTTGATTTGGCCCGTAGCCCTGTAACTAAACATATATGTGTTCATTAAAAACGGCTGTCTCACAGAGGCAGAAGCCCACAGGACTGTTGGAGCTGGCAGACCAACTTAATCTGCTCTTGAGATAGGCTGCAATCGCATTAAGACGGACAAGGCCCACGCAAGGGCGGTGAAGTGCTCAGCACCTCCCCTACAGAAGGCAATCGATCAAGAGCAGACTCTGTGAAAGGCGGTTGTCCTGCCTTGAAGGAGTTACTGACCAAGGGCCAGACTTGCTCTCCAGCTCAAAAGAAAATGATGCTGACCCAGGACACCACTCAGCAGAAATTATTCATAATTGCTGTCCCACACAGTAGAAAGTCCAGTGTATTAGCAAAGCTGATGAGAAAGGAAAAGCTTACGCACAAATACAGAAATCACTAATTAAAGAGAAGGAAACTACTTAACTATTTCAGGAAAAGATGTGATTTTTCCATCAGAAAAGTGAAATGTACTCATAATTGCAAAGTCACAGCAGGTACCCCAGCCCCTCAAGAGTAAACTAAACTATAAGCAGCATTTAATCAGTATTCTGGGGCTGGTGCAGAACATGAGGGTCTCTTCCTAAAGCACATCAATTTAATAAAGCAGCATAAGAAAAGCTCATGGAAAAGAACATGGTGTGTGTTACTAAATCTGCTGCCATATTTGATTAAGCACCTACAAGGAAAAGCAGATTTTACAAAGTCCAGTGGTAAAGACTAATACATATATATTATTGCAACCATAAAGGAGCAAAGGTCCAACTAAACCCTTACTGGGAGCAAACATTAAGAACACAGAAATTTCTAAGAACTGGATTATTTCAACAGCTTTAGGCAAATCAAATTCCTACAATCTCAAGTATTAATGTTATACTACACAAAAGTAGGTGCTGGACTTTAAAGAAGCTAACACAAACCTCAAAGTTACTAATAGAGAGAAGAGATTTCCAGGAGCTCTGTACTGTTAGACACAATAAAAATAAAGTAAATTAAATGATCACAATCCAATCTTTGAAGTCCCTTGACAAACGTACAATTCAGTGAATACAATTCATTAAAACCTAATTACAAAGAAAATCAATAATGCAATTTAGCCCAACCCAAAACTTATTGTAATGCACTGAGCATCTGAAAACTCAGCGGTCTTTATGAACGTACCTTAAATGGCACTGTGTATCACCTCATAGAGTGTCTCTGTACAACAATTAGCAGAGGCTGCCTGACTTTACTATAATATCCTTTTTGAGTAAAGAGCTCTAGGAATAGTGCATCTGTAAACACCCACTCTCAAGGATGCAATGAAAAAGGAAACAATACTAATAACAATAGTCTATAAATGAAATTTAAAAGAAAAATCAACTACTCATACTCCGAACTCATGCTTTGCAGAGTTCACATTTTTTTATTGCTGTTTGCAGAACTACAACGAAACTGTGGCCATTTAATTACGTAAGAGGAAATCCACGGACAACTTTGACAATAGAGAAAGTACAGTCTGGCCTATAGTGCCTATTTTCCAGGAAAATCAGACAGAATTTATTCAGAGCGATAGTAACTAGTTTTTGTTGGAATTACTTTAAAATTTAAATGTTATAATATTTCAAAAACATTCTAACTGTCCTAAAACATGAATAAAACTACCACTATAGTAGTGCTGGGTTGTTTGGTTTTTTAAAATTAAATACCATGGAAAAGAGTATTTTTTATTACAGATTGCTCTAGAGCGCTCTGAAACCATAAACTCTGGCTTCTGTCTCTCGCAATGTTTGGGTATATCATTTAATCCCTATGTCCTTCTCAGACTAAAAGTGACGAACCATTTGCAGCCACCTAAGATCCTGTATAGACTAGCTGACTCAGCAGTATTTTGCACAGGCTAGCATACCCTCTGCCCAAGAGACCTTATTTCAATTAAATGCGACTGCTCCACCTCCCCGCAACACAGCGGGTAAGGTCTACCAACTGATTTCCATGCTTTACTTGGACCTTTTTAGGAAAAACTTTTGGAAGTACAGTTCCTCTGTCCCTCGATATTCTGCTTATTTCCCTTCAGAAAAAAAATATATGCCAGCAATCAGGTAGCTCAGTCCATAGCTGTAGTAGTGACTTGTTCCTGAACACAGAGAGGAAGAGGACTGAGGAGCTCATTAAGATAATTGTTGCAAATAAATGGGCAGAAATAATGTGTGGATCTGCCCAGCTTTTTAGGGCCTAATGGGTACCACACCACCTGGGAGTAGACCCTGGCAACACATGGATCTATGTTCAGCAAATCCTCAAAAGTCAGGTCTGCATCTCAGCTGTGGCATTATCCTCCACTCAAAACCATCATAGTCCTTTCTGGTTCACTAGCAGCAGATATAAATGTGAAACAAACTGATCAAGTTTATAAATCCCTGACAGATGAAAACCAAAACTGAAATTAGCTTACATGTAGAAATGAAAAGAAGAATGGTCTAGGAAGCCAAGGTAGGACTCAGGAGACATGGATTCAGTTTCATAATCTAGCTTCAGTGACTTAAGATGCCACAGAACACAGAAGTTTATACTAATGATGCTTTAAGGTAATGCTTCTACACGGTGCAGTACACAGCACAGACTGTGCAGGATACAACATCTATCCCTTAAGTGCCCCTCAGGCAATACCAGGCTTATTTGGTGGTACATCTGTATTCACAGTCACTCTTGAGACACATGGCTTTGCAACTCAGCCATAGCTGTGCCACCACAAACACGCTGTTCCCAATTCACATCTTAGGATGGTCTTCACTAATTGGAGTATCTCCACAGTCTGCTGTGTGCCTCAAACCTCTACAACTAATGACAATAACAAATAATAACAGTAATACTTCTTTATGTTGCAAGGGTGCTGTAAGAATTAATAAATACACTCCAAATTATTACATGCTTGGGCAACACACACCAAGGCCACATAACCACCAAACAAAATACAGGCAAAATGATAACTGAAATAACAGAGGAAAATCACATCCTTCTTAGCATAATACTCTCAAGGCCACATCAGTAATTTTTGTCTGCTTCACTTCATCTTCCAATAGTGTTTTTTTTTTTCCTTTTAGGATCCCAAGGGTTGCCTCAATCAACCAAAACTATTCATGTCACACACTGCATCCCATTCTATTTGATCTGTGTCAGTGGAAGAAAACAAAGAGAGCGGAAGAAGGCGGCACCATACTGGAGGTTAGGAGAAGCATGCGGAGATCTCGCACATTCTGGCACACTCATGAAGTCATTCCAGCAGGGGCTGTATCAGCTGTCTGACATCTATGTACATTTCTACTACATTTAATTAACCTAAGAGATAACACACACACACAAAACCCCAACAGATAAAAATACAAACTGTCATCAGTGCAAAAAAAAAATAAATCTTTACGTAAACTTTTGCTAGTTTATATCACAACACACTTCATTATCCAGGTAGGAGCTGAGAGCTTAAATAACCTCTAATAAGAAGCAATAAGGATCTAAAAATGAAGCATGGGGACAACATGTTAAGAGGGTAACAAAACATTCCTGTACTAGCTATAATTGCAATGAAAATAGCATATAAACTAATAAGCTATAACATTTGGAAGAACAGACTTACAAGGGCAGAGATAACAAAAACACTATTAAAAGAGAACTCAATAATGTCACTAATACTTCACGGAAGAAGGTCAAGTCCTTCAATAATTCCAGATAAGTACTTACAACAGTTTTCATAGCAACATACTGGCTACAACAGCAGAAGCACAGTGTTAAACATTGAGTCACATGATCTATTTCAGTAGGACGCTATGACTGCTCAAGGAAGGTGTTAAAAGGAGCTAAATTTGCGGTTGGTAGTGCAGTTAGAAACGCTTTGCATGGACCTCTTGAGTGAATGGAGAAAAATGCCACCTCCTCACACAGTCCCACAGGCACTAGGGTTAAACAAATACTGAGCTGAAGGACTGATGCTGTCCAGAGGCTAACATTCCAGTTCATATATGACAGCACAATTTCGTAAGATTTTGGGTGCTTTCATCCACTTTTTGTTACCTTGTGTGCCATCTGACCTGCATACACAAAATAGGCCTGGATTTTTCTTTCCTACTGGACCAAAAACTTGTATGTTCAAAACAAAAGCTCATTTTAACGAGTCAGATTACAGCTCCTGCTTAATTCTTGGAAATCCTTATTCAGTATGTATGAAACCCCTTTCAATTTTCCTTAATGATTTAGACCATAAAAACCCAAGCTATAACCAGGTCCAGAGGCAGCAGCAATACTGATGACAGCCTCTCCTCCATCAGCCTCTAGCAAAATAATACATGTGCTATGATGGGCAGCAAAAAGAGAAAACCACAATCTTCTCAGGCTGTCTTTGGGCACAGGAGAATGTGCCTTTTCTATCAATTATGTTGGTACAGTGCCTAACTAACAAGTATCCATGACCTCCCACTTCGAAACACAATGCTTTATTCAGACAAACTGCACTAGCCTTCAATGCTTATACTGCAAAATTAATCAGAGAAAACAATGGCTGCAAAACCACATAACTGAAATTAGTCAGGCAGAATTCAAAGAAAGAGCTAATCAGATTTTGTGAGCCGTTTATGTTCCTGAAGTATATAAACATACTACATATTTATTATACATATCTCAAATCTGAAATGCACGTAGAGTTAAGATATCAGCATCTGAAAAAAAAACCCCATAAGCAAAAAACCCAGACCCAAACCAGTGGTTCCTCCAAGCGTGTACTTTGATAAAACAACAAACTCTTCAGTTTATCAGGATGGCTCTGCAAGATCTTTAAAAAGAGTTTTGAAATGTCAAGGTTACATTGCAGAGGCTGCAAAATTCTGCTTTACCGTGAACAGAATTTATTATTTTTGAACAAAACATTAATAAAAAGCCTATTTAGATGACGTTCTTAAATGAGTTATTACAGAATAAAAGTTAATAGTGCAAAAAGGATTTCAGCCCAAAGCATATCCTTAAAGGACAATTCAAATGATGAGGCACAAAATATTGCAGAAAAAATTGCTCACGTCACCAAAGGGACCTTGATAAGAATATGCTTCTCCTGAGAAGTCTTTTAGAAGATGACTCTGGCCACAAGGGACTTCAGCAGTGAACATTTTTTGACTCAGAGAATGTGCCTGCACCACTGAAGCAGCCAACACCAGCTTATCTACATCATGCCCTGCACTGATGAAGTTATTCAGAATACCCAGCAGCTGACAATTGCCCAGAAGCTGTTAGGGTCAGTAAGTACCAGTATGTAAGTCCACAACTTCCATGGTACATAGTCATTGCAAATTAAGAAATGGAAGCTGAAAATTAGGAAATGCAAGGGACAATTTTAGATCCAGACCTTTGGCTGAAAGGAATAGCTTTTTTGTCCAAAGAATTGGCAAGTTTAGGACCAGTAAGTATTTTCTTTCTACTACTACTCACCCACCTCCTCATTCTCCTCCCTAACTTATACTCCAAAGCAATGCAAAATAACAAAACTGTTCCAAGTTAGGCAGCTCCCTGCTCAGCAAGCAGGATATTACAGAACACCTTCTTCAGCTCTGATTTTGCATTGTGTCTATGCACACAAAGTATCTCAAGTCCTTTCTGCATCGTGGTTTTTACACACAGCCAAAACAGAGTTCAAAATAGCAGGAATGTTACTGGTACAGTAAAAAGACAGACTTGGGTACTCACTCCAAGCAGCTCACTAATTCTACCACATACTGTTAGCACCAATGATTCAGAAATAAATGAATTGAAGGAGATAGAATCTTTTAAGCTTTTATTTTAAAAAATAGGTGTTTTTTAAAAGGATTCTAAAGAAGGATTTGGAAGTAAACAGAAATGTTTAGCAACGCAGAAAAGATGGTGTTTGTTTTAAAGGTAAGTAAGAATAATATAGGTTCTAAAGATAATTAAATCTATTAAACTTAGAGGAAGTTGTTTTTATTATGTTTGTATACAGCTTATAACAGTGCCAGTTAATACAGTAAAATGTAAACCAAACTTTAGCCCACACCATAAAGTACAGCAGAAAGATTAAAATCCCAGTTGTCTTAATCAGTTTGACAGCTCTGTAGGAGTGGTGCTCTATTTATGTATTTGAAGATTTATTTTTTGGTTAAACATGAAGATGTTTTCCAATTTAACTTCAAGTCAACTCAATTAAAAAAAATGTATTTTCAAGAGGGTCATCTTCTGTCATGAACATGTTTTAATCTGCTATCCCTTGGAGCATGACAAAGACCTCAGTTGAAAAAGAAAAATCAAGTGAGGAACTACTGTTAAATGCATTTTTTCCCTTCTCAGGCAGAAAATATTTCCTATATGTATTTTCATTTATACATAAATTTAGTTTTGTTCACTGGATTTGCTTGAATTATTTAGCTCAGCTTTAAGGTAGGATTCCACCTCTGACTCTGCTAGGACTATAGGCTCACCTTAAACTGCCTTCTGAATTTGCCTTGCTTTAATAAATTTATTTAAACTGTAAATGTTGAGGTAAGATAGAACAGGGGCTACCCTTCAGCCAAGAATTTAAATGTTTAAGTATATTCAATATATATATAATTGAAATGTATTTAATATAATTTGGACACAAAATCTTATTGCTTTCAAAATCCTCAGTAGATTAAGGGTCATTTTCTTTCTAGTAGCCTGGTTACCAATTATACTTCCATTGCTCTGGAAATATTCCACAAGTGGTTATATAGCCTTCTGTTTTCTGATAAGTAGCTACTGTATCTCTTTCATACATCTATTTATTGAAAAAAGTTAACCTCAAACTGAGGAGGTGATGGACTCTGAAATATCTATAATTAGCTAAATTAATCATCTAAAATGTCATGATTATTTAACAGCAATGTATTAACACATTAGCTATTCTTCAAAAATTAAACCATGTGAGGAGTTTTCCACTTAAAGTGTGACACAGGGAGCAGTCTATTTTTTTAAATCATCAACCAGTAGACTATTAGCTTATTCTGCAACTAATCATTTTGCTGCCAGTAGCAAAACCAAACAGAGTCCCCTGAAGTAAGTTTGCCTTGGTAAGGTTTCAAGATAACAGATTGTGACACAAACCTCCTCAGGTTCATACATTTGCACTGTTATGCCTTTTTGAATAAATACTTCTGTTAAAATGTTTATCCCCTAAACATACAAAGAGCAGTTTCATCCCAAGCACAAACATTATTTTGATATAGATGAGGTGAGTGACTATATATACACTAGAATCCCAAAGTCAACAATTTCTTGGTATCACGAGCAAGCCTCCAAAAACTTGTGCATAGCTGAAAGACACTGGTTTGTGCTCTCATGAAAACAGACAAACAAATCACCAAATAAAACACAAAAAACCACCATGATCAGATACTGGATAGATACTTACATTCCTAGTGAATAGTCTCCCACTCCTGAGAGATAATAAAACAATGAATGTGCTGACAGTATCATGGGTTTAATCATTACTCAGTGCCCCGAATTCTTGAACCACTGAAACGTGCTCTCCCTGAATCCAGATATATCATATGCACTTGCAGTATTATTTTCACACTTCTGATGACAGAAACTCGTTTTCACACTTTGAAGAACCCCCCAACTATCCAGACCATGGAGCCAGTACTTTACTACTCACAACTGATTCCTACAGGCAGCGATCACTAGAAAGATGAACACTGAACCAGATGTCTCTGAGTGAACTGGGACACAGGTCCTGATGTTCAAATTCTCACAGAGGCCTTTAAATACCATGACCTCACCTATGGGATGTTCAAGAACTGTCCAGTTCATACAGGCTATTTCTGTTTGATGCCTGAACTGAAATGAATATGCAGAACAACTTTTCCATGGTTTGACTATATGTGTTCCTAAGCATTTAGATCATCTTCTAAGATAGAAGGTCCATCTGCAATATCACAATTTATAGGTCTTATTGCAAGAAATATTTTTCTATTTTATAACTGTTATTTTGTTCTCCAAGTGTTTGTTTAGAGGGTCAGGTGTCAGGAATACCCTAAGAGAATACCTATTGTGAGAATACATTTCTTATCTGAGAAAAGAAAAAAATCAAAGCACTGAGCCAGCAACACCAATTCTAAGTGTGGGGACTATCACCAGACCAGGGAAAGAATTGCTCAGCATTTGAACAGTGCTTGCTTCCATCACCTGCACCCCAAATGAAGAGCATCTTTCTCTCCCTGAAACTCCCACAACATCTCTTACTCCCTCCAAGATTTGGGAAGTTCATTTCCCACTACATTCCAAAGATAATGTAGCTCTAAATGTTATTCACTGTCCTTGTCTTAATCCTGGTGCTGCTGTTTGGGAGAAGAGGAGCACACTATCTGGAGGTCGTAGTTGTGAATTCAGTTCACATCCTACAGAGAATTTGGCTCTTTAAAAGGAAAAGAAGTGAAGTGAGAACTCAAACCATGGAGCTTTAGCAGAGCAAACGTGTGAAAGGCTCTGAAGAACTTCAGGACTAGCCCTAGCCCAGACCAAAACCCTGTTAAAAAATAAAATCAAATCACATGAGTTGGCAAACTGTTACACCAGAATTTTCATCTTCATTAAACAAAAAAAATCAATCATTTCCTATAATTAATACATAATCAAATTTCTAAATAGACTGAAAATGTACATAGAATACATGGATGTACACTAGTTTCAAACTGTCACCCACAAGATTTTTTAATTAATTCATCCATCAGTACTGGTGACACTATCAATCTTAGGGGGAAAATATCCATTAAGGACCCTAGCTTCAAAGGTAGGCTAAAAAGAAGGTTTTAATAAATTATTGTCACTATTTGCACCACTAAGTCATTTTAATTTCTCTCTAAAATACTCATGATTGCTAAAAATTGACCATATTGTTCTACTTTAGATGTACATTATGAAAACAGAGCCTATTGCCACTGAACTACTATCTCAACAGTCACTTCTTTCCACAGGACATCTTTAATTCTTGAATAATGAAACACTTCCTTGTGGCTCTGTATGTTCACTTTGTAGAAGAATACAGAATCTGTCTCTGGCATTTAATTAGGGGAATGTGAAATTGAACAAACAATAATTAGTTGTTCTTTTAAAATCTTGTTTCCCTTTTATTAATCTAAGATAAGCAAAGACATTCTTACAGCTTAAACATAGGTTGACCCTTACGTTGCAGTGTTCTGTTAGCACAGGCTCTATTGAGCTAATACAAGCATGCACAGTTACAGAAGCTCACCCTAGCAGACTACAGAACGTAACGTCCAAGACTTTTATCACAGCACTAGATCCCAAGAAAGATCTATGGCCTTGAATCAAGTAGAGCAGTATTTGGCTGACAGGGAATTCATAGCATTGATTTTACACAGGGCTCAGGGCATGTGAGGTTAACAGCTTTAATCTCCTCTATAGTCAACGACAGTAAGAGGGATTTCATATTCATATTCACAGCAGCTAAATTTCACCTCTAAAATTGGATGAATACTTCCAATCCTATTTCTAGAATCCAGAACTATTGTTTAGAGGAGACTCAAAACACCTAAAGCAAAGATAAAGCTGGGCAGCTCAGAATGGGATCCTAGGAAGCATTTAACAAACTCAGGAAAAGTCCAGATCTAACCAGTGGGAATTGTTGAAGAAAGGGAGGAAATCTCTGTAATCCAGCCTCTCTCAGCATCCAGCACGTCTACCCATCAGGACAAAGCCAGACTCCAGAACCCATCCTGGAAGTCAAATGAGGGTATTTGTACCGATCACCTTACCCCACATACTGGTTATAGCCCTGATTCTTTTACTTCTGTAGGAGCTCTAGGACTGTAAGCAGCTCTCACAGGGCCATTACTGACATAACTGTAGGTGATGTTCAGTTTGCTGAAGTTCTTAATTATTGGGTGATAGAACTGAAAAGCAGGAATCAAACCAACCCAGCAAACAAAAGGGCAAAACAAACTAGAAGAGAAAATGGCCTTGCTGTACATATTTAATGAATCAGTGGAAACATCCCGCACAAAGGCTGAGAGAGTTAAATTGAAAATGTGCATATGATAAATGGATACAATACTGTCGATGTAATGGGTTTCCTATTTAAATTGTGTGAGGATTTAATCAGTTGGGCACAGCTGTGCAGGATGCACCATAAACTATGTTGAAAAATATGTAGACATGTACATTTATCTGCTACAAATTAAGCTCACTTAGAGGTGGTCTTAATGGACCATGTAGCGATCATTACAAGCATAAATTTTCAACTGTCTGTTTCCAGTGAATTTGCTTTGAAAAAAAATAAATTAACGTTCATCCTTAGTGGAGCACAGTAATAAATGGAAGTACCCTTAATCTGTTAAGCACTAATAACCTAGCAATTATTCATTATGAACCCCATGCTGTATAATGTATGTCTGTTACAATTTTATTAGTGATTCTTTACTTAACCTGCAAAGGTATCATTTTTATTCCAACATACACCTTGTAATTATATGATGTTTAAAGTGATATGTCATTAAATTTACAAAATCCCCCATCCCCTTGGTTTATTGTAAAGCACCTGTACAATATAGTATTAAGACTAGTAATCATTTATGACTTTCAGACTCTCTGCTGCTACAAAAGGCAGCAACACCCACCTTAAAGATCAAAAAAGCTATGTCTTTATTACAATGCAACTCATAAATAACATATAAATTATTTAACATGGGAAATGAATAACACTGTAATCAAAGTGAATCTGTGACCCATTTGGAGCTGACTAGAAGGTCACAGCAGTCGTCAGTTCTCCGACAGGGACTGTCACTTGGAGTCGCTGCTATGCTGTTTTGGTGTACCTGTCTTACTCACTTCATCTCCACTCACTGAGGGGCCCTTTCTCACACACATACTGCAGTGTTGACCAGAATAAAAGTTTTTACACCAGAAATGAGGAAATCCACGCTTTTCACTGAGTTATGCTGGCCTGCCTCTTTTCTGACCTTTTTCTTTTACCTCACCTCTTTTCTACCGGTCTGAAAAGACATTATTTGCTCTAAGAAAGCAGATGAAGCCATTAAGCTTCTTGAATAAACACCAGAGGAAGTTGGAAATAACAAACCATGCTCAAGCTAGCAACAGGGCAAGTTCTTATGGAGAACTGATGTGTCTCAACCCTATACATTGAAATTTTGGCCTTCAGCACCCTAAAGATTATTTCCTTTCATTACCACTTTCCAGGGACATTAGGTGAAATGCATTGTCATTAAAAAAAATCCAAAGAAGAAGGTTTATGACTTATTTTTATTTTATGTGGAGTCAAAGTTTGTCTAATAGATTTCTTTATGAGAGCTTGCTTGCTAGTTCCTTTGTCAGTTTAACTGTTTAAACTGCAGTTTTCCAACATGCTCTACTTTGTCTTTAATGCATTTGCCAAACATTCGTCCAGCTTTAATCCGAACTGATGAGGACAGACACTGACATTTCCTGCTATCGTCCTCTCAGAAGCCAGGAGCTGCTAGCTCTCGTGCACTTGCAATTTTCCCTCAGCTGACACTCCTGGCAAGAGAAGCAATCTGACCGAAACGTAAGAGGCGGGGAAGCAGAAATGGCATGAGGCATATTCCTGCAAAGTGAAGGACTGGGGAGGGGGTGGGGGGTGTGTATGTGAAGAGTAATCATTTAAGCATGCTTCAGTCAAAATAAAAACGAGAACAAGAGAAGAGACCACTACATATGGAAACACGACCAGGAGAAGTCTTTGATTACATGAGAGGCTAGTATATATGTTGTATATATAATGAATACTTTTTTCAGTTCAGTGGTTGATTCAGAGACACTGTCACATCAGATTCTTTATATTGCTCTGAAGGATCCTCGTGCTGAAATGTCAGCTGGTCATATCACCTAAAGGAAAAGAGAAACTGCCCTAACATTATGCACAGCAATTCCATTGCTCCGTTCTATAGAGCACTATTTTCTAAGAATAGATATTTTAAAAGGAAGCTCTCCTTCAGTGTGAGCCAGAGGCAACTGAATTTTACCCTGAATGTGGCTATAGGCTTTTTGGAAACATTTAGAAAAATTAAATATTCATGTATTTGGTTTAGAAAAAAAAAATCAGGACAGTAAAGGCATAAACTGGAATAGCTTCAACAGAAATATTTTTAACATTTACTACTACAACTTGAAGTATGGATATTCTGGCAAAGTAAAACACCACCAAAGAGAACAAATTCTTGGAAAAAAAACCTTTTTCTTCCTGTACTTCCTAGGTGTTCATGAATTATTTTCCTCCCCAAACAGCAATGTCCAGGAGTCTATCCCTCTAACAAGAGCAATGTGCAGTGCAATGAACCACTCCAGATCCAACTTTTTTTCAATATCAGTTTCCTGTGCTCCGCTTCTCCTTTCTCCACAATCAATTCCAGAAAAGCAACTTGTCATTTTTTACAGGCCTAGATGTACATCCTACCTTTCATCACTGGCATAAGCAAACATTTAATAAAACATACTTCCAGTGAACAATGCTGCTTCGCATTACCCCACGTAATTCCTTGTGTCACAGATTGTATCCTACTGGATTGAGAGAACACACAATGTCATACCACCTGCGATAAAGCCACTCTCCAAAGGACCAGGCAAGTGCTAGCTGACCACCCAGCAGGAAGCAATATGCACTTCCACAAAGGGAGCTAAAAACTGTTTACAATTAATTAACTGGTTTTGAGACTGGGATCAAACCACTATGTTCTCAACACACAGTTAGAAGAGTGGCAATGCCATACTTAGTGGAGGTTTGCCATCACTTTGTATCTCTTTCCTTGTTTCAAGGCACTCTCCCCATAGTGTTCACCTTCCCCTGCATCTCCAAAAGTATCTGTGGAATTTTTCATATGCACACGCACTTCATCCGAGCCGAGCTGATGTGCCCACACTAGCACTGTGATGAATCTATAACCTGCATCTCTAGAGAAGTTATTTTGGGTTTGCTGCTATCCTGTGATCCTCCATAGCATCCAGTCAGGTAAGAACACTGGAAGATTGAGACATGCAGGCTGACTTTATGCTCACACCCAGCTACGTATTTATTGTTCAGTTTCTGTAACTATACTTGTATTTACCATTAGGTTTAGCAGGATAATTATAATAAAATGGGATACATATAAAATATAATATTTTCCCAGTGCCATGTAGCAGATTAGACTGCAGAAACTGGTTGTCCCAAAATCAAGAATGACGTTAATCAGTACTTAACATTTAATTTGAACCATGTTCTAAACTAACTGTTAAACAGCCAGACCACCAAGTGAAGAACTATAGTCTTCCAAAAACTAAAAGCCCTTTCACTATGTTTCCTGTAGAGTCTATTCTACAGTTTTATTGTGATAGAGGAATAAAAAGAACAACTACAGCGATATCATAAAGTGTTAAATAAATAAAATTGAAAATCACTCTATTTCAGTTTTTTATGATTCCAGACCAAGCCACCACCTAACTAGGTAAAGGTGTCAGAGCTATACCTTGTGAACAAACATATATATTCCTGGGACACCACTACAGACAAAGAATTTGCTTGGAAATATGAGGAAATAAATTAGGTCTAATTGACGACCTTTTGTAATGCAGGAAGGTAGCCTCCCTTCACCAGAGCACTGCAGTTCAGCTGCCAAACTGTCACTGAACTACTGCTCCCAGCTAACGATGCTGTGTGAGTGTAAGAACACCAGCCAGGCCTTTTGTCTCTATTTTTCTTTTTCACCTTAATGATTTTTTTTTACTGAAGTGTGTGTAAACTAAAGATCATTCAAACCAAAGTTAACAATGTGAATTTATGCTGTTGTGGATGTGTGAAAGCATGGCTACTTCCTGACCAGAACAGCCTGCAGATTGAAAGTCAGCCCCATGAAATGAACGCTCCACTACAAAACAAAAACTAGAATAAAGAAATCAGCAGGTCCACAGCATAACAGCTCTCAGGAAATTCCTAAGTTAAAGCATGTAAGAAAAGGATCACCACACATCCACATGTTTTTGTTTACTTTAAAAGGCAACAAAAGTAACAGAGCTGGTTGAGTTATCCTTTGGCACCTCACAGTCCAGGCAGTAGAAAATTTTTAGTTCACAAGACAGACATCTTCACACAGCCCTGAAGCTGGCCTTCAAAGCAATATACCTTGTATAGGCCAGTGACTTACCAGTCAGGATAGAAACTTGTCTACATTGTTGCAATAAGATTAAGTGCTTGCCTAACTATAAGGTCTAGCAGATCCATTTTGAGTTGCACCCAGGTGAGGTGATCATTTTATTTAAACAAGGTTGATAATCAGCACTATTTCACAGCAGAAGTCACAGGTAAAGAAACCACCAATAGGCTACTGAAGCTCTAATTCATCAAAATAATGAGTGAAAGCACCAGTCACATCTTCTGTGCCTCTGCCTTATTGTTATTATTAACAGACATTGGGTTTTCTTAGCTGAATATTCTTTAGAGGACTTTCATCTGGCCTTTCCACTGTGCATTCTGTTGGTCCTCAGTTAAGTCCTGTAACTAGGGTCACCCAGACATAAGGCAAAACAACTGAAGCTTAGTGCATTTTCTTTTAATTCAAAATATGCTCTTTGCCCTGTCTGAACACAATCTCAGCATCTGTTCTAGGATACTCTGCCTAAACCACTCCAGATTGTGCACCCCTTGGACCATATCATACTGTATGTTTAAACATCCATCAATGCAAAGGAACGTGAATCCTTCTTTGGGGAGTATAAACATGAATACAGCGAGATAAACAAATCAAATCAGTGACGTTTTATATCAAAAATAATGTAAGACAGTATGCACAGTTATATTAGAATTGTTCTCTAAACCACCTCTAGCTGAAGTTCTTTCATCTACTTGTTGGTATCCCTAGCTACAGTTCACAATACTTTAAAAACCATCAGAACAAAAGGCGGTTTACTTTTTATATTCTACAGAAGGCCATTAGGACTATCACATCTGTTCATACTTCTGTAGTAAATCAAAGGAAAACATTTTTCTTCTCTTTATAGAATTTTAATGTTTTCTAACTTTGTTTATGTTACACAATTTCTCATGACTTATTCAATTTTTAACAATTTTTCTTGTTTTACTAATAATTTGAGATGAGTTGTATGAAAAATTTTCTATAAATTAGTAAAGGATCAGCACCTTGAGCTCCTGGCAAGCACAAGTCAATAGGTGGTATGCCAGCAGAGTACTAAACACAACTACTTGTACAGTCGGAGACTTTTTTTCCTGCTGCATAGTTACTTAGGTCATTTACAACTTCTCCAGTGGTATATGGATGATTAGAGAAGCAATTCTAACTAAACCTGAACATAACAAAACACCTATTGAAAAGAAAGGTAAGAAAGATCCAGCAAATGTACAAATTCAGCATGTATAAAGTATAAAAACATCCTGGTTTCTTTGTTTTTTGGTTTTTTTTCTCCTCCTTGTGTGATCTTAAATAACAGTTTCTGTCACAAAGTGATTACTTGCACATTTAGATAACAGCTTGTCCAGGTTCATTTTTTAAACAGGTAACACATCCCATATTCATTAAGATTTTTTGGTCTATTATAGCATGACAAGCATGAAAGGTTTTAATAGATACTTCGGCCTTTCACCATAAAAAAGTTCATGTTTTAGTAGTAAAGACTGAGTTCTCATACAGAATGCTGGTTTAAGATCCACATCAAAACAGGCATGTTAAAACTGATTGCTTAGATGTTGCTACTGCTGCTAGCATCAATGTTTTAAAAAACCATTGCTTTTTCAGCAATACAGCAACCAATGGCCCCCTAAACTAAACCTGAAATACAAAAGGTTTGTTTGTAAGAAGATCTGAACATCCTCAGATGTGTTTAAAGTCATGGAAAATCAAAAGTAGATGTTTCTGACTACTTCTATACTAGTGAAAACATTTGCAGGTTCCCAGAAATGGAAAACCCTTTACCATGCTGGGTCAAAAATCAGGCTTGCACTCTTTGGCCTCCGGGTGGAAGCACACAGGAAAAAGGGAAGCTTGTGACTTTTCTCCTAAAGCCATCCAGTTCAATGCTCGGCATCAAACAGTCCAACTAGGTACAGCCTATGACAATCACGTTCCAATTTTTTTTGGAAAAAGATTGTATTGGAGCATTTTTACTGCATTAACTAAGAAAAATATGTAATATTTATAGTCTGTGCATGACCATAGTTTAGAACACTGAAAAAAACACCAAGTTTAATAGCCTTTTATATTTCATATTAAAGAATTGATACTATTGATGAACAGCCACTAAATCACAAATCCTGCTCTTGAACACTGAATTTAAAGTTCAGGACTCTGATGCTTGAGGGCATAAAATTCCTACATTTTGGGGTAGACAAGATATTAATTAATTTAGTTCTTTTTGAACTGAAATAAATTATAAATTACTTTCTCCCATTACTCTTAAGATCAAATCATCACACAGGAGGTGCGTGTGAATTTTCATGAACGTGATGACGATTTTATGATTATAAATCTTCATAAAGCTTTACACTCTTATAACAAAGTGAGGAACTACATTCCAATCTACATTTCAGTAAATCTTTGTAAAAAAGTCGACATTTACTTCACCACTTTGAAGAATTTTAGTTGGGAACAGAACAGAGAATACAACTAGACCTTACGTAAGCTTCCTTCACTGGCAGACCCAAAGATCTTCTGACTTTAACAAGAAAGGCATTCATATGTCCATTAACACCATGGTCATCAGGGTAAGAATCTCACAAATTGTAATTATAAAGATTATGAAGTCATACTGATTTATACTGAGCTGAAAAATCTGGCCAGTTAAATGTAATTAAACACATCTTCTCCTCAGTAAGGAATAAAGTACATCTCCATAGCATCACCACATGCACACTTTGGTCATCTCCTCCCATATCTGCCCCAGGAACAAAGGACAAATTGTGCACAGAATAAATAGATAATAACTGAGAATAGTAACTCAGCCTAATTTTTATTAATATTTTCACCTGATGATGTGTTATCTGCATCCTTAATCTATTACCTGATCTGTTTGTATCTGAAAGGAGATTTTTAAATGTTTTTGGCAACGGATCAATGGCAGTAGCCATTTGGCAGTAGCCAAGGTAATATCCTACCACCAGTGCTTGAGCTCTGGAAGGACTTCAAAACAGCAAGAGATGGGGTTTTTTTCAGCATCTTGAGCTTAAGATAAAAAAATAAACACCACATAGTAAGCCCAAGTCATACAAATATTAAAATCCCTCTTGTGTTTGTCACTCTCCTCAAGCACATGGTAATATCACTAAATAAATATCAGGAAGCCTATGGAGAATTGCCTTCAAAATCTCAGGGTGTACTGTGACAGAACTAAGCATTCCAATTTCAATTCACTTCTTGGATTAACACACACCAATAACAATCAGGTACTTTTTTTCATTTTAGATATGAAAAATATATACCCTGGTTTTAATTAAATTTCAATTAAATTAACTTCATAATCTCATTTTCTATTTTAACTGCTAAAAAATAATTAAAAAAAAATCTAAGCAATAACCCATTCATAGCTAAATGGTTTCCAGCTATCTGTGCATGTATGACAGAAGTTATTTTCATTTCCTCCCCATAAACACCATGTACTAACCTATGCACCATACTTCAGCCACTAATACCAAAACAAGATGCTAATAAAGTAAAGGTTCACTTCTTGTTCACTGAATTGCATTTATTGATAGATCAAGACTCTGAGCTGAATTCAGGTAAGCCCACAGAGAGATTATTTAAAATAAAGACTAAAATGCTTTTCACAGTGCACTTATTTTTGAGTTATAAGCAAAAATTCTATCAAGGTAAAAAAAAAAAAAAGAAGTGATGTCAAAGGGGATTTGTTTCAAATACACCTAGTATGATAAGAGTTTTGAAGATTTTACCTTGGCATTTTTTCAGCAGTTGTTTTTTGGGAGGGTGGGGGAGTGTTTTTCATTTAGTTTTTTGTTGTTATTGTTGTTGTCTTATTTGTGTGTTTTTTGTTTTTAACACCACAGTGATTATGATTGGATACACACTACCCACAGGCAAAGGATTTTATGGCCTGATGCATAGGCAAGGACATAAGTACAGAAAGTTTAGAAGGTGCTCAAGTTTCCCACAGAACTGGAAACACAGTCCTTGAAATCTTCATCTTTCCAGTGTCAGAATCATTGTTCAACTCTCAGAATCATTTAGTCAGCTCTCTCCATTCCTCCATGGCCTGTATCCACTGCAGCTAAGTAATGCTTCCCCTCTAATTTCAAAAATAGTTAGTTAATTGTCAGCATAGTGCATTGCAGATATAAAACACTAAAAAAGTTAGGGCACCTAACTTTCCCTGTTTCTTTTACACAGACCTTTAATCTCTCCATTAAGTATATACATATACACAATGTGTGTATCATGAGTAAAAGGAGATGAGAGATAAAAAATACAAACAGTAGAGAAACCTACGCATTCCCCATTTTAAAATAAGCAAATAAAGGACTTCTCATTTCTCTTTCTCAATTGTGTCCAATATGTTCCAGGTTTTTTCTTCTCACATATATAAACTACACTCCTGATGTTTTCACTGGTTTTGATGTATGTAGAGGTTGCAATATACATTTAAAACATAAAATGTTCCATCCTTCAACCTCATAATCACTTTTTGTCCCGTTTCATCTCCCCACTTTCACAAGTTTTTTGTTAGGGTCTGAAACATGACCTGAGAGCCATGCAGAAGACCACTACGTCTATAAAGCATTTAAGGTATAGCACATAAGAGTCCCCCAAAATAGATTTCTACATGTTTGTATTTACTTTCCCTCATTTTGAGTGCTGAAACAGATATAAGTTAAATAAGCCTCTATTCCATACATGAAATACAGTATGAAAAGTTATCATTTAATCCACAACAACTCCCCCCTTTCTGTTATACACAGGGTATACACAGAGGCTCTGGTCAGCTTTCTCCAGCGCGCACGGCAATACAGCAGAGAGACATTACAGCAAATGTTTTCTCCCTGCTGCACACGTAAGAGAAACACACAGATCGAGATCTGGCGCAAGGCTGAGGGCAAGCCAGGCTGACCAGCAGTGGTCCATTACTCCCGAAGGGCATGGCCAGCTGGCACTGGGCCTTCTCAGGCCCCGTGGCTCCTGCCATACGGCTCCAAGGGAGCATTCACAGCTCCTTTTTGCAGCGTAAGCAGGGGCACCACAGAGCATGCTGTCTCCAGCAACACTGAGCCAGTCTGTCCCACACGGTATTTTCGTAAAGTAGCGTGATGTAATTAGGAACCCCTTAGTCTACAGCTAGTAAAAGTAGAACTCTATTACTGATATTTATATTCTGTCACAAAGGTATGCAATCATTTTATTTGGCTATAGTATACATTTCAGACTAGATCAGATCAGGGTATTACTGCAAGGCAAAATGTGAAAAGCAGAAGCATAAAAAAGCTGAACAGATGATGTACATTTTGGTTTAGTGGTTGAATCACAAAATCACTATATTCTGATTATCAGAAATCTTCTCTTTGCCCTGAAGTGAAATGGCTTTTCGGTTTCACTTTCCTATACCTACTCTGTAAATTGGATCAATTTTCAATTGAAAAAGTAATTTGAACTTTAAAATCAAAATATTTTTAATATACCACAAGAAGCATTCAGTTTTTCTGAATTTTATTTTCTTTCCTATTGTAGTAGATATGGTTTCTCAAACTCAGCCCATAGTCATAAGGGGATAACTTCATCCCATTTAATAACTGATAACTGAAAAGTGATCACTGATGATAATTTTATACACTTACATGTGACATACCTCAAAGACAGTATTTTCAGATTATCTAAAACAGGAATAAACATTCTTTGAATTACTGCTATCAGAAACAGGATGGGTATTGGTGTCTCCTACACAAGAACAACAATTTGGACAGTTAACTGAGATAAGGCATGACTGCATGCCAAACGGTCTGGATGCAACATCCCTCGTCGGCACCAGCACCCAAGGCCTACCAAAGGAATAAGTAAGAAGTCTAAATCAGTCTCAACTCTTACACGCCGGGTTTGTCCATAAGTGTAAGCCTGTTACTTGCAGGAGAGCTGAACACAGTCCAAAGAAACCAAACCAGCGTATCAGTGGAAACTGCAATTGATCTCTACATAGGAGGCCAGCAAGTTAGGAAGAGCAAACAGCAGTCACAGGCTGGAAAGCAAATTTCCAAGACATAATACAGAGATGTACATTTGCAAAGTGCATAGGCATTCAGCCTACTGCTGTGTACCACTTAAGAAGTTACACGTATGTGTATCATTCAAGTGAGCAGTAAGGATGCAAATCAAAGCTTCTGTGGAAGTGATCTGTGGTGTTTGGTAAACCAAGCTTCAAACTCTCAGTTAAAAATTAAATCTAACCTGGAATAGGTGATGGCAACCACTTGAAATGGTTTGAGCTTTATTTCTGAGCATCTTGGGGCTGAATTTGAATGTGTGATCTTTGAAAAGCCTTTAAAAAATGTTTGGGGAAGATATGCAAGTGTTCAGAGACTTTATGCTGTAACTGTACATCTGGCACATTCTATGGCATTTAAGGCTCATTAAATTCTGAATCTTGTGTCATCTGCCCTTGGCTTAAAATAGTTTTGTGTAAGTCTTTTGTCTCTAGCTTCCTCTTTAACAGAGGTTGTTTCTGTCAATCTCTAAACTCCCCTTATTCTATCACATCAGTTCCTCAGCAACAGCATACATTCAGATTATAGCCCCAATTCTCCACAATTTGACTCCCTTTCATGTTTGCATAGAGGAGAGCAAAAAGAACTGAACAGTTTACAAAAATCCTCTATGAATAAGTAAGAAATTAAGATCATTTCAGGACAACTTTTTGTAGTCAACTCTTTTTTTTCCAATTACCTCAAAAGTAAATTTGTCAAACTAAAGGTTCAGCCCAGTTTTCTAACACCTATAAAACTCTGATTGTTAACAGTAAAGTTTTCTATACAAATAGCCTAGGAAGTGCCCCAACATTCAGTTATTTCTACAAACACCACCACTTTAAGACCACTAAAGACACAGACATAACACCATCTAGGATGTCTCAAGTTGCTGTGTTTCTTGTCATAAATCAAAAGACTCATCACAGTAGCAATGTTACATCCCCAAATAAATTTACCTTTAATTTAAAGCAACCATTGGAGATTAATAAAACATGATTAAAATTCAGAGATGTTTAGTGAAATCAAGAAGTATCACATCACTGCTGTCTGATTTCAATAACCTTTTGAAGTTACTGGGGGAAGACAGAAAAATAGACTGTCTTATTACAGGTGAGCAGTACAGCTTTTATGACAAATTTCTTCCCTGCTGTAAAGACATGACTGAAAAGGTACAATGCTTCATAAAATGAAGCATCTTTTTGTATGATAATAACAGTTACATTTTTCCTCAATTCCCATATGCCTCTAGCTTAATTTGTAATGATATAACTCCTGCAATGGAATAAATCTGTACTGTAACCTTAGCAGCTAGTGTAGGAAATGTCAGTTATCATTAGCCTGCGTATAAATCTGCCTTTTTTTGGTAAGCAGGATAAAAGAAAGACCACTGAACCACTAGAAACTCAAAGCATATGTTCGTGCAAAAAGGACATTCAGCACCGTGAGTCTTTTCCACATCCTTCTCTTTCAGGACTGAAGAATGTTTTTTAGAAAGAAAAGGAAATATACAGAAATGTGTTGCCATCAAGTTGTAGTACATCTTCATAATTGCTTGCTGACACAGCTGAGTAGTCATAAAATATCATAAAGAGTAAATGAGTTGATAATGTAAAGCAGTAATTAGGATTTTGTGCATGCTTACACTATTTACATATTTTAAAGCTTTGATATTAACATGTCAACTTTAATAGTATGTAAATGAATTCCCTTGTGAGAGATTTATTCTCCTCAGCATTAGACATGTATTCATTCACAACAACTGTAAATTTCCTTCCTTTTTTCTCTTTTTAGAGACACTTTTCAGGATCTCATACAAAATGTTTTCCCTGCAATCCCCTATCCAGATTCATTAAAGAAGTTTATAGCTCTAATGGATGGAACAGCAGTAGCCACCAGCTCCACATATCACTGTGCTATAAAAACACACACACACGGAGTCTCTTTCTGCCTGAAGGTTTTACAACCATCTAAATAATAAGAGATTATTCAGTGATCTAGTATTTCTGCCTTTTCCTGGCTAGTGCTGGTGCTCACCAGCAATCTGATGTCACATACTTAAGCTGAGAATCATGATAACACATCACAACAGTGGTGCCTCGGAAGAGACACAGACCAAAGGTATTTCAAGAGATTCAGGAAAAAAAAACATAAATATGCCTTTCAATTTTTTGCCCTATTCATTGTGTTCCTGATCAACCTTGTTCTTCTGTTGACTACACATATGGAAAGTTTTCATCCTTCAGATGAACATCACTTTATTAGAAACAGTTGGAAAACAAAGGTATGGCGTGATTTGATTTAAAGAAAAGTACACCCTAACATCAGTTATTGCTTTATGGTGCACTGCAATTTAGTTCTGGGTGTACTGCAGAACCCTGCATAATACAGCTACAGTTGCCTGGCAACAACCAGGAACTATATCAGAAAGCAGCAAAGGTGTGAATGAATAAACAGAAGTGACAGTGACATGTGAAAATGCCCTGTAAAACCAGTGCTAGAATGCCTGACCAGACTTTCACAACATTTCAAGGGGAACGTTGGATCAAATTCTGCTCATCATTAAAGTAGGATTAAGGTGTGTACATATAAACTGGATCTGGATAAACAAAGTATAAAATCTGGAGAAATGGCAACTTAACAAATATATTCTCCTAAATTTGGATACTGAGCACATACACATAATAAATACCTAACACTACCTGGAATAGATGAGGTGGAATTGATTAAAACTCCTGACAGCTCTAGGACCTTGTCAGGCACCCATTTGGTGCTACAGTCCTGGAAACCAAGAACTCACACACTGAATTTGAAAGACTCCTCACACTTCTTTCCATTCAGAAACTCCTGTGCTGAGGCACTGAACTGGTTTCTAATTTGTACTTCAGTTATTTATTTGCAAGATTCTTTTGTTATAACCAACAGCCACTTTAACATAGAAGGTCCATGACATACAACTACACTGCACAGGGACCAGTTAATACTGTCTGGAAGTATTTTAGCTATTTTACTGCACCACAATATTTTCTTACAAAAGCAGTTCCTTTTTAATATGAACACGTAATTGGGTGAGAATAGTTAGATACAAGAAAAGACTGAAGACTCAATGAAAAGGAAGACATTTCATAAAGACAACACAATTACAGGTTTGATGTATGAAATACACAAAACAGCCCCTCAGCTGGTAGATATCAGAGAAACCACCATCGGCCAGCAAAGCCAAGCTACTTTATAACAACTAAGGGACTTACTCTCTTTCACAAAAAGATACTGGAATATACAGCTAAATATAAAACTACCTTTTTCTTTTCTATAGGTAAGAAAAACTCCAAGACAATGTGATCCAGCAGAGATTGATTAGTCAGAATTACACTGACGTAGTGCTGGGGCAGAAAGTTGCATGAGGTCATCTTCCTGAACAGATGGTCTAGAGATATTGGTTTTAACTAGCACATGGTTGAGTAAATAATGTTTAAGTTTTCTTTGAGAGCCTGGGGAGTGAACCAGATAGAGTTGAGTGAAATACCTGTGCCTCCTGCCCACATCATCTGCTACTCCTAGGGTTTTCATTTCCTGCACTGTTTGTGCTTTATCACACGGCTCACTGGTCAGGCAGTCTGTGCCCTTGGTTCAAAGAGCTTTTACTGGAAGATTGAGAGAGATGTGCACTTAGTTTCAATTTGTAATTTCTTTATATACAGTTTGCTCCTTACAGGCAAAAATCAGTCAACAGAGACAGAAGTGTGTGGCCGAATTGCTTTCTTTCGGTCAGTGTAACGAATTTCATACGCAGTAATAAATTACCACAATAGGATAAAAATCTACACAATTAGTTGTATGCATGATTTGGTTTCTGTTCAGATTAAATGCTCATTTGAACACACAGATATTTGTTAATTCTCATGATGTCCAAGATGGACAACTCTAAGCACGTGCATTTACAATCTTTTTCATTTTATTATATCATACAGTATATAAGTTTATTATAGCTTTTGTTGAAAATCAATTAAAGTGATTGATAATAAAGTACAGCAGGCTTCACTAAGACTATTTTAATTCTTTGAAGAGGAACAACTCTTTATATGCAGCATCAACATAGCTGACTTTTTGATAAATGTCTGACTATCACGCTTGCTTTTCACGCTAAAAACTCTGGGAATGTGACTGTTACAACATTTAAATGGTATCTGAAATAACCCGTCTGCATTCCCCCATGGAACACACAATCAGGAGTGTAGGTCATCTAATTATTCATTTAATTCTTACTAAAAACTCGCTGCACCCTTCAGCTTCACTCTCTAAAAAACTGCTCACTGCTGGCAGAGATTCCACATTTCTGTTTTTAAAAACATGAGCATATTTTTAAATGCACACGTGCATACTTCACTCATCACTAATCTCCCACTGATGGTTATAACAAAAGCTAAAAAAGAAACCCATAAAAGAATAGCACTGACATTCTGATACGTCTCATTAAAGCCAAGACATGAACTAAAGAGGAGATTCCAAATGGCCTTCTGTAAAGCAGCCAAGGGTACAAAAAGGAAGAGGAAGAGAGACAGGTACTATTGCACATATCAGAGTGATAAAAAAATTCACTTTCAAATTTGAATTTTCAATCCCATCATTTTTAATCACAACAATTCAGGGTAGCATGATCTGGGCTAATGGAAATTTGTCACAGAAACCATCAGCTTCCTCTTGATTTTTTTTTTTCAAGTTGTTTTATAACACTGATGAAAGGACGAACCCTTGTGGCAGCAGAGTCTATGGAAAAGGTGCAATCAAAACCTCCCACTTCACTAAAGCCTCTTATAAATAAACCCACCTAACAAACTACACAGTTTGCAATGACCAGGTTTCACTTGGGACACCAGAGCTATACACTCATTACTAATATAATGGCAGACAAGTGTTTTTCTCATGCTTTTATGACTGCAATGTCATTCCTGTTTGACTTCACTGACATGAGTCGTGGCAAAATTGCTTATGACATAATTATGGAAATACACAGCTTATTATTGCATAATAGCCTTACAAATACCATACAGACACCATTATGTAAATGTGAATAGTTGAGCAATGGTTGTTGATGTCAATATGGCCCTACCAGAATAAGCTAATCAAATAAAAGGAGATGTTCAAGGGAGGAAGGAGTACTTAAAAGTTAGGGCAAAAATCTGACGTAACTTCAGGAAAAGGGATTTCTATTCAGTTGATCCCAAGGCACTATAAATCAAGAAATAATGGATGATATACACATCAAATTCTACATTCTCTCAAGCTAGTTTTGCAGTTACTCCTGAAGTTAACAGAGAGGGAGGTAGGGGGAAAGAGAGAAAACGAAAAACCTCCTGAATCAAGTATGCCACCTGAAACATTTGTGAAATCTGGTAACAACTACCTTCTGCAAATGCTTTTCAAAATCTTGAAATTCAAGTTTCAAGGGAGATATGTGGATGCTACCTCTGAGCTGCAGGGATGCCTATCATTATCAGGCTGTTGACTCCAGTACACTTTCAGCCTCTCTCTGGCTTCTGAATACCCTGGGACACTTGGAGCACACAAAAACATATTAGCATTGGAAAAAAAAGGCTTGCTTGTTCTTGTGTTTGCCACACAATATGAATAATAAACAGCATGTAAAAGCTTGCAGAAAGTCACAGAATCACAAAACTACCAAGGCTGGAATAGACCTCCAAGATCATGAAGTCCAGCCTATAACCCAACACCATGACATCAGCTAGACCACATCACTAAGTGCCACATCCAATCTCTCCTTAAACACCACCAAGGATGGCAACTCCACCACTCCCTGGGCAGCCCATGCCAGCATCTAATCACCCTCTGCGTGAGGAAGTGGTTCCTAATACCCAACCTAAGCCTCCCTGGCGCAGCTTCAGGCCATGCCCTCTCATTCTGTCACTAGCTGCCTGGGAGAAGAGCCCGACCCCGGGACACTGAACAGGAACTATGCCCTTTTAATCAACAATGGCACCAATAAATACTACATAAAACAAGAACAACAGTTTACTTGAAGGAAAAAAAGAAAGTTTCAAAATATTCTTTAAATCTATAATGCATAGCCCCTACCAGCCACATGATCTGCCTTTTCACTGAAGGAATTACACAATTACACTGAAATATTTTTGAAGGCCTAGTTACCTTACTTATTTGGCATTCATCCAGGCAAGCTTCTGCTATAACAATCTTAAGGAATTCTACTTTAAAGATAACCATACAATCCATTAACTATACAAAATAAATTTAACTGCATAAAAAGTGAGTACAACAAATGTCAATGGATTTCAAAGAAGTATTTACATTGATATCATTAAAACACATGACTACAGCGTGGTACATAAATAGAAAACTATTTACAGAACAAAGGTTCAGCTAATGGGTGAAGAGATCCAGACTGAGTTGCTACCATTTTCTGCACCCTACCCACTTTTTTGCCAGAAATCAGTCAAAGTGTATTACTTCCAGCATATACATTCTGTTCTAAATGCAGTGACAAAAAATTGCAGTATAGACTACATCTCTGGTTTAAAACTTATTTCATATGGCTGAAAGAGTTTTAAATAAATACTTTTGCAATTCAGTGGCACTATACTGGGCACATATAAAAATAGTATCATCTCATTTATTTGAATCTTTTTTTCCTTCAATCTCATTGCAAAATAAAATTTACAGTATTCCTTGATCATTCCTCCCTGAAGCTCCTGGGAGTCAGGAGGAGAGAGTAGGAGAGTAGGACCAGCAGGAAACCAAAGGAGATGCCCACAAGTACAACATTAGATGGATACATTGACAGGCATGTACGTGTATTTGGAATGTCTTCTGATGCAATGAAAGCAGCTAGGAATTATATACAAAGAGTTGCTAAGCATTTTTAAAATTACTTTTTATGCATTGGCAGTAGGCCAAGAAAACAGGCATGAGACAGCAGAGCTTGGGGCTCAGTTTTCTCACCTCCTTCTTAATTTAGCGTCTTCATGGTACAATCCCCAAAAGAAAGATTAAGATGCCCACAGATGGGTCCACTGGGGTTCAACTTCTACTTCACGCATAATGCTACAGTAAATCACCAGGAAATCCCTCTTCTCAATCATGTGTGGCTGTAAAGCCTCAGTGCAAGACTTTGACTCTTGAATGTGGACCCTGTGAATCAGAAGAGAGGACCCAAGCTCCTGGAAAACACATCACCTTCCATTTTTACATTAAAAAATATATATAATTCCCCCAAATGAATGGCAAAGATTCATCTGACAGTTCTGGAGGAGCCTCTTTGCTACACAAGAAAATGTGATTAAGACAAATTTTCCACCTAGTACTTGTAAGTATATTTTAAAGGTCTAAAGAACTTATTTCTTCTTTCACTAGAGAGAAACCGCCTATTATTTCTGGGAAGAAGGTATTGTACTCGTTTTGATGCCACACTAGAAGGCCCAAAGGATGTTTTGCATTGCAGCCTTTGTGAGGACATGTAATAGTTTTAGAGAAGTGAAATGAGGCAGCTCTGAAATGGCTATAGCCACAGCTAACATGCAAAAGTCAGTACATTTATGGCTTCCCAGCAGAAAGGAAACTGCTACTATTTTGGCTGGACATGTTAATTTTTCTCAGACTGATTAAATAATAAAGGGTTCTCTAGGGCTTCCTAACATTCCTCTGTACATCACTGTGATTAATGTAACAGAGCCAAAAACCTCTCTGCAAATAAACAGACATTTTCTAAACCAACCCAGCCAAAAAATAAATAAATAAATAAAATGTATCATTTTCACATTCTCCTGTCCACTGATGCATGGCTTCAATGGGGACAGCTGTTTGGGATGTCACATTCTGCCATCCAGGATCTAGCAAACACATCTGGTGCTCAAACATGGTTTCTTTGCTCCCCAAAACTTATGACCATGTGTTCAGGTGGCACTCTGCCTACACATCAGTTGGTCAGACTCTTCAGAGTGTTTCGTTTGCAGGAGGAGGCAAGCAAGTATGAGTGTGGATGGTCAGACTGCTCACTCCTAAAGAAAAACCCTCTGCCATACTAGCTCCTCCTGCTTTTCAAATTGCACTCTCATATCCAGTGCTTTCTACAACTTTACTCTCAGCTGTGCTTACTGACAATTAATTGAGAACAAAAAAATAAAGGCAGATTAAAAAAAAAAAGATAGTCATAGTCATTCTGTGCTGCAAATTTGTTTAGAAATTCATGTCCTGACCATAATCAAAGCAGCTCATGGATACCACGCATCCTCCCGTGCACATCCTTTGCTCTTGTGGAAATGAGCAAAGGACATTTTGCTTAGACCCTGCTCTACTCACTGGCACAACATACTGCAGAGTGTCCAGAACACGGAGGTTTCAATTCTGGTGCTACCCTTCACATACCCATCTCTCACAGTAACACGAGGTTGAGAAACATCATCTACTCTTTGTCACAATTTTAACTGCAATCTTTCTTCTCAATGTCTGCTGAACTTCCTCAGCACACAGGGTAATGATAACTGTGACTTGTATTTTTGTTTAAACAGCCCTTTGCCAAATATAAATGTTTTCCTTCTGCATAAAGTGAGCTGGTTAAGCAGCAGATCATTAGTTAGATTAACACGCAGTTCAATTAATTCCATTTTCTATTGTTCTGTTACTGTGTGGCTCAAATGATCTCTATCTAAATTAGTGACTAGCCTGTATGTCCTTGTATCTGGGGGGGAGGTGTTGTAAAAAAACACCCTCTAAGCCCATTTGAAACCACATGTAATTTAAAACAGATTCTACTGAGGACCTAAAAAACATTCATTTTTGACTCCTGGCCAGCTGGCATGATTGATAAATTAAATGCCTTAGCTAGAGACTACAGCTTTTGCTGTCCAAGATTGCTTTAACACTGAAATACTGCACCAGATTGTTTTCTACAAACGGTTGTATGTGTTAATACCACCAAAAAGAGCAATACCAGTGCTGAATCCAGTAAGGTCATAATCAGTATCTTTCTTACCACTCCTCCAAAGCAATTTAGATGATCCAGACTAAACTAGCATTTCAGCACTGCTGAAGCTAGTGGTATTGTGTTGGCTGTATAAATTTTGGCAAGAAATATTGGCAGAGATTGTTTTAAACATCCTCTAGAAGGTGGCACAGTCATTCACTGTTTATTTCTTCATATTGTTTTTCCATTGCTATCTAGCAGTTATGAAGATATTACGCTACACACCTACACATAACATCCTTCATATTCCTGGAATTCCTTAGTAGTCGTTTTCATTGGACAAAACTAATTTAACATTATCTGTTACCCAGACATATTTTATTTCTGGGAGAACTGTCTCTCAAATGTGAGGTGAGCTTCTCTTTATACAAGGTAGCTTCATTTAAACCAAGTTAACTTGAAAAATCAGTCATGCCTCCCTCTTTGCCCCTTGACTCTTGTTCAAAAATATTTAGGTGTAACCTGGAGGGGATATGGCATTAGTGTTTTTCTACTTAGGTTTCCTTCTACTGGTATTTGAAAAATGGGCATAGGGGAAATATCTAACTAATAATTTTTTTTAAAAAAAGTCACAAAACAAGTAGAAGAAATTGCTACCTGATGTCTCCTTTTTCTTATTGGCACTACTTTTTTCCTTCAAGGAGTGAACTACATACTACCATTTCCAAGCACACTGTAAACATCTGTATACAGGTTTAACATGCACCATCAGCTCTCCAGCTCAGAGCTGACCTTTTTCCACTGCAGTCAGGAGGTGATCTTAATATTGTTCCTATTAATGACCATTAAACATTTCCTGGCCCTATTCTGTATTTCTTGAAGATCAACACAATTTGAAGTGGCCTGGAAGCACTGCCGTTAGCCAAAGATTCCATGGTAAGGCAGGACAGGACGACAACTAGACCAGTAACATGAAGATATAGTTAAAATATTAGTGGTTTTCATTTACACACCAACCTGCCCAGGATATTAAATTAAAAGATAAAAGCTGAAGTAATTTGACTGCTTACCATCTCCTCCAAAAGCCTCTTGTACTGGATGTCTATTTTTCAACCAAGGAGAAATTATGAAAATATGGAAAGTGAATCCTGGGGAAAGTCCTACTCTCTTGCATTTTCCCTTTTTTTTCTTGCATTTTCCCATTTTTAAAACAACTTCTCAGGTAAATATGATTTCTCTTCCATGACTTAGTAGTAACTGTTCTCAAGCTCCTGCTGACATCAGTGCAAATTCACCACACTTGGCACTTCCTAGCAAGATCCCCAACAGCACTGATTGTTAGCAACTCAGCAAAGGATCCTCCTTACCTAAAATTCTCTTCACTGAGGAAGGCCAGAAAAGGCTTTTGCCAAAGTCTTTCTTTAGGAGTGCAAGGGATGCAGAGACTTAGTGCCGGTCTGACCTGGGGCTGACTTATCACAAGCAGAGGTACCAAAGAGATTTATTTCACTGCTATTGTGAGTAGATAGTAATTCACTGACTTTGTCTCTGGATGATTTTTAAAATATTGTTAGTATTGTAGACTTCCTTAACATGTAAATAAAAACTAAATAAGTTATTCAGAGAATTGCATTTTTATTTTCCAATTCAGCATTTTTCTATCTGCATCCTGGCACGACCATCCTCTCTACTATAGTGTTCAGCTTCTATTTGTATCTCTTTCATGTAGACATTAACTTTTCTTGGTTAGCCAATTAAATAAGAAGAGGGTAGTTGTTTTTAATATAAGGTAAATAAATGAAAAATGTAGCAACTTTGCTTTTGATGGCAAGCAGCCATAAGAATCAAAATATGGTACACTTCAGCTGAAAATCTACTCACATCAGGGGAAAAATTCCATAGATCTCAACAGAGATAGGACATCACTCAGGAAGCTCTACCTCACAATTAATTGAATTTACAGAGTCATTTTAGTTGGACTCACTTCTGTATGACCACAGCATGGGATAAAAATGAAACAAAGTAGGGAGTTGCATTTCTTAAGCTTTCATAGCAAAATGTGACATCTTGAAAGTAATAGAGCATGTCCTTAAAAGCTGTGTTCTTCTAGATAATAGGTACATAGGCCAGGTATGCCTTAAAACTACTGTTACTACTAACATTATTTTAGCAAAAAAACCTTGTTATAACAACTTACACATGTCCATGGAGAGAACACTGAGCTGAACACTTCTGCAAGGTGTATTTAAAGCTTTGAAATTCTTTTAAAACATTCCTTTAAGTTTCTGTTCATTTCTTTATCACTGATGGCTGCTTAATATAAACTTTCATTATAAAAAGAACATCAGTGCATGTCACAGAATCATTAAGGTTGGAAAAGACCTCTAAGATCATCAAGTCTTTTTAATCGTGCATTGCATTTAGCCCAAGAGACAGGAAAGAAAGATCTTTAATAAACAAATTAATAAGATGATAATTCTATTTTGTGTTTTGTTCCTGTAGATGAGAAAATGGTTTATGCATATTACCAAAAGTAATTGAAATCAGAAGACAAAGTGGAAGAGGAAAGATCTGCAGCTCTAATAAGTAGGGAGATTGTTCTCTGACATGTGCAAAATCCTGACATTCTCAGTGAGACCACTGTGAGACTATAAAGTGAATAATTGTTTTGTGAGAGGAAGGAAAATAAAATCTTATCTGGAATATTATCTATAATGCCGACTGTGACCTTTGTGTACAAAGTTGAACTCCAGCTGGAAAAGAGTCAGAAAGGGCATTAGACTGAGAAAGTGCACGGAGAGCTTGAAAGAGGAAAAGAAAAGAACTTGTCTCAGTCTAGCAAAATGAAGGCTGAGGTGAATTTGATGGTGCTCTCTAAATACGAGGGGAGATAAATATCACTGAGGGAAGAGCATTCTTTAAGCTAACAAACAATGGTGCCATAAGACCAAACACAAGCAAACAGAACATGAATAAATTCAAGCCAAAGATCAGAAAATAACTTTTCAGTTATCAAAGCTGTGAAGAAGCCATGTCGGATCATGCCTTATTCCAGCTTTTGATTCTATTCATCACATGTAATTGGGAATTAGTCTGCTAGATAGGCAAGGGCCTGTACAAATGATAAGCTAAGACAGCCTTACATAGATCAACTCCTAAACTTTTAGCCAATTACAGTAATTGACTGGATTCAACTTTTCATTACTAACCCATACTAGGGCTCCTATTCCTTCTTATCTTCTTTCCTGGGTAGCAGATATTTCCACCCCACTAAGAGCAGTTCTACTGCCAGCTGACATATGCAACACGTATAATAATCTCATCTGACTCCATTCAGAAGCATTCAAATGTCTTCACAACACACATCCCAGCACTCTCAGTTTGGAGACACAGCAAACCCGCGTTTTATAAAGCTAAGAGCAAGCAGAGCTTATTTGCATAGGCTCCACACTGGACCTCAGCACCTTGCCACTGAAGAAACCAATGCTTTACAGCCTTCTCTTCACTCAAAAGCATTTATAGTCGTAGCTCTCCCGACTCATGTTCCCGTTTAATGAACCTGAAAAATTCCATCTGAAAGAAGCTAAAAAAGAAGGGAGTTCTTTTGGGGTTTGGGGGCTTTTGGACAGTGTAACAGTAAGTCTTTCACAGATAAAATATATTATCAAGAAAATCTACTCTCATTTATGGAAACTACTTCTCATTTATATGTTTCTATACATTCTTTTCTTTGTAAAACCAGATTATAACCATCTTCCTCCTTTCTGTCTCTGTTGATGGCCTGTGATTGAAATCTGCAGACACAGAAGTTTGTAAATGCATGAAAACAGGGCAAAAAGTTGCATGTTCTTAATTAGAAGCCATTAGATAATATTAAGATATAGCTACAGTGTTTACCAACAAAGACATTGTAACACTGACAATTTGAAACTAAACTTTGCTTAGTGCAAATACTTAATGACTATTTTGGCAAACTCACTCCAGTGTATCTTTCCTCCTAAACAAATCAGGGGGAGTTGTTCTGCAAAACCCACAGAATTGTAACTGGAAGCACCATTCTGCACAGGGATGAACTCAAAACCTTATGAGAAGGGAAGAAAGGGTAGGAGACACCATTCTCCTACACAGAATGTATCACTGTTCACACGGCCTTTCCTGATACGATGGGCTGGATTGCGGTAAATTAACTGAACGTGCTTCCAGTACTTCCAATACTTCAGATGAGCCTCCTAACTCCCCCTCTGGTGTTTCTCACCCAGTCCCGTTCAGGACCATCAATGAAAATGAAGTGTTGCCATTCATTTCAGTGAAACACTGCTTGACTTGTAACTCAATAGATTTCCTCTGTAACATCAAATGTTGCACTTCGCAGCTGCACACACATTTTCCATACAAGGCTGGATCAGGACAGTTTAGATTATTAAACACTGACTACCTTCTTCCCTCATCTCCTGCTACTAAAAAAAGACCTGCATCTTAAATGTTAATTATGCATCTGCAAGCAGTCTAAATGACTCAGGGGACTGAAATCTGACTCAAACTTTTCATCAGAGGTCATCAGTTCAAACCTGACTCAGATCAGCAGTGTCTGGAAGCTTCTACAACTCAACAGCTGTTTAGATGACCTAAATGAAGGAAGGTAATATTATATTAGTCTGAGTTACAGCTGGAAAAGAACCCACATCTTAGAAGTCATGCTCAGAACTGACATTCATTGGGATCCATTCCACTAGACTCAGAAAGGACAGCAGCAGGTCTGGAGACTGAACTGTCCTGTCTCACTCTGTATTCTCCTCCACACTAAGAACGGAAATACTTGAAGACAGAAGAGGAAACTTTTGCACTTTCATGGCTTTTCCTGTTTCTGTGTTTCAACAGAGCAAAAGGTGGTCTTGTAGGTTTCTCAACCAACTGTGTACAAATACGTTCAGTTTCAAAATTGAAGATCAGTAACAGGCCACACATAACTATTTGGTGCTTGAAAATGTCTTTGTATGCATGATAAAGGAACTGAGAGATCATTCTTATGAGACTTCTTCAGAGGAAAAAAAAAAATAGAACACCAAAACCCAAACCCCCCAAAAAAACCCAGGGATTCATCAACCTCAATACACTGAAATTCTGTATCAGGCAATATCAACACTTCAATTTTCCTTATTAACAGGCTTCCTGAAAATTTGATTATTGATCTGTACAGTCATATTAACTGCCCCAGTATAACTTAGAGGGAGGTGTCAGAATGCAAAAAATACTAGAAAGCTTTTGATCTTAAGTCAAAATTTCAACACTTGCATGGACAAAAAAAAAGAGTCTTTTTTAGTAGTCTTAATAAAAATGGCATTTGTTTGTATTTTAAATTATATTTTGACTGCTCAAGGGCATAAGCCCTTTTGGGGGTTGAGCTAGATGACCTTGAAAGGTCCCTTCCAACCCAAACCATTCTGTGATTCTGTAATAAGTCTTCTGCATTTCTTCCATAGTCTGGGGGTAGGGAGTCATAGAATCATTAGGGTTGGAAAGACCAGAGCCTCAAGTGCTACATCTACTCATTTTGTTAAACCTCCAGGGATGAAGATGCCACTACCTCCCTGGGTAGGCTGTTCCAGTGCCTAACTGCTCTCCCAGTGAAGAATTTCTTCCCAGTATCCAATCTAAACCTCCCCTGATGCAATTTGAGGACATTTCCTCTCATTTTATCATCAGTAGTTTGTGAGAAGGGACCAACACCAGCCTCCCTACAACCTCCTTTAAGGTAGGAAGCTTTCCTTTGGTCTAAAAATGGGAGAGCTCACACCCCCGTGAACTGCAGAGGCAGCCAAGGAGAGGAGACAGCTGGTGCAGCAGAAAAATGTTTCACTCTCCTTTATCAGTTCTCAGCTTGACTGGGGCTTCTCTAACTTGTACTGAGACCAGAGCAACAATAGCTTCAGAACAGTCATTTCTTCAAGAGAAATTCTCACCCCTGGTTTGTGCAGATCTTGGTACAAGAACTTAGCTCAGAAACTCTGAGGATCTGTATTTATGGCTCTGCCTCTGCATATCACTGCTTTAAGTGGAGCGTAATGTACAATACTCAGCCCTGGTTTTGCACAACAGAAGTCACGAGTCTATGCAGTGTTTCTGGGAGGAAGGGAATGGCAGATCTGATACATGAATTTATCAACGTAGACAAGATTTCTATGCAGAATCCTTTACTTAAAACTCTAGCCCCAGCACAAGTACAAAATAGGCATTATTTTGCAGAGTCTTTTTCACTTCTTTGGCATATTGCACTGCAAAGTTTTGCAAAATAATTCTTATAGTACTTAGAGATGTAGTCCAAATTAAAATACCTTTGTTTATTTTAAGCTGTTATTAAGCTTAATATTGTAAAGATATCAAAGGTGCATAACCTGCTATAAGAATTAACTGCCTACAAAATATTACTTCTAAATTTTCATTCTAATTGGATTCATTCTTCTGCTTCTTAATTCTTCTGCTGCAAATAATTAATGATATTGAAATAATGTCTAATAAAATCAGGTTTGCTGAAGACATACTGAAGATAGTACTGTACACATCAGTCTTTAAAAAACTGAAGCAAGATATTAAATGACCCACAAATTCAATTGCATAATAAAAGTGAAAAATCTTCTAGTAATTACTGAATAGATACTATTCACTAATTTTTCTCACACTGCTACCTTGAGCATGGACAAGCCAGATGCTAGAAGGCTTGCTTAATGAGTTCCTGTAGCTCGAGTTTAAAGCCATTCTAATTTCATACAAATATTTTTGCACTGTCACCTAGTCTTTGAGCTCAAGAACTACCTTTGCTTCTGTAGATCAATACATCTCTAAGTACTGGAAGCTGGTACCCAACTATGATTTTCAAAGAGCAGGTTTTTCAGAACCTGGTAGGAAGCTGGAGGAAGCTAGTTCCTGGACCTCAGCTACCTTCTTTGGAGGTGTAACTGCCTTGTAGAAGTGGGAGCAAAACACACTAAACCAAACTGCTCCACCATTTGTCATCAGATGTAAACGACTAAAGACTAAAGACTAAAGTTAATCATTAGACTTTTTGTTCTCTTTAACCTTCTTCCACCCTGAGAGTCTGTCAATCTTAGATTACATACTTTAGATACACACAGATGTTGTCCACCTGTGCGTTCAAGCCAGAGGGACAAGAGGGATAAAGTGAATAATAATCAATCATTAACCTATAGAAAGTAAGAGAAAGTGTGTCCACACTAAATAAAAAATCCCATTCTCTGTTTTGGGACTTCACTTTCTTGACTCATCTCCAGTTACAAAAACCTCTGACTAGGGAAAATTAGAATAATAGGTAGCTCTAGCAGATGTACAGCTAACTGGAATTGGCAAAATGGGAAGCAAAACCTAACCCTGGATGATCCTGTACAGCAGTCTAACAAATAACTGAAAGTAAGATGCCAAAGCAATGCCACCCCCCCCCAAACAACAAGAATCCTATTCAAGAAGCTGTTCAGCCACACGTATGCTACCTGCAAAGAATGCCAAGACCCTAGTCCTCTGCCACATTGCAGATTCAGAAAAGGGGAGTTTGCATTTCCTGTTAGAAGTGAAAAAGATTTTCTTTAGTTAAATTCACAGTACTATTACAGACATTTTGCATTATATCATGCAAAATACCACGGTAACATCAAGATTATAAAAGTGTTTGCCAAATCTGTAATTAACTTCAGGGTTGGAACTTTTGTTGTTGTTTTTAAATCTAGCAAACATCAGCTGGCAAGGAAATTGCATGCCTTAGAGCTTCAACAGTGCAAAGCAGTTCAATGCTTGATATTTTTAAACTCTGCAAGGCTTTCAGCTATTAGGAATAAAAATAACAGGAGCCAAAAATTGTCTTTCTAGTTCTGTTAAAAATAAAAGTATTTGGGTTGGTTAGAGATTTACAGCCTCGCAATTAAGAAAAACTTTCCAATATTAGGAGATGCGAAATCTAAACAGAATCTAGGTCCTTCATGAAAACTAAATTTTACCTAGAAACACTCTATGTGAAAGCCTTCTTAGACACCCTACAGGAGCTTGGAATAGAGACAGGAAGATAAATGACACTAATGAGAAAAATAGTTTGAAATGCTATTGTAAAACAGTCCCTAATTCCTCAATGCATTTTTCTTTAATCAGTAGAATCAACACTCTTTGGCCCTTGACACAGGATTAGGCCCAGATCCTCTTTCTGAATTTCTATAAAACTTGATTTCATAGACTGCTCTTAGTTTTATTCATTTTTTCCACCTGCCTTTTAACTCTGTATCTAAGTCATCTTGCATCACAAATCAATACTCTTGCTTCCAACTTAAATCTTTTGATAGCCTTCAAAACCGTTTGTTCTTTACAAATCTGTAATACCTTTATATGAAACAAACCCTAGTAATTTTAGACAAATTGTCAAACTACGTTCCAATTTTTGATCCTTCCCAGCTTTGATCTCCCCAGTAGCTTCTTTTATGCTGACATTGTACCTATGCAAAGAATTAACAACAAAAATACTTAATACTATTTCCTTGTTAGTGAAATGTAACATTGTAAAAGAATAAATAAATGGTAACTGATACTGAACAACAGAAGCTATAATACTAATACTGTAGTGATATTTTTGCAATCCCCTTTTCCAATAGGGACAACAACAACAACAAAAAATTAAAGAACCTCACTCAGCTGCACCTGAATCAGCTGCACTGAGGCTTAAATGGACTTGGTTTTGATTTGGGTTTTTTTTCTATCTTTTATGTTTTTACTGCAAGCTGTTTCATGTAAAAACTGGATAGATATTCCTATACCTACAGCATATTTTGTTGTCCCTTGGAATCATCATGTCAATTTGCATATTTTTAAATTTATTAACATTTTAGCAGTGTCGATAAATTACCGATGGAAAGAAGAAAAGAGGATGAAGCCAGAGCACAATGACAGATGAGAGGCAATGGACACAAAGTGAAACAGGAATTCCACTTAAGAAAACACCTTTTTTTTGCCCACACTGTGAAGGCTGACAAAAACTAGAACGAATTGTCCAGAGTAGTTATGAAGTCTCCATTATTTTTAGCTATTAAAAACTCAACTGGATACATCACTGAGCAAACTGCTCTGCCAGATCCTGCTTTGAGCATGGGGATTGAATCTTCAGGAGACCCTTCCAACCTCAACCACACAACAGTTCTACTGTGTTGTGATTCTATAATTGTAGGAATAAGTAATGACAGCAATCGCAGTATACCAAGAACTTGTTAACTAATATAGGAACAGCCTTCAAGAATATAGAAGGTGGGTTACAAGAACTCACTTGGCATTCTAGGCTAATATTTAAGCACCACTTTGGTAAGTTGCTCTTCCTCACAACACACAGTTCTGTTCTAAAACCTAAGTGCAAGAGACACATATATTCTATACTCAGTATCAGATTAGTTTGTCATTCACAGAAATCAGAATATTTTCTTACTGTGAAAATAAGCTCAGGACTTGATCAATAGCACAGCAAGTTATTTGCCCCTTGCCGGTTTAAGTATAACAGTTTTCAATAACTATTGATATCACAGTTTTATTTTCTTCTGGAAAAAAAAAAAAAGAGTTGAGAGAAACATTAAAACAGGGAAGGGACTATCCAGACTAGGATACCCTTTGGGGAAAGAAGGTTAGAGCATACAGGTCTGTTGGAATAGCTGGTTCTACTCAATTCTGCCTTTTTCCTCAAATTCCAGAATATAAATATAGAAAACACAGAAGACAGTCTTGACTTACTGATTCAATCTCTACCAGACCCAAGGAAAGAGGAAGGACAAAGGGAACACTGCTTAACGTGTATATGTACATAAGATACAGCGTGAAATGCTGCATCAGCTGGCAAGTTTCGAATCACAGACAGGACACTGAATTCTCAACCTTGACTCTTGGTAAATGGCTTCCAAGGGTGGCCAAAGCAGAGGAGGACAGAAACATCCAAAACCACTAAACAGCCTATGAAGGTTCTTCCTTCTCCCATCTCTTTAGCTCTCATGCTTTTCCAGTGCTGCTCTTCAGCAACCATCATATTTTTGAACATGGATTATTGTGCGATAGGATCTCCCTCAAAGATTCACTTTTCCAAAAAGGCATCTACATACAACAACTTTAATACTTTTTGTACAAAACCCTTAAGATTAACTGTAAAATTATTCTAATCCAAATTAATTTTGGACCATTGATCTCCAGCCCAGCATACCTGGCTCATCACAGTTGTTACACAGCGTAACTCAATAAAGTGAAACACATTAGCTAGGAAAAAGAAACAGCCAAACCCAAACTAATTCTGAAACTTTATACATGAGGAAGATTTTTTTTTTGGCATGGGATTTATCCATAGGTAGAAAATGCCATACAGGTATAGAGTATTATACTAAAATTAGAGAAGCACTCTACTGTCACAATGGCAAAAGGATAAGAAATATATTTTGGAGTTAAAAAATAATCAGGGAGTTAACCCTTTGTTTTTCTGCTCCTTGTTCTGTTAATAGGTTTAAACACACCCCAAAATAACCTGATGCTGTATGTTCTGTAAATTGCTTGACCGCTCCCCAATAAACAGTGTACACACTTAAAGCCTCCAAGAAAAAAAAATATATCCCAAGACTGACTGTCCCCACATATTCCAGTATGATGAAAACATAATACTTTATAAAAAGTACCAATTACTCTGCTTTGCTGAGGTGCTTGGATTTTGACTCTGAAGATCACACATACTAACAGCCACTCATAGCATAAGTACCACAAATCTGTGAACTTTAAACACTATCATGACAGAGCAAAACGTGCTTATTTTTCATGGTCTTAAGCCATTGTTTGTTCATAAAGACTGCAGTAATCACAATACAATATAAGGAATGTGTCATTGTCATTGAATTACCAGATAGAAGATGCCAATACTTGGCTCCCTCGTTATTACACTTGGATAGAAGTCAACCTGGCATGCTAAGACCACAGCTTCCCCCTACAACAGTAAAAATCTGGAGTTTCAACAGTAACTTCTCTGATACTGGTGGCAAGAATGGAACAGGAAGCTGACGATGTCCCATCCTGAGTACTCAAGTGTAATGAGGAATTATAGCTAATATCAGCATCTTTTGACTCAGGTGTATCTGAATGTAGAAAATCAACTCAGGACAAGAGCAGTTAACAACATAAGAAACCTATCAGCTTAACTGTGTAACACCAAAAAATCATTAACAGCTTCTATGTGTACACAAAGTATTTCAATAAATTTATTATTGAGAGACACTAAAAACTAAGATACGTGGGAACACTTGTTATGGACTTTGATCAAACCTTCAATATTTTAAATTTTTTAGCTTCCATTCTGACTTTCAAAAGACCTGAGATACCTAGTCTACCACTTTGGTATGCCCAATACTCACCCAACCAATTCAAACGTGCCTGTGTACAGATAGGATCAGTGAATTCAAGTTAACAGTGCTCAAATTTAATGCAGTAGATGCTGAAAAACAGATAAGACAGATAACTAAGAGAGATTTTTTTTTTCTTCAGTAGCAGTATTATATTAGTGAAGGATGGAGGAAGGTTCTTATATAACAAGGCCACAGTTTTTCAGACTCACTAAAGAAAATCTAATGCTATTAGAAATCTATGTCTAGTTTGAACTAGACTCAAAATCGAATGAAATTTCTAGATGCTTAGATAATCCAAATTCTACCACCCAATGAATTGTCCACTTTGGTTTGAGGTGTTTTATTTTGGGGTTTTTTTCATTATTTGATGGAAAAATCTGCACCAACATTAAATCTAAGTTTCCTTTCCATTCAAGTCCACTGAAAAATCAAAGCAATTTCAGTACTATGTCAGCCACTCACAACAGAGAGATGAGTTCCAGACTAGGAACAAAGTTGACAGATGTTTCTATTTCTGCCGCTGTCAACTTTGATAGAATCTCTTCAGCTACAATTAACAGACTGCCATCTTCTATCTGCATATATAGCACAGAGCACATACACATCAGTAATGTCCTGGGTACATCAAGGGATCCTGGTGACAATCAGTCCTGCATGTTTGCTGATGCCGCTAAATGCTCTGCTGTGTCTAGTAGCTGTAAGACATTTTTCCTCACCTAAAGTCTGCCTTTGCTTTTGATGCTGCTGTTGCTGGTGTTTGCTGCTGATCTGCCTGGTCTAAAAACGACTCTACACATTAATGGGCCTCTTGCTAAATGCATAGCTGGGAAAGAAGCCTGGCAGTCAATTTACCTGTTCCTTATTTGTACACTTGAAAAGGAAACATGAAGTTAAGGTAGTACACTGTCAGGCACATGGAGGGTGCAAATGCAACTTTTGCCTCTAGCAGGTGATTTGGAGAAGAATAAGAGGAAGAGTAACAGCAGTAATCAGTAGTATAGATATTTCTCTCTAGTCAAGTCTGCTTATTTGGCTAAGAAGATTAACATTCCAGGTTGTTGAGTATTTGCTTTTTATATAGGTTATCATTTGGTGTATTTTTTGTGTACCTAAATGGAACTAACCAACCTTCTCCCCAAAGTCTGCAGGAAAACAAAATTCTAGAGATAATCATCTAAACAACAACAAAAAAATCCAACACTGAAATATCTTGATTGGTTCTTGAAACTATTTGGAATGTCTGGCTATAGACAGCCTGTTTGGTGTCGCATACTATGGGCCTTGTTTCCCTGTCAGATTCCTTTCTGACAAACACTCTCTCTAAACTGCAAGGCATCCTTGCCTTCTCTCCCATCTCTTTTCTCCAGATTGACCTAAAATCCATAGAAGGTGACAAGGAAAAGTTTTGCACAGAACACAGTGCTAATAGAGCAGGCTGATAAACTTTGATCATCCATTTAAATGGAGCACCAAGGAACAAAGATACGGCTACTTCTCAAGACAAAGCAATTTTTCAAGAGTGAATTCCAAGCAGGTGGTAACTAAGCAACAGCTCACCTGTACAGGGACTTTGATCACTTGACAAAGCAGATCAGAGCAATGCAAGGGAAAGAGGACTAGAGACTACAAGAAAAAAAGGGCCTTTTCTTGGCCTATCAAAGAGAAAGATGGAAAACAGACTAAGAGATGCTGCAAAAAAAGTATCTCAATGATATGGAGAAGAGAGCAGCTGAAGAAAGGAGCTCATGAACATTTTAGTAACCATACTTTATACTTTGAACAGCTGCTTTTAATTCAAAACCTATGTTGTTTCACCCAGTGTAGGCAGAAATAGTTGGGGCCATAGAGAAGATAGCTTCTCTCCCTAACTCCAGGATTGAAAGACAACAATTTTCTATCCTTGGCCCATGCAGTACCTGTGTAGGAAAAGATCTTGGCCAATAAGGAATTAAAAGATGGATGTACAGAACTTCAGAGGAGTTACAAGGAGAAATGCCGAGGAGACAAAGGCAGAAGCCCAGGGTGGAGTCTAGTTCAGGATGTAGTGACTAAGGGGCACTAAGGAGTTTACAGGTGTAGAACTAACTCAGGGATGAAGAAAATAATTGATTAGGAGATTAGATGTCAAAATTGAGATACAGATGAGAGCTATATGGCGAGAATATCTGTAGCAGTCACTGCCACCAACAAGGAAAACAGACAATAAAGAAAAAAGGCAGGCCAAAAGAACATGAAGATCATCTTCCAATACCTTATGATTCCATTATAAAGTTCAATTTTATCTCTTGAGGCTGGCAGTACTGTAAGTATGCCTCATATCTGCATATTGCAGAACCATTCTGATGCTGCCTCCCGTATGAATTAAAACTGCATTTGACTTCAAAGGTAGTTGAAAATTGGGCAGGAGGACAAGATTAGGGCCTGGATTTTTAAGTATTTATTTTTGGTGGGGGGAACCTGTAGTAGCCTCACAGAAGGGAAAAGTTATAGAATCATAAGGTCAGTAGTCAGACTGGTGGTACTTTTTGTGAGGAACCTTGCTATCTTTTCTAGCACTAAAAGTTGCTACAGTCCTGAGGGAAAACAGAGAAGAACATTTTAATTAAAAATGAACATCCACAAAACTTTAAGGCGTTTTTGCAATTTCATTATTCCAGCTAAAGAAAGATACTAAAATATTATTAACATCCCTTAAAATATTTATAAGGAAAGATTTAAATTAGCTGTCTCAGTCCAGCACTACTGGAATGATTCCATTTTTTCAATATATCCAAGGTAAGGACTAAAATAATATAGCAAGAGCACTGATGATACAATTGAGTTTTAAAGGTTCTGATAGAGAGATTATTTTCCTCAATAACTGATAATTATTAAACTACAGAGTTTCTCCTTAAATGCAGAATACACTCAAGATCCTGTGGATCCCGAACTGCTGCTTTTTCTCTGCAAGTTAAGAACCACTGCAAATGACAATGATACAGCACAAAATGTCACATGTGCAGCAAGTACAATTAAAAGATTTTTCCCACTGTATTTGTTTGAAGACTGACAGCTTAGCTAACAGGGCAGCCAAGGTTTACACAGCTTTCTGTAAGCTCATTGACAGTTTTCCCTGTGAAGCTCTCTTCATCAGGTAAAATCCTTCTGAACCTTTGTCAGACAGCTCTTTCAAGAGCAAACAGGATGGGGAGTCCCACCATGAGCAGCTATGAAGTCTCATTAAAAAAAAAGTCTCCCTCACACTGTTGTCCTTGTTCCCTGTATTATAATGATAGTTTGCCATAAAGTGCAAAGAAATGTTATTCTAATGAACAGAGGAGAGCCACTGCTACACTGAGGCATGATTAATGAGCTGAAGTCGTTCATTAAGTCATTTTACATGTCTGGCTGGTGACCTTTGAATTTGAAGAATTTTATTGCATGTGAAATATAATAGGAGAAATCATTTGGTTAGCATACAACGTAGCCATGGTCTAACAAAGGGATTTCAAGTGGGTTATAGTCCAAGAGAAAAGGCAATCCTGACACAAAAAATGAGATTACTTCTCCCTATATCTTTTTGCATCCTCCTTTGATTCAAATGCAATTGAGGCCCCACTTGTGTGCCATGAACTCACTCACACTATGAGCACTTGCTCATAAGCCAACATCTAATGGAATTGCCTTCCCTTGGCAAGGCCAAGGAAACCAGAGAGCATATAACAGCTGCAGGAGGATCTGACCCTAACTGGGCTGCCAACTGACACAGAAAAAAAAATAAGAAACTGAAGATTTTTCTCTTTAGAGGACTAAACTCAGTTCATTAGATCATTTCAGAGGGTCCATGGCTTTGTGAGCCCCAGCCTGTGCCCCGGTGACCCACACTGTCAGAAGCAGCCAGTAACCCCCTTTCCCTCATGCAGGGCGGGGTCAGCAGAGGCTGAGGTTCAGACTCACAGATGACTCACACAGAGTTGGAACTGCTTACACTTAGGAGCGTCCCAGTTTCACAGGATATCTGAGAACCATAACCCTTGTAAGTGTACACAAAGCCAAGAAAAGCACAAACTATTACGCTTCTACTTGGCAACTTTCGTATTTGTCACATTGGGTCTGCTCTTGTGTGACTGAACAGAGGAGAAAATCGTGTTCCGGAGTCTTTGTTGGTGCTCCACAAATCTTCCTGCTTGCAGATTCCTTCTTATGGCCCTGCTTCTCAGCATGTGGGATGCACCTATTGGCTACAGAAAGCATAATGAGGTACAAAATATTTCCCACAGGGAGTCACATACCCTGGTGAGGCTCAAAAGCATTCCTGATTGACTGAGGTGCCAGCTGGATAGAAACACCCCTTCTGTCACAGCAGAATGACAGGCCCACCCACTAGTGCAGAGATGATCTACAGTACTATTTACTGCACAGTTTTGAATAAAAAGGAAATGAGCAAAGCTGATAGCAAGCACTATGTGAAGGACATGATGAGAAGGGATTGATTAACTACTTTGTTCAAACTGTAATGATCAAAATGGTAAGAGATCAAAGGCAGCAAAGGACACTACATGTGGTACAGCAAGAATTCATCTATTCTCTTATACACTGCTGCTTCCAGTGCCAGGTAAAAACAGAAATTCTACCTGCTCTGGCATCTGCAAGAAGGAAGGAGAATAGAAGCTAAAAATATGGTTAACCTAGTTTAAAAGTACAATACTGGTCTAATACTGTACATAGAGAGGAGCCAAGTGCCTTTGTTAATGTCTTCTGACTCTGGTCTGCTTTCACTCAAGGAGGAAAAAGTTAACTGGACCTCAGCCTTGAGTGCTCAGCTGAGAATCATTCTTCTCCCATTGTCATCCTCTGGTTAAGAGATCACTGCTTCTAGATTGTGTGAGTTTGAACAGGACAAAATGGTTTGGACAAGGAAAGGAAAGCTGTATGACACTTAAGTCAGAGCAGTAAACTAACAGGAAGAGAAAGGAATACAGAAAGTTTCTCCATACTGTTTAGATTTTTACTCAGTATAGGCAAAGTTCTGATAATATTGGCTTGTACTTTCTTCCACATCTTTCCTCGTGCATAAATGGACAGAGAAGGGAAAAGTATCATTTTAACAGAGAAATGAGAAGAAATAAGTGACAATTCTTGCAATCAAACTCCTGTTAAAGTTTTCCATCTACTTTTGTTCCACTTTGGATTATAGAGCTTCCTACAGTATCATGAAAACTGTAACCTCCTGTCAGACAGTATTACCACTAAAAGAATCACTTCTGGTCCTCCCTCTCTCTAGACTCAACCTGTACTTTCTTCCTTTCTGTTATGCTGGAGAAAGCATTTGCCAGGCTAGGTGGTGGCCCAGATCAGCAAACCTAACTATAGCAAAACTAATTCAGTTTTACTTTGCCAGGTTAATTTTAAGCCAATTTGTCCCCTTTTATTCTTGTGCCAGCATAAGCACACGAGGGAGGGCAAGAATGAGCTGCTGAGGTCGGGGCAGGTTTGGAAATATTTAAGCAGTTGCGTTGGCTTAAAATGATGGCCCCTGACACAGTTGTAGCCACATCAGCTATTCCATTATTAACCCAAGAAATTTCCATTGTAAATTCTAGCAAAGGTGACATCCTTACTCATAAAACTTCAATTTTTGAGAAACCTGTATTTTCTGACAAAAAGAGGGACAGAGCAATTCTTTCAACAATCACCACTGTGAAGTGTTTTCAGTATCTGAAGCACAGCTACATGCACACACACACTCTTTAGGACACTTAGGGTGCCAAAGAGCCTGGATTGCTCTGTGACAAGTAGGTTTTCCAGAGAGCCCCTCTGTAGTCACCAAGCTGCCTATCTTCTTGGCAGACTGAAAACTGATGCAGTACAGTGAGGCCACACGATTAGTCTAAGGTATTAATATGACAGATAAAGATTTTGAGAATTCACTTGCAGGACATTACACCAGGGAGTTTATTTATTTCCATGGTATGGAATAGTATAGTTTAAATTGTCTAATGAGAGCAGAAGAGCTAAGTGGGATTTTATATTTTGCTTAATGAGGTGTGCAGAAAAATTTCTAATGGATTTAATCTGCATACATTTTTTCTAGCATACATTTTCCCATGCACCCACACACATTCACTCAAACTCAATTGCTAATGATGAATTTCCTTTGTCCCCATATCAGAACAAAGAATATTTAATGAATTGTACTATATAGTTAATTATCACATTCATAACTTAGACCTTGTCTATACTGAGGCTGAATGGGGGAAAAGTGGTAACTCCTTGTTGTTATACCAAAGTAGTCACTGTGGCAAACACAGCATAAAAGCAGGCACTTGAAGTTGAGGCTTTGAACATAAACCTGTATAAACCCTGCCGAGTAACCAAGGTGTGTATTTCCAGGGGACAATAAATTTTGTATGGGTGTAAAGCCCCTTTAAAGGGTAATACCTTTTTCTCCAGGACTAAATGCAACTATAATCAGAGGGAAGCACTGACAAACCCTTAGCAAATCTGGAAAAAAAATATTTAAGTGATTCATTAGTTACCAAGAACAGTTCATCCTATTGCCAATTTGCTGCATTTTCCACCAAATGGAAGGAAAGCAAGAAGCTAGAAATGCTTTCCTCAGCAAAGGCAGTGCATGGAGTAGCACTACATGAACTTTCCTCCTGGGGTGAAAAAAAGGAGAGTGGAAGTACAGGAGGGCAGTTCAGCTGTATAAGCACAAACCTATGCCTGCAATAGTGTGAAACTTGGCATTTTTCTCTCAACTCTCCTGAATCTCTTGCTAGGGGAAATTAATAATGGATTTGTCTCCGAATCATAGCAAATCTTCCTGCATTGTACAGTTTGTCCATCATCTCAGTCAATGAGCATCTTGTCTACAGTGTCTCCTTTCACACAGGCCAAGTACTTACAAAAAAACAATCTACCTCTCAAGTATTTCATTACTATATGCACAAAACTAAATATCTTACTGTAGCAATACTTCACCTTGATTGTGTTTCCAAGAAGTTTTCCATTAATTTAAATATAACACCGGGGTTTGAAACTGTCTCGTTCTATGTGTAAAGGAGGAGTTGTCAACTACACAGTTCAGATGGAGGCAAACCTGGAGAAGTTACTTTAGGGATGAATCTGGCCCCTTATGGATTGGTTAAATCCTAATGTGTCTCTCTAAATGCTTTTTATCCTTGGTGAAACCCACTTTTTGGTTTTGATGGTAGTCAGCAAGTACATCTACTCCACAATAATTAGCATAGCATCTCTGCATTGTTTGTTGAATCATATGGCCTTTTAAAGGTGAGGAGGAAGAAAGGAAATTAAAACAAGTGCCCTCAGTGAGCTGGTAGAGGCTTCATGGATGTCTGCAATGCTACTTGACCTACCTCTGGATATCCTTGTGGATCTAAGGCATAAAGAGAGAGGAGATAGACAATGGACAAAAACACAGCTAGACACCCTTAAACAGATTAATACAGTTAAAGGTTTCAGAAAAAAAAACAACAAACCATTTTTGGTCTTACTGAATACAACCATTCAATATAACTTACAAAGATTCGTATTCATTAGCAACACAGCATCCACAAAACTCTTTTGGAGCCTACTGTTACCTGCATTCTATCTTTTTTTTTCCCCTTGGAATTTACGTGTCAAATTTACTGAAGTTTATTGTATGGCTTGCTTTTCAAGGAAAATAACCCAGAAATGCATTATGATAACAAATATCTACATTAAATAGAACAACAGATCAAAACATCTGTACCTGAGGTTTATTTCCTTAAAAAATATATATATTAACTATTAGTGTTACCACGATTCAGTACCATTCAATACTTTTATTTACATTTAGCTTGCATAATGTAGGCTGGCTAGGAAAATTATTCCAGAAAGCAACTAAAACAATAAGAACATAATTAAACAGTGATATTCAGTGTCCAAGAACAATTACATCTCAACTGACAATAAGCACTTCTTTCCTGAGCTACCTATTATCTATTCAGACGACTGAAATAACAAGACCATCTGGCTACTTGCAAAAAGGTGACAGTCATCACCTCTGTTGCCCCCAGCCTTTGCAGGGAAGAGCATGGAGGTTTGATATTCCAGATATGTCAGGTTTGCAGGGCTGAACTGTGGCAGGCTCTATACTAGACATAGGCAGGGGACAGTTTATTCCTGTCTTTAACCAGTACATTTCAGGACTTGAGTTACTTGAATGCCCTTCATCAATTAAGTTATTTCATAATGAAGGAGGGCATTAATGTCAACTGAAATATGTATTCAGAGTGACTCTGCAGACACTGTTATTTTGAAGACATAAGGCACCTTCAAAGTTGGAGTCATATGGAGGTGAGAGTTTCTTACTTTTACAGAAGAACTGAGTATATTTATGCCAAATTCACCTCTATGTTTACATTGTGGCAAGCTTCAGATAGCTCTAGGGATCTGGTACCACAGACAACCATAAGCAGTTTGCAGTCTAGCTGCATGAGTGTACCACCCCCTCAGACTGTCACCGTCACCAACTCTACTTGATACTCTTTCTGCAACATCACATTTGACACTGGAGAGGTAGCCCTGGATTATTCCTGCAGCAGCTTTAATATGCCCATTATCAGGGCAGATATGTGCGATCCATGCCAACCTATAGACAGCCACGGGTAGTATATGGAGGAAAGTGGGTCAGGAAGTACAATGAGCTTTAATCCATTCCCATTTTGGCCACAAAGTCAAAACAATGCCTGTGTGAAGGATTAGCGAGGCACCTTTCTGCTTGCTGCCAAAATTAACATGCACATTTAAAAAATAATGAAGAAAACTGGCTATGCTTTTAAGCCACCTTATGAAGGCCTTTGTTAGGCGTTTACAGCTCAAACAGTAAAATAAACTTTCTGTTACCACTTCCCAACACCAACCAAGTCCAGTCATACCAACAGCAATATTTAGATTCATTTCATGTACTTCCTGCCATTTGTTGTGCAATAGTAGGACATGAAAAGACTTGATGTTTATAATGATCATACTTTTAATAAAATAGCTGTATGTAGATAAGGAGCATTTAAAACATGAACTTGAGCTGTCTTGTGATCCTTCTTGAAAGTCTACCCTCTCACACCACCTCTCCCAATTCCACATAGGAAGCTACAATCAACCATCCAGTGTGGCATTCACTGACCACCTTTCTTCTCATCAAGGTCTGCATTAATTTAAATAATTAACTATCTTTTATTTTAAAAGACAAGAAAACCTTTCAAGTATTTGTGATGAAAATTCCTTGCTTTCTTCCTGTTGAATGAACGGTGGGAAAATTCTTCTGAAAATAATCTCTACTGTATTGGATTTCAGTATAAAACAGTTTAAAGAACTGAACTTGCAAGCGTTACCATTTTTATCCACGAACAAACCTGAATTAGATTACACTAGTGACAGAATTACTAGTGCATTTATATATATCCATTACTTCACTACTCCTGGAATTTTAAATAAATTTTTTTCACTTTAGTGCTGCAATAAATAATTAGTTTATTCATGTTATTCTTAATCTCCAAACACTGCTGTGAAATTTTGTAAAGCGGTCTACATGTAGGGGTTTTTAAAAGGTGATAAGAGTATATTTCATTAGTTTACATTGATTCCTTAGTCAATATCTCAACTGTAAAGTAATGCATGACAACTGTTCTCTGGTTTCCCTAAACCAAACCATTACTACAAATCACTCACATGGGCTAATCTGGACTAAACCATACAGCTGTTTTGATTCAGGTTGTAAAAGCAATTCTTTCATAAGTGCTGTAAATTACACCGTTGTTTAAAACAGTAGAAATTATTTACAAGGCTTCTAGATAAAGTTCCTAGAAGTAATATTCACAAATATACTCCTTCTAGTGTGCAATTTTAATATATTTTCTGTATAAGAAGCAGGTAATGAAATATGAAAACATACACCCTAATTATAAACTACATTTGTGAGGCTGACTATTCCTGCTGAAAGAATTAGATAACTGCAAAAGCTTAAAAACTCTTGATTCCAAAACATCAACTTTAACTAGTTAGAAAAGGGCCAAGGCATAACTGGTATCTGGCTGAAGGGATAGTGTGAAGATTTTTTTTTTTATTTTATGTTCAGTTAATTTCAGGCATTACACACCATTTCAGGAGGTTTAGGCGTTTAGCTGCACCAACAGGTTTGCACTGAACTGGAGGAGAACCCCCTTATGGTAGCAGGAATGCAAACTAGAAAAAGGAGGAAACATCATTTTTCTAAGCTTTGACTGAGTCTCTGTTGTGATAACTTACAGGTAAAAAATAAAAAACAAAACAAAACAAACAACTATCAAACAACAACAAAAACCCACACCCTTTAAAGGTTCTCAGGGTTTTTTTAATAACCTAAGGACTTCAGAACGAAGCCAGTTAGGTCATAGCTATCCACAGCACAGGAGATCCCTGGTAGGCATTTATATGTAAGTAGGTTAAGTGATTCTATATATTCAGTAGCTCCTCTACTGACCATTTATAAGCAAGATTTCCAGGTACCTACACTGGAATAATTACATAGTTGCAACATTATTCATATCCAGAAAGGGTTCATGCAAACACCTATCACACTTCTCATGAGTAAGCAAACTTACATTTCGTCACTTCTAAGACCAAACACCCGACCCAAATATTGACATAACACCAGGGCATGGCTGGGGACATGACCGGCCAAGTACTGAAAACTTACTGGAAATGTTTATTAAATTTCTACATGGGCCTATCAGTTATGTCACAGTGGGTTATGTCACTCAGATTTCATTGTATCACATCAAGCCTGTCAATTTGTAACAGTGCCTGCCTGGCAAAACATGCTCTAGCATAAAATTTGATTGCATCCTACCTGTTTGGGGGGTTTTGAAAAGCACAGCAGATTATGTGTCCTTTAAATGTATTGTAAATTTCACCACAGACTTGCTATCAACTTGCTGTTCCACTGAAAAAGAATATTCACAAATGAATGCCACGTCATGTAAATGTGCAATAAATTCAGACAAGTCCAGGNACCCTAATTATAAACTACATTTGTGAGGCTGACTATTCCTGCTGAAAGAGAAGAATTAGATAACTGCAAAAACTTAAAAACTCTTGATTCCAAATCATCAACTTTAACTAGTTAGAAAAGGGCCACGGCATAACTGGTATCTGGCTGATGGGATAGTGTGAAGATTTTTTTTTTTATTTTATGTTCTGTTAATTTCAGGCATTAAATACCATTTCAGGAGGTTTAGGCGTTTAGCTGCACCAACAGGTTTGCACTGAACTGGAGGAGAACCCCCTTATGGTAGCAGGAATGCAAACTAGAAAAAGGAGGAAACATCATTTTTCTAAGCTTTGACTGAGTCTCTGTTGTGATAACTTACAGGTAAAAAATAAAAAACAAAACAAAACAAACAACTATCAAACAACAACAAAAACCCACACCCTTTAAAGGTTCTCAGGGTTTTTTTAATAACCTAAGGACTTCAGAACGAAGCCAGTTAGGTCATAGCTATCCACAGCACAGGAGATCCCTGGTAGGCATTTATATGTAAGTAGGTTAAGTGATTCTATATATTCAGTAGCTCCTCTACTGACCATTTATAAGCAAGATTTCCAGGTACCTACACTGGAATAATTACATAGTTGCAACATTATTCATATCCAGAAAGGGTTCATGCAAACACCTATCACACTTCTCATGAGTAAGCAAACTTACATTTCGTCACTTCTAAGACCAAACACCCGACCCAAATATTGACATAACACCAGGGCATGGCTGGGGACATGACCGGCCAAGTACTGAAAACTTACTGGAAATGTTTATTAAATTTCTACATGGGCCTATCAGTTATGTCACAGTGGGTTATGTCACTCAGATTTCATTGTATCACATCAAGCCTGTCAATTTGTAACAGTGCCTGCCTGGCAAAACATGCTCTAGCATAAAATTTGATTGCATCCTACCTGTTTGGGGGGTTTTGAAAAGCACAGCAGATTATGTGTCCTTTAAATGTATTGTAAATTTCACCACAGACTTGCTATCAACTTGCTGTTCCACTGAAAAAGAATATTCACAAATGAATGCCACGTCATGTAAATGTGCAATAAATTCAGACAAGTCCAGGTAAGCTGACTACCTATGTTGATAGGAGTGTTTAAGTATCAAATGATGGTTGAAATAAGATACTGAACGTTGTCAGGTTTACAGCTCAAGCATTAAAGCATACAGGACAGGCACAACAGGTTTCTAAGACACACTGCATAGCCACCATGGCTAACAGCTCTGTCTCATGCTTATGTTAACACACACAGGAAAAAAGTGTCACTGCTTAAGTTCATTTGTATCATTATGCATTAAAACAGGGTAACTGTCACACTGGCTGAAACAAGACCAGAGTCCTGCCTTACTTCAACCTTACTTTCAAGGCAGTGAAACTGTGAGTCCTTTCAGGCAGTTAAAATAAAAGCTTCCAGAACAACTCCTATTAAACAGAAATGGAGTAAGTATTTTAAAAAGTGTGATGTACAGCCTATCATTACAACTGATTGAAATCAACTTGTGAGCTATGCTGGTGCTGGCATGTTTCATATCAGGCTGCTTGGCTATAACGCTGGGGAAGCACCCAAACCACAAAGGCTTTTCTGCTTCAAAAATTTTGTTGTCAAAATACAAGAAATTTTGAAATGAAAAATCAGCAGGAGTCGAAATATTCTTGGCAGCTTCTACTGCTTCTCAGTGCACCAGAAGTACAACTATTGAGAAATGTCTTAAAAAAAATAAGTAAAAAAAAGAAAGAACAAAGATCATGTTGCCTGCATGCCTGTCTTTTTAACAGAGCAAGGGCAGATTCAATTGAGAGTTACAAACTAATTTCTTGCACTGGAGATCCAGGTCCCCATGTCAAATCACTCAGGAAACTTACACTTCTTCTAATAGTAGTAACTGCTTTTAAATCATAAAACTCTTCATACATGACACAGAATAAAACTCAGATCTCCAAAAGCTATATCAGAAGTTACAGGAACACGACAAAGGGGAAAAAAGGTTAGATCAAAATGGCAAGAGAGTTTAATCATGGAAAGATAGGAAACGCTTAGGAACCAGTGCTGAGCTATTGTGACCATGGAACCATCTCGTTTAACAAACTGATAACAATGAGGTAGCAGAACAGATTAATCACAGAATAGATGGGCATGTCCAGATTTGCCACCTATGTTTTTTGAGCAATCTGAAGAGTGTTTACAAAAATATGAAATGGAAAGTTTTGATATCACTCCGTCTTTTCTCAAGGGTGGGCCAATCACATAGAGTGGTTTGAGCCTTGGAAACAAGGACTGCATGCAACACTTCCCATTTCTGGTACATATGTTCTTTGGGGGAAAAAAAAGAATTTGAATGCTCATTCAAATCTCATGGACATGTACACGCTTTCTGTATGTCATTAAATAAACCCCAGGGTTCTCAGATAAATTAATCACTCGAATTTAATAAAAACAGTGAACAGTGTTCCCTGCTCTTAAAATAATTAGTCTCCAAAATGAAAAACATCTTAAACACACAAGGAAAATGTCTTCTCTTCTAGTAAGTGAACCTCTTAGGCAACATGTTAAAAAAAAACCCAAAACATATTAGCTCTTGACCCCTACAGGCCCAAAATGTTTTAAAACAAAACACAATGTAATATAGTCACATCCTAAATTTGTTCAAGTAGTAGTAGTTTCATTTATTTTCATAAAAGATCACTTTCCTCTATTTTGCTTCATTATATAAGACAGAAACATGTGCTTCCAAAATATCTAATTGTCACTAAGAAATAAGGTTCTTTTGTTTAGAAATGTTTTTGCCATGACCTTGCTACACTGGAAAATATACAATAGATTTACTCATGAGATGAAAATAAATGCTTGAGAAAAAAAAATTAAATGGTGAGTGTCATCCAATTTGGCACCCAAAATATTTTTCAGCTTTTCTAGTAGACTGTCCTTGTCACACCATAATGAAGCAAGTGAAAGATATCCTTTTTTCTGTCTATTTAAAGATCTTGCTGCTAGGAATATTTTCCCACTGTTTCTAGCACTGAATACCATTTTATCTTACATGTAGAGCAAATGAAGAAACCTACTTTAAGAATAAAACATTATTCAATAGGAGTAAGTGGGAATGATTTAAGAAAAAAATAATTTTTAACTATCCAGAGTGAATTATAGGTAATTTTATTTTCAAATTAAGTCTCTTACTACCTACAAATACCCTATCAAACACTGATGCAAACACTTGTTCTTCCTTCTTAAACCCAGACAACTATTTCATTTATATGCAATATTTTAAGTACATTTATTTAATACAACGCCTACCTCTGTACTACAAATTGCTTTTATTTGTCATGAATTCTAATGCTCATTTTTCATTCTGCTTTGAAATATCCAGCCACTCTCGGGTTTCTTTTCTCTCAGGCTTTGATATATTGGAATCATTTCCCCAGGCAGCAATCAGTGTTGATAAAAGAGTTTGAAACTCAATTCACAAAGAGATAGCATATTTACGTGTAGGAGAACTAGTACTTATTTCCACCGTGTATGGAAACACACAGAGGAATACTGCTCCTGACAGAGCCGAATTCACGCAGCAAGAAAGACATGCATCGGGTTTCAAAAACGATACCAATTTACAGTATTTAGGGGTATGTTTTGCTTCTGGAGATGAAGTTTTATCTGCACAACTAGGGGCGCACCCACTCTTCGGCCACAGGAGCACACGTCCATCGTCACGGGCACATCTCCCGCCCTGCGCGGGCTCCCCATCGCTGAGGGCCAGGCTTCACCCGGCCGCTCGCGCTCTCCCCTTAGCGGAACAGGGGAGAAAACTAAATAACCGAACTTAATGAAAATTACTAATTAAAAGAACCCATTAAAATACATTCGGGTGCATTAAGCCAAGGCAAACATTCGTACACGACCTTTCCGACAGGCTCTCCCAAGCTCACCTTCGCTCCTTCACGCGGACTGCTCTTCCCCAGATCTGCCGAGGGGCCTGGGCAGCTCACAGCGGTTTTTCCCGCCCGAACCTCCCCCCCGCTCCAGCGGGAGGCCTCCCACGGGCTTGGGGGTCCCACCAGGTCCCACCGTCTGCTCTTGTGCAGCGTCCTCCGCAGGCTTTGCCGGGTTTCTGCTCCGCCNTCTCCCCCGCCACGGAGCCCCCCTGCCTCAGCGGGTTCCCTCTTCTATTTCTCACCCGGTTTCCCCCTTCCTCCTGTGCTTGTCCTGCATTTTCTGCCCTCTCTTAAATACGTCTCCACTGAGGCGCCACGGGCTTGGCTGATGGGCTCAGCTGTGCCCTGAGGCGGAGCCCTTGTGGAACCGGCTGGAACCGGCTGTGTCCGGCACGGGGCAGCTCCTGCCGCTCCTCACAGGCAACACCTGGGCAGCGCCACAGGACCCGGCCCTGCAGCACAGGTGGCTCATTTAGCAGCACTCGCCCCCAGTTACATCCACCCTTCACCCCGACGGCAACCAAGATTCCCGAGGCGCCCTGCAGAATCACCACTTGCCTTTCAAAACACAACAAACAAACAAGAAATAAACCCGCTGCATCGGTGTTCTGTATTCCAACAACATTTCACAAGCACTATAAACCAATTTGTCTTACCTACTTCCTTCCAAATTAACAGATGAAAAGAGTAATACATTACATTATTTTACTGTCTTTTTTCCAAGAAACTTCTGGGATGTGCATTATGTAAAGCAAAGTACTAGCCAGAATAAAAGGATGAGTAAAATAAGCAGACAGGACAAAATCTTCAATAGTGACAGTCTGCCTGAACCTCATTGTGACCCCCCCTCCCCCCACCTACCTGAAACATTCTGGTGAATATATTGCAAATATATTACAGAAAGACTTCCAAAGGTAAAATAAAATCACCTCAGGCAAGAGCAGCAGAGCAGACAGGCTACCTGGCTCTGGAACGTGCTCTTGCCTATTTGGTAGTGATGCAGTCAGCATCCTGGCACCATCCAGGACCTGCTGTGCCACAGGTGGCTTCTAGAGTACAGGACAGCATTGAGAGCAGAAAGGGACAGCCACAGAGATGACTTTGGATTCACGCTAAGCCAGTCATTCTTCATTTCTGTTGCTTTGCCCCTGCCACTTTCATCTGGGTACATTTCCATTCCTATTAATGATTGGAAACCTCAATGCTACTGGTATTGACAAGTAATAGTAACTGTTCTTTAATTAGAGTCTTCTGATATAAACATGTCTATAGTGACATGTCAATTCAGAGGTACACAATTCTGTTGACTTTTTAGACCTCTGACTAGCTGCAGAACAGTTCTATCCAATAAGCTATCCAATTTTCCCATGTAATTACTGATGGCAAACTTGATAAAGTCTTTCCAGTCACTACACCAGAAGTGCGAGTCATCATTGCAAGGGGGTGGACATCTATTCTTTGCCCTGGTTTCATTTTTAATTAAAAATAAAATATGTGCAAATTATACAGAACCAGCAAACTTTGAGTAAGTTACCAGTGTGATCGTAAGCTGAACCTCAATACTCCTGAATATTAGGTTAATTCTGTGTATGTGCCTCCAAGCAGAGACATTTCACATGCTGGCCGGTTTGGGAGATGAGGTCAACGTTCTTAAGAGTCAGGTAAATGCCAGTGGAACCTTTCACAGGCACGTCAGACTCGAACACACACCAATAGCAATCACACTTATAAACCTCACTCAATTACAGGCTTTTCAGCTCAGGATGAAAAACATGCCTGCCCTAAAGAAATGCATTTAGGCTTTCTCATTTCTGAGTGGTGAAAGAATTATGTCAGCCATCCATTATTGATCTCCTCAGGAAAGAAAGCGCAAAACAAAGCAGCTCTGAAGATACTAAATACAACAGAGTTGTGCTGACTTGTCACCTTCATTTAACAATAACTTTACTTCACTTTGGAAAAGAGTTCATCTTTTATAAGTACAGAAATGTGCCAAAAGATGGCTTTAATTCAATAGCAATTACTAGCACTTGTAGTGTAACTAGCATCTTCAGGCCACAAGTCATTAGCAGATAAATACCTTACATTAAGTACTTTACAGTTAATATGGAATCTTTCCCCCACCCCCAAGAACAGAATAAAGATGTATAGCTTAGCTGTTAAATACATGAAGCTAGCACATTCAATACCAATAAGCTATTGACAGATCTTCCTCAAACTTAAAAGGTAGCTTAAATCAGGTTTGGAAAATCTCATGTATTAAAAATAAATAAATATTTTTTTAAATAACTTTTCTACTTGCATAGTGTTCCCATTCTCCACACCATATATCATTTCCTGAATCCCAGTCATTTTCAAACTATGCTATGAAAGCATTCAGGACATCTCTGAAAAAAAACTGTAAGATCTCTTCAACTTTCTTTTCTAAGATAGTGGAGGCAAGCACCCCTTCTGCAGCCTCCTAGGACACAAAAATCTACTTCACAAGATGACTATGACAGCAGGCGACATTAAAATATTTCTAACAAAATATTAATACAACTTTCTTGCCCATTTGTAGAGAAAACTATATAAGGGTTATTACATCACGCTTCCTTGGAGTCCCTTGCTTTCTGTCCTCCCAGTTTTAAGTTAATTTTCTCTTCTCACTACAAAGAAATGAGAAAAGTATTTCTCACCAGAAGGCACCACACATCAGAAAATAAATTAATGTCTTTCGACCAATTACTAACACTTTCTAAATCTTTTGAAAATTTCTGTATAGCAACTAGAGATCTTCTAGGTGAAGGTGTTATACTAGTGGAAGATGACTAGCACGCTTCCTCCCAAGCTTCTTCAAAGACCTCAGTTTTAAACTGCTGATTCACCTTTCTGATGGGCTTCATTCACAGACTGTAAGAACAAATGCACAGCACCTGTCACTATACTGGATCTTTCTGGTGGCTTGAGTGTGTTCATCGGGTGCTTATTAACAACTGCAGGCTGGGCTTGGGGGGAGTTGGATTGATAATAAACATTGTCAACCTTTGCTAAACGATGGTATTTAGAACACCAGGCTTTTTTTTTTTCCATCCCTCTTCTTCTTTTCAAAGAGGTAAATTTTATTGATGATTTTTATCCCAAAATTTAATTTTTATTTTATTTTTATCCAAAATTATGGGATAGTTGGGGTTACACTTAATGATTACTGGCATCAGAATCTTTTTCAAGGGAGTTGACTACCAATGTGCTTGTAAAATTTAGTAAGAGTAAGGTCAACATAGCACATTCTTCCAAAAGAGGTTTTTGGAATGTGTCAGCAGAACAGAAAATTAAATTACTATTTATGCACAAGTAGCAAAATATGTACACTGACAACCTTTTAACTGAATTCTAAAAGACTGTCCTTTCCAGTACATACTCTATTTTTTTTTCCTGACAAATTTTTCTACAAAATTGTATATTGTGGTTGGCTGAGAGTTAAGTAATTATTATTTTATTATTATTATTTTTTTACTTGTATTGGGGCATTGAAAGAAAAATAAAGGGAAAACACTTTCTACCAAGGAAGATATAACCTGGACATATCATCTGTTAAATACATTTTGAATGGAGTATTTCTCAGCAGCATGAAAGGAATAATATTTACTGAGTTATATCACAGAAAGACTAGCTATGAGAAAATGTTGATATATGTTTAAAAAAATATGTATTTAGAACATATAGATAATATATTAACTGACAGCTAGCTGGTGCCTATCAACAGAATCAGACACACAAGTACTTCTGCCTGAGGAAAGGGAGATTGTACATTAAAAGTTGGGGATGGTGAGGAAATCTCCTTTCTTAAAGCCTTCCTATATCTGATCAGATTAGATCACACCTGCATATTAAAGATGACACTCTTAAAGAATCAGCCTCTGGCACAGAAGAATCACTAAAAGTTCCTATTATTCAGTAACTGGGGACTTTATGCATGTTACTGTAGGGATGAGGTGAGAGGGGTGGCTTTCCTTTCTTATTCAGAGCTAGGGAAATCCAGTTTAATTGTCAGTGGCCGACACAAGCATTTGTACTACCATGAAAGAAGTTTCCTGGGCAACTTCATGAACCTCAGGTCACCCTAGTAGTGGCCCTGCTAGCTGAAGCAGCTGCCGTGGCTCTCTTTGTCAAAGGTACTTTTGAGGTCTGCAGATATTGTTCGGCTCCCCTGAGCCCCCAGAGCTGGGCAACACTGAACCGTGCTCTGATGAGGGGCATTAAAATGCAGAATTTGCAGAGAGGTGCACTGTCTGGAAAACTTGGCTCATGCTAGAAGCACAAATACTACTGCAGATAGAAAATTCTACAAGGGAGCCAAGTTATTCCTGTACACAAAATGCATTTGGGGAATAAGACGACTGTGCATCTGACCAAAAGATTCTTTCCTTTGATCAGCCTGTCACGTTGGTCCAAACCTCTTAGATTTTCACACAATTCCATTTGTGCATTCTCCCACATTGTTCACGAGGCTGGGAGGGCTCCCCTTAAACATCTTCCAATCTATTTTAAAAATTATCCTTTGATGTCCCACGAATGAAATTCTTGACAATACTGAGACTACCTTGCATTTCCATTCTAGCTATTACCTTCCTGCAAATGCAAAATAAAACTGCAGGCACGATCATTTGCAAACACCCAATTTGCACGTGTACACTTGACATTGTACTCATGCCAATCAGGATCAAAACAACAATACTCTTTAGAAAGCATAAGGGGAAAAAAAAATCCAGTAAATAAGAAAAAAAAAAGCTAATTTGGCAATCTGCTCACATTTAGAAGCAAATTAAAATTATTTTGAGTTATACTGTTAAATAAAAGAGAATATGAGCACAAAAAATCCGAAGAATCAAAACACAAAACCTCATTCTACCTTCATACATTCTACCAAGAAAACCCATAAAGGTAAATCTACTAAAGTCACAGTAATTCCTAATTTAAATTAATGGTACTTAGTAACTTACTAGTTATTAATACACCCAGTTAGAGTAGTATTACAGTACTACAGAAGCACTCTTGTGATGTAAGGTATTCAGCAGAGTAATGAAATGCTAAATATACTAAAATCATCACATCTGTGTTATTGATAGTCTAGGACCTTGAACTTAACAGTGAAAAACAGAGCCCATTTGACTCTGTTAAAGGGCTCATACACAGCTTGTTATTTTTCTTTCTCATTTTCCTAAAAAAAAATCTCTGCTTTAAAAGACATGAAGTGGCCTTGACATTTTAAATAATCTTGGAAATAAAATTATTAAATAAACTGTTGAAAAATAAAACTAAATGTTGACTAAATGGGCCATCAACAAGCCCAGCAAGGAAATATAGCAAAATGATGGGTTTACTACAAACATTGTACTCACATGCTTAAAAATTCTCTGGCTAGTAAAATCATCTGTTTCCTACCATTTTCCTGCATGAAAAGAAATAAAAGAGCATAAAGATGATGATTTACAATTTCAGCCATAGACCAGATTTTACACAGAATAAAGTTTAGTATTCTTATACTTAAGCCTTTCTATAGTTTCAGTTTAAGAACAGGAAGGAGCTGGTCCAGTCAAGTATCTGTAATCTGCCATAGGAGTGAAGGAATCAAACACACACATATCACTTAAAACATCAGGACAAACCAGAAAATATTTCCATTTCAGCTGTCTCTGGCACTGGAACTGGTGCAAGAGTGCCACTCTTGCATTTGTGTGAATTTGCTGTTAAGAGTTTCTTTGGCATGAGCAGTTCTCTGTGGAGTAAGAATAGCAAAAATTCAAAAAAAAAAATTTTACTAATGTAAGGGTGTCAAAAAATTCCCCAAGCCTGAATAATTCCTCCCTGGAAATCTAGCTCTGATGAAGTGTCAAGTCTAAAGGATGAAAACAATTACTGCCTGCCTTTGCTTTCCACTGAATATCAAAACAGAAGCTGCATAGGAATGTTTGTTGTTTTGGTGTCTGTTAGAGTGCTGAGTATTTCAAAAGGCTTTCTAGACATGAAACAGATGTTTGAAGACAAAAGGGAAACTCAACAATATTTTGATTAAAGAAAAAAAAAACAACCAACAAACAAACAACAGAGCCCTCCCCGAAAACCCCGCTTGTTATCTGCCATATTTATTTTTCCATTTACAGTTCAGCAGCAGGTCATAAGGAAACACTAAAAGGATCTCCTTAAATTCCTTCTGGGATCCACTCAGCAGCCCCAGCCAAAAGAACTACCAAAGATTACCAAAGCAAGCCTCTGGATCAGCAAGAAATGGGACAACACGCTCTTTACGACAGAGGTAAATTAGTTCTCTGTTTGTAAAGCCCCCAGCAGAGAAAGGACCAGTTCAGAACCACAGCCCCTAAGTGCTACTGCAGTAACGTAAGAGCAAATCTGGCCAGATGACACCTCGTATCACCTGTACTGACACAACTATTTCTTATTTCCGCTCTCTTGGGAAGATAGCTTTACAGCTCTTCTTCATTTTTTATCAGAATTTCGGTTTCTCACAACCAATCTTTTTCTTTCAACTACTTTAGTGCCTTGCATTGAAGAGAAATCTATAAATTCCATTTCAGACAAAATCTGTTCCAAATTGTTGCCCTCCAGCACTATTCTCACATTCTGTTCTCACACACACACACAAAATCTTCTCTTTCTCTTAAAAAAGCCAAACGCAGACAGGCACAAACCTCCCCTCAGCCGCCTCCTCCCCCCCAAAAAAACAAACAAGAAAACACAAAACCAAAAACCAAACAACCAACCAAAAGCAACAACCAAGCCTCCACCTTCCCTAATGTCCTTTCCTTGGTCACTGGTAACCAGGGAAACCAGATACTATGGTAACTCATGGCTAGCAAATCGCACAGTGTTCCTTAAACTCCAGACTATATAAAAAGCCCTCGTCCCTTTCTTCTCTAGGTGATGAAGCAGTAAAAGAAACAGCAACAGCAAATCCCCATCTTTACTTCCAGTCTTTTGAACTATGTAAATCTGTATTTTCTGTATGCTTCCCTTCCAGTTTTTTAAGTGTCTACTATTTTTAGAGCCATTTCATGTTTAGTTCAGTTTGTTATAAATTAGACCTGTGTGCTCTCATCAAAGGTCTAACCAAAATTTTTAATTTTGGTGTTTTTTTAAATGTCTGCAGTTATTCCATTTCAAAGTATATGAATATTTGTTTAGAGTGAGGGGAATAAAATACCTTCCCAAACCCCTGTCTTATTATTTTCTGAGCCTGAAAACTATCAAAGTCCAATACCTTAGCTGAGATTTATGTCTCAAGGGTGAGTCTACGTAGAGTCTCTGATGTCTAATAAAAGATTAGTTTTTTGGTCTTCCCCACGTAAGGATACACAACTATCTCTATCTCTCCCCAACACTCATTTTCACGAAGTAAGAAGGTACCTAATCTCAGAGACTTCTGTAACAAATTTGTTTAAAATTGGTCAACAAGTTCAAATGTTAAGGAAGTACCTGCCAAGGGTCGGGTCACAAGGATGCCAGTTTTTAGGCAACTGGCTTAGGAAAAAAAAAAAATCTAAATGAACAATTTCTACATTATTAGTATTCCAGAAATGTTTAGTCATTCTTGAGGAAAAAAGGACAGTTGTATCATCAAGAGCTTTCCACAATTTTGTGATAAATTTTATAGCAAAATTGATACCGTCCTAAGTCCATTTACAAAACTTGTATTAGCATTGGCAAGAGAAATTATGCATCAGCTACGTGTTTTACACCCCACAGAAAATACACTCCTAAATTCTACTGTTATAGTCTATGGAAATACAGACCACTGATACAGTTTGCTCAGTGGAAATGGTGGATGAATAACTTAGAAAGCAACAAGTAAACACCTATAAGATACTAATTTCTCTTGCTGCCACCTCTGTGCCATACATAGAATCATAGAATCATCTAGGTTGGAAAAGACCCATGGGATCATCGTGTCCAACCTTTCACCCTACTCTACAAGTTCACCCCTAGACCATATCCCCCAACACTACATCTGAGCGATTCTTAAACACATCCAGGGATGGCAACTCAACCCCCTCCCTGGGCAGCCTATGTTCTGTCTAACTTACAGCTGAGACAAATGATAGAAGTCCTGTTTCAGAGTATCCTTTACAACGTGGAATCCTTTTCTTCTTGGTCATATACTTAGTGCCCCTGTCTCCTGGAAGATTTCAGCTTGGCTCTAGCTCATTTGCTGGCTGACTCAGATCCTCTGGTCACTCTAAAAAAAAAAGTATTATCCTGGGTAGTCCAAAGTCACAATAGTTCAAAAATAAAAGATACCAATTTGATTTTAAAAGGTCATGTTTGGTTTCAAGTCATCGTCTCCTAAAGACATCTCTAAGAAGCATCAGGTCTGAGATAATGCTAAGTAGAAAAAAAAATATCTAATGTCAGAAATTTCTGCTGAAGTTTAGACCCTTCCTATCTGACATCCTATCTTCACCTAACGCACTGGATGGACAGGGCACAACCCAGTGTGTAAACCAGAATATTTCAACACCCACAGCAATGTAATGTTTATTCAGCGCAGCAGTATTTACATCTGCACCCATCAGCTGTGCTTGATTCCCAGGAAGGTGTTCAAGGAAGGACTGGATGTGGCACTTGGTGACATGGTCTACCTGATGTCATGGTGTTGGGTCATAGGCCAGACCTGGACTTGATGGTCTTGGAGTTCTGTTCCAGCCTCAGAAATTCTGTGATTCTGTGAAGAAATATTTCCCATGAAGAAACAGGGCTGTCATTTGAGCTTGAATTAAAAATCTATTTTAGATTCAGCCCAACACTTCAGTGTTAAATGGGCACTGGTTTTAAGTAATTAGCATAAAAATAACTTGTTAAACGACCTGTTTGTGTCTATGTTTTGCTATGTCAAATGTATCCCCTCTTATCTTTGGCACATTATAAGCTTGCCACTTTTCAGACACTGAAAGATTCAGCTCTCTAATGACATACATGTGCCTGGGAAGGACTATTCAAAAACCATGCATATCACTGTAAAAATGTGACTTTTAATTTTCAGATTCTACTCACTGTTTGAAAAGCCTAAGTAAGATCAATTAGCATTGAATTAATATGGTCCCTTTAGACATATGCCAAGTTAAAAAGATCATCATAGTGAAAGGATAGAGAAAAAGAATCTGCATGTTCTGCATCTGAAGCAGAAAAGATTGTCATTATTACCAATAAAGGCCTGTTATTGTCTGTCCTGCTTGCCAGAAGCTAGATTTAGACTCAAAATTCAGGAATAAGTTTACCTTTCAGGACCAGGATTTTGTGTCCAGTCCATAACAGACACTGGGCTAGATGGAAATTTGGATGCCTCACAAAACAGTGGTACTTATGCAAGTGCTATTGGTCTTAGCCTATATGCTGGCTGCACTTGAATCATTTCTGTGCAAGAAGTTAAGGTTCAAGCCACAGTTGAAGTGGAAATTAATACTACAGAAAAAGCCCTGACAGAAGCCACATTTGGTGCACCAAGAAGTGCACAAGATGACAATTGTCATTATCTGATCCAAGGAAATAATTCTGAGCAGGTACAAAGATGTAGGTATGGTTCTCTGCAGCAAAAGAACAGTGCACTAGGTCTATCTGTTGTAGTTTGCAACAGTCAGTAAAACTGACTGAACTGCCCACACCACACCACTCAAAAAAAAAAAAACAAAACAAAAAAAAAAAAAAAAAAAAAAAAAAAAAAACAACAACAAAACAATAAACCAGGACAAAAATCTGCTCTTTTAACACTGACAGAGAAGAAGGTAACACATCATTAAAAAATCAAGTATTCTGTAGCATATCCAGCACTTCATTTGCAAAAGAGAAGTCTTTTATTTACAGCATCTTCTCCAAACTCTTGCCTTAATGGCAGTGGCTCTACAGCTGTCTGAATAGCTCATACCTGTACCGAACTGTACACGATGAAAATCCATGGGAGACCCGCAGGATCTCCTTCAACATCACAGAGACAGGTGAACAAGTTCTTCTACCTGCTTTGAAAAAACAATAGCAGAACACTGATCCATTGCATATAATTTACCTTCCCACACAACACAATTTCTTTCCAGTCTCTTCCTGTAAACTTATGAAAAAGCAGGTTCAGTATCTATCCCTCTGGCCTACTTTCCATTAACACTCTTTAAAAACAGTAGGAAGAAATCTTATCTTGCATTAGATGTTGGTATTAAAAGGAATACTACTTGCTTCTTAAACGTCTTTATGTTCAGTTTTGTTCAGTTTCATTCAAGAACTGAAAGATGAGTCTAAAAATAGCCTCTCTGTTCAGAACTTAACAATAATGTAAATATTCTGTTTGTTGCAATTGGCTAACAGGGAAACATGCCACAAGCTGTATCACAAAGTCACCTGGGATTGAGGAAAACAGTTTTATTTATTTATTTTATACATTTCTTTTTACATCCCTTCTGTCTTTTAGTCATGATTTGTTTGAGATCCTACGTCGACTATTTCCCACATATCTGAGTGATATTCAGTGCTGTATTTGTGCATATATTTACATTAAAAACCAACTTTCACAGAGGTTAGGAAAGAACACTTATGTGAAGTGAAATTTAGGTCAGCTAGTATTCTGCACTTACTTTGCATTTGTTGCACGTTTATTTTGAATAAAGGGTTTCCTTTACTATGAAGAAATTTATGAACAAATTAAATAACATGAATATAAATAAAATAAGATACGAATATGAATAAAATAAATGTATGAATAAAATTTATTTCATTATTAATAACTTTTCCTTTATTATGAATAAAGGAACTCCTTTCTCTTCATGCTTGATACTCAGCAAAGTTACAAAGCCACAAATGGTGAAAGAACATTTAATAAGGAAATAAAGAAATTAGAACTAGAATGATTTAATATGCAAGATCATTCAAAAAGACCCTGGCAACCAACACAAAAGATGTGCTTTATTTTTATTCTGAGAACCACTTTCCACTGCAATTCAGCAAGAAGCATTTCTTCCACTCAGACTAATGGCAGTATAAGTGTAAAAACTCTGATTTCACAGGGTGAAAATTGGGAGTTAAATATAATCACAGCTTCTGTGATGTGGACATCTGTCCACTTTTTATAAATTCCTGTAACCAGATCAGATGAACTCAAAGAGGGGGAAAACTGTGAGTGAAATAGTGCATCAAGAGGAACAACACAACCTGCAGTTTACCTTAGGCAAGTACAAGTTTTGTACAACCCTTGTCCATATGTTTTTAAAAAGGCAAAGTTTATTGCAAGCAGTGCATTTGCCAGGTTTTAATTTAGAAGATTTGTTTCTGAATTCCAAGAACTGAGGACTAATTTGAACTCACCATCCTTTGCCACAACTATGTTTCTGTACTTGAAAAGCTTAACAAAATGGCAAGGTATCTCTATTAAAAACATGCATATTTCCAGCTCCGCAGGTAGAATTCAAAAGCTGTTTGATGTGTGGAAGATGTCCATTAGAAATGAAAACTATCAAATTATTCACAGAAGTCATCAAAGCAGGAAATGTTATCCTAGAGTGCTATAAATTAAAGGAAAAGTGACTCCATCAGACTGTTAGGTGGTCATTTAATGGACTCTTCTTGGTGTTACTGATTATTTGAGGACAGCAAGAAGCTCAGAAAAACACTTATTCACAAATTCTTTCCTAATTTCAGGATAAGATCTAACAATACTCATTCACCAATAAGCAATCTAACATCTTACAAACCTCCCTGATTAACAAAAAGCAATCTGACCTCCCACTTGCTTATTTGATGGACAGTTCTGTGGCACCTGAATAAAAGACAGTCTTCTTTTCTTTAGTTCTAAGAACAGGTCTAAATGCACATAAAAAGAAACAGCCACAGCCTTTGGCATTTTAAATATACTCTGCTTGTCAGCACCATTGGCAAGGTTTAACAGTGATCAGAAGGTGAGATGCTAAAGTCAGTACTCTGCTGATTCTAATAGAGAGAAATGCAGAAATCCACTGTAAAAAAAGGGCATCTGCATAAAGGTACAGTTATTTTTTATTTTTCATTTTAATGAACTGTTCAGCATAAAGCTAAAAAGGACTGCAGAAAATGAATACAGAAAAAGTCTGTTCATGAGCTGTTACATGTACAGCTTGGGAAATAAAGGTAAAGACCCATGGCCTCCAGGATCACTCCTTGCTCAGCCAGTCAGGATGACTTATTACACCTGCATATAGCAGAGGAGCGAAACAGAAAGTAAAATTACTTCATTGATTTTGTCCTAGTGTATGTAAATAACCTTATTGTCAGATCTGCCCTTTCCAAGAGGAAAAAAAAAACTGTTCAACTTCCCAGTTATTTTTGTAACCTGATTTTCATATTTTGCTACTTCAGCCATTGAAGACTCAACAAACGGTAGCAAGATTAACAGGAATTATATTTACTTTGTAATCTATTATATGGATTATTTCAAACAGCTCCTAAACTTTTTAAATAAATTTTCTTGTTTCACTCCAGTACATTGATTTAAGAAATTCATTGAGAGATTTCAAGCATTTCAAGTATTTCTACTTTACACTTCTATTTGTCAGAACTGCTAATAAAGACATATTTCTTTCTAAGTATATTTTAAGTACCTCTTATCTCTGTTTCAATTATAAACCAGGTACATTTTTGATAGTAATATAGTCTATACACGAATTTAAGGGAAGGAAGCACAGCCTGTAAACCTATGGGCCAGTCTCAATGCAGTTCACTTTTAAGCCAAAGTCGGTCGGTGTTTGTGAATGGCTGGGAATATACATGTGGACAGTTGCTTGAGGGCAGAAGCAATAACCAGCCTGTCAGTCACTTTAACAAGACTAAACGAATATTGATTTTGTGTGTAGATGCATACAGTATAATATACACACATTTAGAAATGTTAATAAAAATGTGATCTATTGCACTTTTCTCACTAAATACGAAATGCCAAAAATAATCTAAATAATGCTAAGAAAACTGTTTGCTTGGCAAACCCACCTACAAGAGATCTGGAAATAAATCAAGGCTTCCTCGAAGTGACATGGCATATTTAAACTAAGGGATCAAATAGAAACACCAGCTACAATCCAAATAGTTACAGCTTAGTCTCATTAGAGACAAGAAAAGCAAAATAGATAAAAAGAAAATCTTACTTAGGTCATCTTTCAAAACAAAGGGGAAAGCTAAAAAAGAAGTACCTTTCAGTGCTCATGAGTCAAAGGGATGGTCTTAATATGATATACATTCTTTTGCTATGTTCTTCATATGTAAAGCTAGTCAAAGTGGAGTTTATCATTTCCTATGAGTTTCAAACTGATCTCCTCAAAGCATTCCAGGCTTCCCTAATAATCAGATTATCTTTATATCCTAAATAAATACCCCAGATGAAATTGCAGGTGGAATGCTGAGCCTCTGCATATTATAAATAATGACAACATTCAAGGACTGTGCATCATTAGTTCTGACCTTACAACTTAAATGTATTTTAAATCCTAGACAAGATCTGTAGCTCACATCTTGTCACAATCCCAGTTTAATCAATGTGTTACTGTTGTCTTTGCAATATTTGTGTCTTAAAAACAAGTTTGATTTTGCAAATTTTTATTCCCAGAAGTGAAATCAGCTTTTGCAAATGGTAACTCTGAATTGATAGACACTAATACAACTGTACTTATCAACTGAATCCATATCTTCAAGATTGGGCTGTAAATATGCTGTAAACTTTATCAACATTAACAAAGATATTAAATTGAATATCTATATATGCAGCATATATATGTGAACATTGTACAAAAATATAAACATACCTTTAAGAATAAAAAGAACTATATAGATGCATTATTCAAAGGAAAGGAGTATGTCTCTTTCACACCAAATACATTAGAAAAAAGTTTCATAAATAGAAGATCCTGGTTTAAATAGTCAGAAATAAACACATCTGCTAAAAAATACACGACATTTTTATTTCATTAGTTGAATTCTAGCAGAGTAACAAATTTCTACCCCACATTAAGGTAGTCCAGGTCACTGTTAAATGATAGCAGTAAGCTTATTGCATAAAGCTGAGCATGTTAAAGTAATATTCAAAGGCAGCTAGTTCTCCTAAAAGATACCAAGTGAAAAAAAGTACCGAGACACATTGACAAAAATCAGACATTTTTTTCCTGTGAGAACCTTCAGTTTCTTTGAGTATTGTTACTGGTACTGTGTTTAAGAGTCCTTAACTCTCAGTTTAACTTCTGTTATTGATTCTTAAGATCTGAAATACGGGTCTAACAGAGCTTTTGCCAGCTTCTTAAGTGTCTTTTATATAAAGCATTAAGGACATTGACATATTTATTTTCTGGTTTGGAGAAGTACAGGTAACTCTCTCATTCTGTACATCACCTTCATTGATTGGTTTATTTCTAAAGATATGTGACAATTTATCTGCAGGACGCTTGTTCCTAACTCATTAAGAGTCATCAGTAAAACCTGTGGTGTTCATTAAAAAGAATCTTCGTGCACAGCATCAAAAAAATATTTCCTTCAGCCATGGTTCAGCCACTGTAAGGTGGCTGTAAGGTCAAAGAAATAGATAACAAATACATTGAATGCAATCTCTATTGTATCTTCTTATTCCAAGTGCATCCTGCAGGCATAAAGGTTTGATTCATGCATGTTGTTTAGATTCACTCTGACCCTCTTGCCTAGTTTTTAATAATATTTATTTTGTGGGAGCTCATAAATCCTGAAATTTAGAAAAGAAGATTTCTGGTGAAGTAATGAGCCAAAATATGACAAAACATCAATCAAAGAAGCTTGTGACTTCTGACCCTTTCTGGGCTTGGTTTTATGACTTTCATATCTTTGAAGTTATGAAAAGGAGACAAGATATGACAGGTGCTGTGCTTGGAGAAACCACTTAGTCAATTTAATTCCAGCCACCTATGAGTAACACCACAGAACTACTTCAGCAAATTTGAAAGTGTTCAGCTCCCTGTTTCTGTTTTACAGTGCTAACACACAAACATTACCATAGCTTGGGACTGTATTTGGCTAACTCTCAGCTCACTGATGAAGTAGAAGATTTAAGCAAAAATGCAAGAACATTGCATTTCAACCGAGCAACTGAGCAAACCAAATCAGAGATAACATTCAAAAGAACCTATAAATGCAATGTGGTTGCATGAAGTCTTAAAACAGCACTGTGGTTAGTTACTTCTGGGTGATAGGTGAACAGAATGAAAATGAATCCTCATATACATCAATAGGACAGGTCCTCGAGTAGGGTATTTTAATAAAATTGGAACTGTTAACTCCCTGTTAGTTGATCTAAAAGAGATGGACAGTGATGGTTATTTTCAGCTTTTGAGCTTGTGAGGCTTGGGTGTCAAGAAATTACACCTTCTCAGAGAAAGTCTGGATACTTGAGCATCCCACAGGAAAGAGCAAATTTCTCATTTTAATCATATGACTTAGTTCTATGAAGCAGGAGACTTTGGGTTTCTTTTTGAACGGGCCATATTGGATCTTCCTGAAGTCAGTGAGGATGCTTCAATTTTCAGCAGAAACTGAATCGGTGCCTTGGGGAAATAAGATTGTCATCTTGTTCTTTTGGGAGAGGCTGGGCTGAGGGGACGGGGAGAAGGTTTGGAGAAGAGTTGCTCGTGTGCAGAAACAGAGTTACTCAAGCTACAATTAAGCAGTAAGAGGAAAAGGCAACTGAGGCACCACGCTTGAAGGTAAAACTGGTGCTGTAGGAGTGGCATCCTGATACAGTTTCATGTAAAAGGTGGTAGACTGAATTACAGCAAAATATGTAGACAATTATGGTTTTATACGTTTTGCCACTTCTAAAATACTCATATTTAATACACCAAAGATAACATTAACAGTCTGCAGACTTCAGAAACCAGTGTTCTGAAAGTTTGCTGTAGATTAGGTGAGGGTAAAGCCAGAAGGCAGGATAAAGGAGGAGGAAAGCAAGCCTGTGTCTTTTTGTGCCAATTTTCTCTCCTGCCTGAGGCTTCCACTTTGGTAATAACCTAAGTTTCTAACACCTTACGTTACACAGGAGGCTCAAGACTCTGAAAAGTTATGTACAATAAAAATCTGAGAAATGTGTTGAGGGTAACAGTAGCTGTGAAATCTTTAGGCACAGCCCCATTAAATCTAGGCATTCTGGTAGAAATCAGTTAATTGGAACACTATCATTCAGAGGGAGGCAAGTGCTACCTGATTTTTAAGGGGGGAGGTGTGTTTGTAGAGGAAACAAGTCCTAGCCTGTGAGTAAATGAACATTTATTTTTTTTTTAGGCACTGTAGAAACCCAGAACAAAAGACAGTACCCCTGCACGCACTATAGCTCACTGGAAAATCTATTAACATGGTGGATGCTCTCCTTGCATCAAACATCAGAGGTCTTTTATGGTTAATGGGTAGAATCTTTTCTCTTTCTGATATTGAGCTTCCTGGAGGAAGCAGCCAGAAGATCAAAGCACAATGAGAATGAGATGGGGAGCAAGACCTAGGAGTTCTAATCCATTTATATCATCCTGTCTTTCAATATTTTGAGCAAATGCTCTCTATGCAGCCCATAGAGGAAGCCAATTCTGAAATGTGAGATTACAAAGTCAGAACACAGGACCTTTATTTATAAGATAAGAGGATGGGTGTCAAGTCTGCTCCTTACTGAGCAATAGACCAAGGGAAAAAAACCAAACAACAAAACACCCCAACTTGGGAGAGGATACCTTGCTCCTTGGTGCTACTGTGTAAATGCATAATCTGGGAAAGATACTTCTCCTGAGCACTTCACAAAATATTCTGTACAGCATTCATTTGGATAGTAGAAGAAAGCAATTAGAATAACTACTGTTAGCAACTTTCCAATAAGATAAGATGCTTCTATTCAATATACATGATAAACTGTGCAAGGTTTGTCATTACCACACTGTATTTAAGCTTGTTTCATTTCTATCTTTAAGTCTTTTTTTCTTTACTAATATTTATATATTTATTTCCTTACAAACATAAATAGACTAATATACAGGATATTTGTTGCTAGTGATTGTGTACCATCTAACACAGAAAATGGTAGCAATTAAGATAGGAAATTATTATTGCATTATGAAAACCACAATGCAACTGTATGAGTACCCCTGAAAAACACAGTAATATTTCAAATCTTGACTCTCTGAGCCATGATGATATAGCAAATAACCTTCTCTTTCACACTGTAAGAAATTTGAAAGGTCGATTTCTGTAGGGCCTCAGATGTTTATCTCCAATGTTTTGGTACTTCCTCCATCCACAAACTTTGGTCTCCAGCAGCTCTCAGTGCCTTTAACTGCAAATGCTATCAGGGATAGAAACATATCTACGTAACTCCTTTAATTCCAAACTCAGAATAAGCACTCAGTTTGCATCCAGTAAAACTTCATTAAGGGCAACAGAAAAATTCTTTTTCAGATCAAAGGCACTTGAACCTGACCATAAGGACCAGATAACTCTTGGCCTCATTAAAAGTGTGGAGATGGGAGATTCACGGATAGGATTTACCTTCCCTCTGTTGATAATCCCACAGGATGCAAGGAAGAGACATACACTATGCTCTTATCTAAGTTATAGAAGCCATGTCTCCAAAGGCAGGGAAGTGATTAGTCTCATCAGAGCAATATAAAACCATACTGCAGTCAAATGCTTATTTTCACTAGGAGAACTGCTGTCAATAACCCATTCAAACCTATTTTTTTAAAAATAAATCAATCTATTTCTTTGTACGTTACTTGGAGAACATTCCAACATTAGGAATTCCACAGTTCACAGATTATTCATGCAGAAGGTGCTGGAGCAGTTGAACTCTATTGAGATGTCTCCTGAAAACCAAGTTTAGAACCAATATGTAATCTCAGCAAACCAGAAACTATTTAGTGGCATATCCTGCAAGCTTACACTTGATTTTGCACCAGCCCCAATATGTATGTGTCATAATCATGCATTATTTATGAGGCATTTTCCAAACCACAGGTTCTAATCCTGAATGCAGAATACAGCAGGAAAATGCGAGGCAAGATGCAGTATTATGGGGTTTAATAATTCCAGACACAAGCATGGATTCAGTATGGGCTTCACAGTGCTTTCATATATGTGTGTGAAGCACATAGTTCAGACAACATTAAATTTTGGCCCTGTAGGCAGAAGTTCACTGGGGAGTGTTCTGTTTCTGATGCTAGAAGACTGAATTGATCTAGCTAAATCACAGGACATCCACGTTGCAGCCTGGTGTTTGTGAATCAGCCAGGATAAAAACTGTGATTCCTGATCTCCATGCACAGTCAGGTAGAATTGAAGGCAACTTTCCATACATAATCACAAAAATAAATATATGTCCTTTCCAACGCCAACTTTTTTCCCTCTCCTCAAGTTATTAGAGGTGAGTACACAAGGATACAGATCTTGTGCTTAGGCATGTATATTTTCTTCTAGGTCAAATTAACCTAATGTAATAAAGTAATGGAAAACCACTGATGGGTCTTGGCTGAAGACATGGATGTCAAACTTTCTTTAGATAACAGAAACACTACTTGACAGAGAAAGGTATTTGTTAGTGACTTTCCATCTACTACAAAGCACCTTGAGTTGTCTTGGCACAGTGACTTGCCATATGGAGCGATGTGTGACCTCTGTTAATTTTGTTCCTATCAAGACATTTTGTTCAATTTCCACCGAGATGTTGTGATGGAAATTATTGGCTACATATGGCAGCAGGGATACATGAAAATTTGCAGCCTTTTTAGGACATTTAGAACTGATTGTAATTCCACATCAAATTCCCAAGAATTCTTTATCATTAAATTTATGATATCAGAAAAAAAAAAGTAGTCTTGTGGTAACAACAATAATATTGCTTAATTTCCTAGTTATGAGGCAATTAACTAAGTTGTCCTAATGGAAAATATTTGAATATTCAGTTGCAACTGTTATATGAAACCTTAGCAGCAATAAATTTCTTTGATGAAAACTGTTCCTCTTAAGACAACAATTGTTCTTGAGGCAACAATTCTAAAGGAAAACTTTGATCAGCCCTCGTTTGTATCTCTGTAATGGACACCATTTCTTTTTTTTTTCCCTCATTGTTTCATGTTGTCTCTTTTGTATACCTTTAGACCATAAACATCTTTCCTTTAATGCAAATACATTTGTTCTTGTTTTCTGTTTATGCTGAATAAGATTGGTCATTTGTTTCAGCCCTTTAACTGATCTGCTTCCATTCCCTCCATTTTCTTTGTGTCTTTTCTACAAAGCNATCATAATCTTCTGTTTATCACCATTATTATTCTAGCCACCCTCTCCTATGATCTGAAGTGGTAGAGGCACCACTGTAGTTGCAGCAGCCTTCTCATCTGCAAGTCTCAGATGCCACAAGCTTTTCATCATCAATCTAATTGTCTACTTCTATTACAGGGATTACCAATTGTGAATTGCAACACCAGTGAAGATGTGTGAAAAGCAGAAAGGCTGCTTTTTCTTTAGAGAAAAGAAAGAGTAGCTGCTTAGGTAGCAGTTAGTAGTCTAACAACTGAATACCTGTTATTTGAACACAGGCATCTCCCGGCACAGATGGGAAGATGCAGTTGGCACCACCAAGAAAAACACCACTTTCTTTCTGAAACGGCAGAAGCCAAAGAAACTGCACTTGAGAAGCTCATAACTATGTAAACCTTATTTATTTTAGATGAAATTTTGTATATTGCTTGCACAAGTGACTTGCTGTTCAGCAAAATTGTAGCACCCTCTGTTTTGCAGATCAAAAAGCATATGGAGATACCAAGTTATCATTGTACCAGTGGACAGCTGGTATGCAAAATATGCAAAGCTAAGAGGCAGAAGAAGTTGAGATGAAGTTTTTACTCACATAAATTGCAAGAACAATGAAGTTAACAGAACAGTAGGCATGGTTTCCAACCATTTTCAGATGCTTGCTATTCCAATTTATTTTAGAAATGTGCCCCCCATGACACTACCTAACCTGTCACTGCATAGGTCCACGCTCGTACGGGCAGTGGTAAGGAATATGCCCAACTGCAGCATAAAGAGGAAGCCAGAGCAGGGAAGGAATATCATCATGAAGCCCTCCACATGCAATAATAACCTCCACCTAACATGTTTAAACATCTACCAGGAAAATTCTGGTAAATCCAGAATATTAAAAGATATTCAGTTTACCTAGGAAACCTGTGAGAAAAATATGCCACACATTCAATTTTAAAATGATAGATAAAATTCTATTCCCTTCCCTCTTCCGGCCCCAGTATTTTCATCTACAGAAATACTCATAAAAACAGTAGTATTTCTTTTTCCCAGAGCAATGTAACTTTATCCAAAACCCCAGGTTGCTATCAAAAGTCTACTTTAGCAATACTCCTGTGTACAGTGTTTATTACTTTTAAGAAAGAAACAGAATGAAGGCTACAGAAACTGAACCCTTTTCAACATTTTGATTATATAAACTAATAAAGATTCTCCTCCCAGACCTAGGATCAAAAGTCAATAGTTTTGAAAATAAATTTTCTCACTTTCCATATTAAAAAAAATTAACAATCAAGAGGTCAAATGTTTTTCTACACCAAATATTTTTAAATCACTATCTTTTTTTGTTCTTCCCCTTTGCTTCTTCTGAAGGACATCTAACATTAGAAAGCTGTAATTATCACAGCTTCCTGTGTCTTTGCCATTTCGCTTTAGTTTAAACATGAAGTCAAGCACAGAGGTGACATGCATGATTTCATGTATTTGCTACAGATAACTACATTTCCTTTCCCTCCTAGGGTTTATTAAATAAGGCTCTGATCCAGTGTAGTGCTCATACCCTTACCCTACAGACAGGATTTAAAGTGCAATAGTAGATATATTTAAAACATTCTGCCTTTGTGTTTTATATTTGTGCACGTCACTGAATCAAAAGAGCCATCAAGTCCTCAGGGCAGGGATCATCTCTGATGATATGTCTGGCAAATGTTCCAACCTTTCTTCAGTAGATGCACAGTCCTAAATGAGGTTTCAGTTGTACCGAAAACCAATATCAATAATCAACAGCAAACATTTTTTTTTCTAGTTTTATATTTATGCAACAAATAACATCTGCAGTAGTTGCTGAACTTAAGGTCTTTTTTTGCAATCTTTCGAGTTCTGTGCTAACAAAATTAAGAAAAAAAAAATCCTTTATTTATTAGAAGAGGAACTACTCTAAGCTCCATAATTACAATCCTTTAAGTGCAATCCTGAAGAAAAAAGAAATAGAAGGAAGAACAGTCTGATTTATCTTTTCACCTCTTTCTACTTCCATCCAAACTTTTGAAGAAATCTCATGTTTTCCTGTGATAAAGTGTATGTAATGAATTCTATTCTATCCTTTTGCATCTTTTCTACAATCCTGCAGTTAGATTAATACAGTTATGAATGGAGTAGAACTGTTTTGTAGCTCCCTATGGAACTTAAAAAGGAAAACTGGATGACTTGGTAAAGCTCATTTACACTCAGCTTGACTAAAATCTATCTTGGTATAAGAGAAAACAACGTGAACCAAGTATTAGAGCAGCCTGTCTTGCATAGGACTGGGTTGTCCTCGGCATCCACTGCTTGCTTGAATATACTTCAAAAGAATATAATTAGCAAATTGCTAATGCTATTTATTCAATGCAGCAAGTTAATCTCCACTGGAGATTCTTCACTTTTAGAGTGATGACAGTTTTGAACACTAAAAATCCAAACCAAGCCCAAGAAAAACAACAAAGAACACCCTTCCCTGAGATAAAGCTTTTAAAAATTAGACTTTCATAGAATTTACTGGATGACTCTTAACTGTACTGTTAGAGCCATTACTTCCTGCAGAGTGGAGAGAAAGAAATGGTTGCCACAACTCCCACGACATAACAACTATTGGGAAATGTTGGCTTTTCAGCGGTGTGACAGTAGGATACACGCTGCCTACAGTACCAAGTATTTCTAAACAGCGATGACTGTGTATAATGGGAGGCCATATTCATATTTCATGAGATCATAGGTCTTCAATGTGCAGTTAAGAACCATTTTGGCTACAAAACCAAGAAATAACCACAAAGGGAAAGTAACAACATGATCTATGTGATAACACCTAAGCTGCATTCATGCCATGCCAGTTTTCACCTGGACAGGATTACGTTGACAGAATTTGTCTGATGTCAGTGCTTTAAGTATCTTACTGATTCCAGCAAAATTATTCATAATAAATCATCTGTTGGAACAAATGAGGAAATGGAAACCAAATGAGCACTGTAACTGATGCCAAGCACTACTGACAAGGTACAATTGTAGAGTAAACCCTGAAATTTTTGCTATAAATTATTTCTTCATGATAGAAAACTTTTCTTCCTGCAGTATGTTGCCATCTATAAGGTATGATAAGAGTCTGTGGGAAACATTTGACATGGAGATATCCAATTATCTATTGGCCACATTAATGTTATTTCCTATTCCCAAAAAAGTAGCAATACATTGGAAAAGCACCATATGAAATATTGAGTGGCTATTGAATCTGCTTAAAGATGGATTCCAAGGTAGGCTATGAACATAATATCCAGATTTCACCGGGAACAGAGAAGATCCAGAAATCGTACAGGTTTCCTGAGCAGATGCATTAAGGCCACACCTGAACTGAAATTGTACTGAATAATTCTCCCCTTTAGGTATAAAAAAAAACCTGTTAGGAGGGGTTGTATAGGCTTTTGAAACTTTTGCTTTTACAATTCCCAGAAATAAATTATTTCTGTGACTGGTCATTGCACCTATTAAACAAAATATAATTCTGAAAATATTAGGTTGCCATTGGACAGTTTGTCTTCTGGACTTGTAAAGAGAACTTTTGTTAAAGATGCCAATAGCATTGAAAGTGTTTATCCCAATAAATAAATAGATCTAGCCACAACTATGAAACATCACTATTCATATGGATCAGACCAACATAAAAGTAATGGTTGGAAAAGGACTTCAAAACCAAGAAGAAACAGCTACAATTAATCTTCCAGACATAGATTATTAATAATGAGGCAACTGCCAACTGACCTTTTACACTGAGACTTAGATAGTCGCTCAACTTGTAGTTTTCATTCTGTCACATAACTAAGTTGTTACTTCAGGATTCAAATGTTGCTTTAAAAAAACTGACTTTAGAATTTGAACTGCACTTTGCAGATATTGGACTAGTCTGTTCATGACTTTTTTTAATTTTCTTTTTAATTTGATCAGTAGGTCACCAGCTCCCTGACTTCTTGACTTGCTGCACTAACTGACAACGATTCTGATAAGCAAACTACAAAACAGCGCAGGAGCCAAACGGCTTAGGAACACAGGTGTTCATCTCTTTCTTACACACAGCTATTGACAGGGGCTGTTTCTGTGAATAAGAACCCAGAAAGACCTTATTTAGTATATACAAGAACCACATATAGAAAATAATATACAGAGATATAAAATCACTGGTAAACATTCAGTAAGAGAAGAGATAGACTGCTCATCTTCTGCCAACAGTCACTGGTTAACTTAACTGATTACAGCTTTTTCTAAGTCATATTTTTAATGATTAATTTTTCTGTCATAAACTGATAACAAAGGCAAGTTCATTTGTGGTAATATACTTAGACGTTAGCACTGTCACTGACATACCAAAAACCCTGGAGGAAAAAAGCGTAATATGAAAAATGAAATATTGATAGAAATCCCCAGAAGGATTAATAACATTATTTCCTTTTCTGTGGACTCCCAAATCACTAAACAGAAACACTAAGGTTTTATTCAGTCTTCACCTCATACCTCAACCTTTTTAACAACTTTTTCCAGTTTGTGTCCATTCCAGTTTGTTACATCCTTCCTCTTTACTCCTTGGAATTTTTCCCTGTGGAAACAGAGTGTAGGCAGCAGGCAAAATACTATGTCCTTACATTCAGCATTACTAAAGTACTGGTGGTTGTACATCTCACTGAACTTCTGCTACCAACTACCCTCAGCAAATATGTTCCTGCCACTGCATGAAAAGAGACCCCGTGCTTATCTGCTTTTGCTAATACGCATATGGTGCTGTATTCTGTAACAAGATAGTGCTAAGCAATTAAAGTTCTCACAATATCCCCATTTGTCAAGTAGGAAAACAAAAGTTACCAAGTAAGTGAGCAACGCAGCAAGCAACAATTACTTAAACAGCTGCTTTAAATCTGTGGCCCTCCAACACATTTCAGTGGCCACATGAGAAAGCTGTTTTGGAGACAATATCCCTGGCTGGGATATCTTACCTTAGGAAGCAATAATAAACCACAATGGAAGGTGCAGCAGTGGAGAAGCTGCTGAAGTTTTTTTTTCACAATATATTTTGGACATGATTAAATCAAGAACTTGTATCCTTAATTCTAGCTTAAAATATCTCTAATTATTAAAACATTAGGTACAAAATAATTGTATGGTCATTATCAAAAGCAGATTTCAGGATTCTGAAACCAGAATAGAGCTGCTTTATAATAGATACTGACACACATCTATACAGAAGTATCTGTAAACACATACACCTAATGAAAGGACCAATACAACTTGCTCATTTGAATAAGGCTGTAACCACTGAAAAGATCTTTGAGGAAAAAATACTTAGCAAATGAGAAAATAAAAATCTCAGGCAATAAGAAAATTACTCACCATTCTATCTAAAGGTCAAGTCAAAAAGGAATTAATGAACACTTGCTCCTTCAGATATTTGAAGTATATCAGTCACAACCCTTCCTATTTCTGCATTTTACTTTTCTCATATTAATCACCAAATCAGTCAGTAGTAAAGCTGTCAGAGAAGTCTTCAGAAACTGAAGAAGAATGAAACCACAGCTTGATCAATTTTAATTTTGAACAAAGGTGAATTTGTACAAAAAAAACCCACAAAACACCACCAAAACCAAACAGAAAAAAGTCTTATGAAAGCTGGTTCCTGCAATAGTCCAGTACCCTATTTGTGAATGCCCCCAAACAGTTTGAACCATCCAGAGACCCATTCTAATCCTACAATGTATAGCTCTTGAATGTCATGCAGATTACTAGCTGTGTTAATTGTAGTCCTTATATTGACTGAAATTCACAGCAGCTGAAACTATTTCTTTTCTTTTTCTGCTCAGCAACGTTGCACAGCAAAACTTTGGATGAAACTAAAGACGAGGTAGAAAAGTCACTTCTAAAAATCTCACAGTTAGTTTTTATATGTCAGTCTAGCTAATACTCTCTGAATATAGACAGGATCCTCAGAGTGATATTTAACACTGCATGATTGTAGTGAGGTCCTTTATCCTGAAAATATTAAAAAAAGCTTGAACCTGGAAATAGTTGCTTTAGCCTAAGACATATATGTGAATGAAGTGGATACATAAACTAGAAATAAGCTTTCTTATAATCCAGAGGATGACAGGTATCAATACATTCTGGAATATCTACAGAGTAGGCCATTGTAGTTGCAGACACACTGGTATATTGCTATGTAACTTGAAGAAACTAATTCTGGTGAATGCCATTCATTTTTGCTGCAAGTGGAAGAAGCAGAAAAGAATGCTTATTGAAAGATACATGCCTGAATCCATTATTGTTATTAAATCTGATTATCACTATTAAGAAGCTAGTTTTTAAATATGTTAGCTGTTTAATTCTAAATCATAGAACCAGAGAATGGTTTGGGTTGGAAGGGACCTAAAAGATCAACTAGTTCCACCCCCCTGCCACGGCACGGACAACCCCCAATAAAGTAGGTGAAAATCTTAAACAAACAAAAAAATCTACAGAATTTCTAAGTTGTTAAATGCATCACAGTAGAGACTGATGAGATTTCCCTTCTTTAAAACCACGGGGCAGATTCTACATTACTTTGCACCATGCAGTATCATTTGCTCCACTGCAAAATGACTGCTATGGCCACTGTTATGACTGGCATCAATTCAAGCCCTTTAAGCTCTGGAGTAAGCACAAGGAGTAACAGAAAATTTAGCACTGTGTGGGTTACTGAGGAGCCACAATAATTTCCCAGCAAAGCTCAAACTTCTTAAAAGAAAGAACCTGGTATCTCCTGAGACCAGTGCAATCCCTCAATTTACACTGTGCTCTACTGAAGCAGACTCTAAGTAAGCCACAGCGGTAAGCATTAAATCTACTGCTTTAAAACACTGCATTCTCTCATTCAAAGAGGTTCATTAAGTAAATCTGACATAAAGCACTGAAAACTCTTTACATGCTGCAAATATTTCCTTGCAAATCAACAATAATAAAGAAACCCAAGACTGTACTTATAGCTTTTATTTTGAAGCTTCAGTGAGGAATTGAGATTTAATCTTATCCAAATTGAATTAAATGCCTTAAATTAGCAATACAAATTCAGTATTCTTGAGCTCTCATGAATCCAAGTGACAGGTGAAGAAAGACCTCCAGCTCAGACACATAGAGTACTTGATCAAGACAGAAGTGAACACAGCTCACTCATATTTAAAACATTCTTTCATATATTTTTAATAAAACAACCGATACAAATTCAAAACCAACTTCATAAATCAAACATTATTCAATGTATGAGGCTTCAAGGTTTCCCCTGTTATGGCTGTGAGCGTGCCTGTCTCTGAGACAAGGGTTTTGCACTTGAATGCTTGAGGTTTTATGAAAGGTTTATTGGATTTCATAGTCCCTTAAGGGGAAACCCTTTAAATGTCTTTGCAATTATAAGTCTAATAACAATTTCAGCTCTTGGACAGAGCCTTGACTTGACAAAGATAAGGAACTGGAAGTTGCTCAGTCAATACAAAGCTATTAATCTCTGTCACCCCGCTGTCATTGTGGCTCAGGGAAACAATGTAGTTTCTTGACCTATGTGAAGTCATGTAGTGATTTTATTCAGGATGTCAGCATTCATCAGTACAGATTTTGTCACACCCCGACTCACTTGAAGAGCTCCCAGTTCTTTATCTTGACTGTGTTGACACCCTTCAGATACCAGTAGTTTGTTACAGTGTCTGCTTATTATTATTATTTAGCACTTACTCATGTGTAAAAGCCTCTAAGAATAAAGTTTTGAGCTGGAATATAGGCAGTTTCATCACTGCCTCCTGTGTCCTCCGAGAAGGACACTTTTAAGTTGCCAAATGCTATACGTGCTTGCATATTCAAATGAAGGTTAATTTTGTTCCTCTTCAGTAAAATTAGATTATTTTTCCTTAGTGATCTGCGTTCTAATGTCATCCTTCTCTGATCTTGAAACAGCGTGCGAAAGTTGATCAAACTCTTAGCAAATTATCCAGCCAATGTTAACATCCATGAGCTAGAAATGCACAACTAGCATGGATTTGTCTAAAATAAGCCAAATTTGGCTTTCTTTACTGGTATGTGAGAAGATAAAATACAGATTAGGTAATTAACATATTCTGAAGTCTTTCTGAGCAATGAGAAGCCCCCTTATTTTCTTCCAGGAGACTTTGCAGCAGGCTACAATAATGGATGTATACTAATAAGGTGATTACATAAATATTAAGACTTCATTAAATATCACATACAAACAGCAAATTTATGTAAAACAAGTAATATAACTAGCTCATATAGAATGATAATTGCACTCAAACCTTTAATAAATATTTGCTAAAGGAATTACTGAGGAATGAAAATGTGTACCACAGCAAAATTTAATTAAATTATGAGTAAAATAACGTATGAGCAATTAGATGGATTAAATTAACTGCCAAACACCAGCTGAAAATAATATACTAAAGATAAAACCTAGCAAATATTAATAATCTCCTTAACAAAATACTTAACAGCATTCTCATACTACACTAAAGGTAAGGTAACTTTATGGACTTCAGCAAAACCATTCTGAATAAATAAAATTTTCAAACAAACAAACGACATTCTAACAAGTCTGCAATGTTGATCGTTTTATATTGCATAATGAATATGGATGATATTGTAAAACTGCTGGAGTTTGGGGATTTTTTTTGCAGTGGGCAATCTGAATCCAGAGAACTACAAGAGAAAACTAACTTGGTTTTGAAAGAGGCAACAATGTGTATCAACACTTAGGTCAGATAAAATATCTCAGCAGGATATATCCCCAAAATATATCCCCAAATATTAAAGGGCTATTTACAAATGTTAGGATGAATACTCCCACAAAAAATGAGTGTATGTATATGCATTCACAACTAAATCTTCCTCTTGTTTCAATAAATACAAAGATCCCATTAAGGTCTAAGAAAAAAATTACAGCAATCAATTATATTCCTTTCAGATAGAGTTTTCTATCAACTTTCTTTTAATCTCTTTTTCCTCACTCTTCAGTTTGTCCCTTGATGATGTTCTTACTCCTTTTTGCCCTTGCATCTGTCTCTACTCTCCATCTGTGTTGCTGAACAGGTTGCAGAGTAAGTTATGTAATAACTTTCAAATCCTCCTGCTGAAATTGGCTGCAACCAGCTTGCTGGTCTTACACTTGCTGAGTCAACCTGCTCTTCGAGATGTAGTCCTTCCAGTGTATGAGCCTGACAGAGGCAGTGCTGGTTCAGCAAAGTCAACATGAATAAAGGTGAGAGCAGGCAGCTGCAAAGATAAGCTAAGAATGCAGCTGAAATGAAATTCTTGGCTATTTGTTCTCTGTACACTTCAAAGTATGAAGGTTTTAAAGTTGTTTTATAATGTAGGTTCAACTGGTTGAGGAAAGTAGTTCCATTACTTTCACTTTTTATACTAGACAACCCTAAAAAGAACTCACCCAGAAGACATTAATTAAATTATCTTCTGGTGACTACAGAAACTGAAGTGAATGAGGAAACTGAATGAATGTATCATTTGTCTTCTTCTAGATTTAATCCTGTCAAGGCAAGAATCTATGCCTGTTGAAACCTTTAAAGCTGTTCTAGTAACAGAGGATTAGAACACACAGTATAGTTGGAAATGCTTTTTTTCCTCCTACTTCTACATTGATATATTCTATATCAAACAAATTGCCAGTATATTTCAGCGTATTTTCTTCCTCAAGGAAGAAAGATCTTCTCACTATTATCTGCATGTGTAGATGTGCATGTGAGTATTTATGCAAGTACATCTTCATAACAAACCTTCAGGTACTCAGGACTGTTGATTCACAGTACACCACCACAGAGGTGGTGTACTACCAGTTACAGAGCCAACGTCTGTATCATTCATTCTGTTCTCTCAGACTACTTCATTAATACTTTCTTATCAAAACAAGCCAGTACTTTTCATCCTTCTGGACGAGTGCCAGCACAACACTGCAGTCTGACCAAGTGCACTGCACAATGTACACTTTCTCTGATGCCCTGATACACTGTGTGCAGATGTCAGCTTCTTTTAACCTCTCCAGATGAGATTGGCAGGAGAGCACAAACTCATTTTAGACAGTAACACTTCGGTACAATAGGTGATCTTATTATCACAGACTTAGCATATTCTTATTTTTCTTCCAGTTCTCCATTCTTGACCTCCACTACTTCCAATGCTTCACAAAGTTCTATTTTCATATATGTTCAAACCTTATTTCTCATTCTAACAATAAAACACCTAAGGTTTTGGGTTTGGCACTTTTTTTTTTTCCTGACTTCATTCATTTTATTAATCAGTAGTTATCTGCATTCAAACTCCCATGGCCAAGGCAGATTTGACCACAGTCCTCTAAATGTTCTAAGAAAGTCACAGGTAAGATCACACAGAGTCCATCAGGAACAAGGTATACATTTATGACTGCTTATCCTGCTGAAGATGCTCATGTTCATGGTAGGTTAACAAACCCTATGCAATCCAGAACTGCCTGTCACCAACTTCATGGCCTACTTTGGGGACAACAGATGATGCATCATATTTCCTCCTGGCTTGCTAATCCTGTTCCCCATCACTATGACATCAGTGAAAGAGTTCATCCCATATCATAAATAAAAATGCTTCTACCTCATTTGAGCCAATCTAGACCCACAGGATCCAAAGATTCTTAAGTTGCTTACTTTTCCTGTAGTTTCACCCCACTTTCCAGTCCCAGTTTTTCTTAAAGCATCACTTGAAAGTGTTTGCCTCATTATCCAAGAAATGTGAAACAGCAATACCTCCAGTCTCATATATGGCAATTCTTGACTTCTGATGATCCTTCTTTCATTGCCTTTGTCTTAAAATCTTCTGTTTCAATTTTACCTTGCTAGATGATAATGTATTTGTAATGACCAAGTAATTAGTGATTGTGAAACACTTTTAGTACCTGCAATCACTGTTCTGTATATCTAAAATACTAGATAAAAGCTATATATTATCAGTACTCTGGTTGAGGTGGGGCAGTTGAAAAACTCAGCAGTATGGGACAATTTAAGCAAAAAGGGGCCTGTGTGATAATCCACAAATGACCCAGCTCAGAAGCTATTCAAATATTCATGCAATTAAAGAGTCAGGGTTTTTTTCACTTGGCACAAGGCAATTGTCTTCATTTACTCGGATATTTCATCTCTCATTCTCTCTGGATAGATCACATTTAGAAATTAAGTAAAAACAGCTTTAAGAGCAGTGCCTCTGTAAAACTTCAATAGCCCATCATTTCAGTTTGTGTATGTTAGTGACTCTGGCACTGGGTAATTTTTTCCATTTGCAAATTATGCCATAGAAGTGAGAATGCACTGAAACCCCTTCTCCCTTACACTGAATCCAAGAGGCATACCTAGGGATGCTTCCTTTGCTGCAGAAGCTGTAAATCACTGGGGCTGCAGCATGTGGGACAATGTATCTCTCAAACTGCCTTCTGAAAAAATTGCTCCATCTGCTTGCTCCTTGGTAATAAATAAACAGGATCAGAATAAAATGGACTTTATAATAGTTGAGAATGTATTATAGAGAAAGATTTTGTAAGTCCAAGTATTTCCATGTTGTTTTAATAATGATTGATACAAATCAGCATTTCCAATAATGGTTTTGGGGGTTTTTTTGCATGTGTGCTCTGATGAAACATTTCTTCCCCTTAATATATGTTTGGTATAAGAGACTCTAATAAAGTTATTAGTGATTTCTAGTGAAGACTCAAGACAAATATTCTTCATTGTATCTGTTTACTTTGTGCATCACTTCTGTATTTTGAAAAAGACTTCTCATAAGAATTTCCAGGTCAGTATTTGTGCTAACTCTTCTCAGGATTTTTAGAACAATGTGCTGTCAATGCAACTGAGTAATGAAAGAGCTGTTGAAAGATGCAGTGCTTCATCTACAGGATGGCCCAGGAGGATAGTATCAGAGCAGGGCTGCAGTAGTTCTAGTGCTCACTGCATGTTACAAGCATGAGGAAGACAAAAGTTTTCATTAAATCAGAATTAAAACTGAAAATTACTGACTTCCCCATGTAGTGTAAAATAAAATAAATAAATAAACAAACAACAAAAGAAATCACTGCAAAAAGATGCAAACTAGTAACAAAAATATTGTAAACAAAATTAGAAAGTCCCACATCAACAACTGCAAAACTTACCTTATTCTTTCTCTGAAATGCAATTCTAGAAGAAAGACTACTTTGGTTTTAAGGAGCATTTCAAATGTAACAGGGCCATGTAACCTACAACAGCATAATTTTAATGTGTTTGGGGTTTTGGTGGTGTTTCTCTTGTAAAACCCAGACAGCAGCTATACTAGGCACTGCACATATATAATACAGTATAGGCACAAGTCAGCCCATACAGAGGGCTTTTGTTCTCTAGCTCAATTAAAAGATAAAAATAAATTACAAATGCAAACTGAAATTGTATTTCTTAATATCTATCAGGATTTTGGGGAACAGTATTTATCTTCTAAATTCTGAAAAGAGTTCTGTCTCACAGAAAGAAAATTTAAACATGAATTTGGTAGAATCTTCCATTAATTGTGTAGTGAAAGCTAAAGAGAGAAGTAATGTTATTTTCTTCATTATTTTTGGTAGGTTAAATCTAAAAACTTCAGTTTAAAGATAACTGTAACTATTGTGCTAGGCAGTCTACTCACAAACCTACAGAGCTTTGTTCCCTTTCCCAATGAAACTGTAATTATTGCTGCTTCCAACCTTCAGTAGGTAAGGGGTAATGAAGTAATGCATGGTTTTGCACAAATCAGGGTCAGAGCTAGAGATCTGTCCTGACAGAACAGATCTCTACGACCCATTTCTTGGTTCAGTTGAGTCAAGAGAAGTCTGGATGACAATCTTGGTGAGACAAAAGTTTCAACATGAAATCTACCCTATCATTTCTAAATACAGCTGCTGGAGGGTGCTTCAAGTTTTGCTGTGGAAAGCAAGAACATTCTGATGCTGCAGTTAATGACACTTCTTGCAGTTTACTTCAACTCTTACAGCCAGTGGGAAACATAGCATTCACATTAGGCCAACAGTAAGTTCTAATCAATACTTAATAATTTGATGATGAAATTGTATTAGATATTGCTATTACAAAGAGGGGTTTCCCCAGTAGAAGAAAGGCCTTAAGGGAAGCAGTTACCAGGCAAGGTGTAGTTGCAACAGAAGTTCTAGAGGTTCACAGCTCTCAAACAGGAGTGTATTTGGGTTTATTTATTCACAAACCATTATATGTTACAAGACAAATTTGATCTCATTCATGGATAAACCACTCCAAAGTGAAAAATTATTGTGCATTATTGTGACATAGCTGCTGAAAGCATTTGCTTTTCATCTCATGTCTCATTATTCACCTTACTGCAGATCTGTGGGTATAACAACCATAAATGATCCACATGTCCTATTGTATATATACTATGACTGAAATGTGCAATGAGGGCTTCAGTTCACTTTACTACCTGACCACTGTGGATGTGGAAGTTGTTGCTATGGACAGAAATGTACTTTCACATTCATGCATGGGAAATTCCAACACTCCTGTGTCCTGTACCACAGGAATTAAAAGCAAGGTCCTAAAACTTAGTAAGGGTGACAGCCATGAAAATAGAGTTCTTTCTTTCTAACAGAATTCTTTCTTTCTAACAGAAGTTAACTACACAACACCCTTACATCAGGAAAATAAAATGTGTAATTGGAGTTGTGAACAGAAAAATAGCATGCCCTGAGTATACATGGTCAATGAAAAGTGAGAACAGCTTTTGGAATCTTTCAAGCAGACATGGCAGTGATAGTCAGCAGTGGTCTAAAAGGCTTGGAATTATTGTGCCTGTTTTGAAGGCTAGCAGATAGCCAACATCCATCTCTCAAAGTCTTTTTGTTTGTTTTTAACTTCTAGAGTTCACACACTCTGTGAAGAACTTCAGTCAGGAACTACAATGGATTATTCTCTTTTCCATCTGATCTCTTCACTATAGCCTTTGACCTCTGGACAAATTGGATTTGATTTTAAGTTGCACATCTATTACATCTTCATATGGATTCCTACAGTGCACCTATTTTGAAATCAAGTATTTATAAAACAAAGAAATCTTACTCTTCAAAAAGACAAACAAAGCATCTCACATTAAATAAAAAGCAATGACAGAAGTCTGTGTTTTGAAGAACAGAAAAATGGGGAAAAGAAAACTGGAAGCATTTTAAACACTAAAACCAGTCACAGGTCTCACTCAAAATGTGTTTCTGCCATTAACAAAGAATTGAACAAAAATATTTGTTTGAATGAAAAGGACAGGATTCACCACTAAAGCCTCTTCCAGCTGGGAAGCCTATCAGTATGATGTTAGTCTGCATACACGTTACTGTGATATTCATAAAGCAAAAAGGATATTTGAACTTAGCCTAGGCATAATTGACTAGAACTTTGTAATTCCATTTACAGCAGCTCTGCATCAGATCCTGTTTTAATACACACACAGCCTGAGACACTACAGACTTTACTGCAAGAAACAGACACTTAAACCCACCCCTACAGAATAACTACAACTGTAACCTGTTCCCCTTAAAGAAATGGGTCTGTCCTACAAAATAACTTCAAGCTTTTCTTTCTGCCTCCAGTGTATTTTCTTCCTAGGATTAATTTACAATTATTCACTGTGGTAAAGTATAGATAAGAATAGGAAGAAGAGGTAAATGTTTACTAGAGAATGTCAATGTAAATGCTGAATGTAAACAAGAGCAAAAGTATGCCAGCTAAGGCAGACTGTGGGAAAAAAAGAATCTAATATAGCAGAAGAGAGTTGCCATTAATGGAAAAGATTTCAACTGAAAACAAAAAACAATTTGGGGAGATGCTTTTGGCTATTAGAGAAATTATAAATTACCCACACATTGTGCCTTATGTACCTTAGATACCCTTCTTTGAGAAAGGTAGCATGCAATACCTTCCAGAAAGATCTATCAATAACAAAAAGCCAAAGTGCCAATGACAAATCTCATCCAGAGGCAAAGTTACAGTAACTATTATGAAAAATATATAAGCAAAACCCAAAAACCCTACAAAAAGAAATCAAAGAACTAGCACTGTAAAAGTTTCCTGCTAACAGGTTGAATCTGCTCAGAGGGAAAACAAGGTTTCAATAATTCCAGTTTCTGGAACCAATACAAACATTAAGAATTATACTGCATTTCTGTAATGAAAAAAACCAAAACAAAACCAAAACCAAAACAAATCCATCCCATAAGCCTTTCTTCTACATTCAGGCACCTACTGGAAGTAACTGAATCTAGCTGACTCACAAAAGGTCTTTTGTTATGGTAATTCCCAGGTTTGCTGTTCTGACAACAGAGAGGAGTCTTTCACTGATGGTTCAGAGATAGTGATGGGAGTAATATAAATAACAGGTATGAAAAGGACGATCAGGAGGAACAGTACAAGCAGTAAAGGGACTGCCAAAGACAAGTCAGGAAAGTAAAAACAGGTTCTAAAAGGAGTAATGCTTGTCACAGTAGTGTTCCTAACTAGCAGTAATTTAGACAGCTCAGCTGGGGCCACAGCTATAAGGGAGGAAGGCAGAGTCAATGAAAGATGGGAAGAGAGTCCCACATTCGATAGGTTCGTTTGTCTCGGTGTTATAATTAGCTAGCCAGCTTTAAATTAGCAGTCACATGTCTCAACTGCCTGAAAGGATGCCTGTAAATTTTAGTGTAACCATTGCTGATCAGTGTCATAAGTGAACATAGTTGTCACTTGGTGACAATTTTAGTCCTAGAGCAGGTCAAGATCTAGATAGAGATCAAGCACTAATGCCTGACTAATAGAAACAAAGTGCCCATAACCCTATACTGCAGTAACTGTATCCTCAGAGATGTGAGGATTTCAGATTCAGACTCTGAAATGAACGCCACTTTGCATTTACAAGTAGCTGGTCACATCAATGCCCATGTTTGGAGTCTGTACTGGTTTGGATATACAGATACTTCTGAACTCAATTTTCACTCTAAAAGAAAATTTTCTTGTAGAAAGGAGAATGGTATGTTAGTGCTGATGGGATAAATTCACAGAGTAGCCAGGATCAACTTTACTGATTTACTCAATATTCATTCTTGTTCATCTTTTTCTTAATCAAAATTAAAAAAAAAAGGCACTCATGCTCAAAGATGTGTTCAAATTCAGGCAGAGTATTTCACACTGAAAACACTCATTAAAGTTATATCAGCAGATAATCTGGTAGCCAGTAGTCAGTTTACCCCACACACAGTCAGTGGGACAAACATCAAACTCTATGCCTGGGAAATTCTTCTTAGAAAGTGTTAAATAATAATATTATGGCACCGCCTGCTTTAATGTTTGTTCAAATTGCATACTCTAATCAAATCAAGCTTTACAATCACAAAAGTAAACCACAAAACAAACACTCAGAGAAATATTAAAATATATCTTTCTTTTTCCTACAGCTCACTGAAGGTGCACAGCTCTGAATCTTGCAGAGTAGCATAAAATTCTTTCTCTGACATAGAATGTGGACTGTTCAGTCTATTATCTACTTAATTTGGGGAGTACTATGACCTTCCATTGGAATTTTGATGGGAATAGCATACAAGCAGCTGCCTGAGGCTAGTCAGTAGCACCAACATTAAGGAGCCCGGTTCATTTTAGCAGTGAGCTAGTGAGCTATAATTTAAAGGGTCAAAAGCCTTCTGTTACTTTCTTATGGGTTTTTTCTCTTTTGATGACTGTGCTAACAGACCTTGTTCTATTTATTCATTGAAATTTATGTTTATATTCCATGGGAGATGCTCGTCTATCTGCCAACCTATGTCAGCAGAATTATAAACCTGTCAATGACACAGTATTTTAGTAGTAACCTACACTGGCCGTAAAAAACAAATGCAAATGTTCAGACAATTACTTATATGCAATGAAAATAGCACTTTCTAACAAATAATGCTGTCAAATAAAATCCTGACACTACTCATCTTTAAAACAATGAATTTATGTCACCTACTTTGAATCATGTAATGTTTTTTTTTGAAAGGCTTTATTTCAGCTGCTACCTACAAAAACTGAGGCAATTGCAGGTGTGTCCAGAACGTGGTTAAACACACAAGAGCCAAACAACCTTCCTGAAGCATTAGGCAAGGCTGTGCTGATATTACATACAGTTGACTCTATTCAACCATACAAAAGTTATCTCCCTTAGCCCATAGGTGTTAACACACTGCACACTGCCATGCAAATATGTAGGTATTTGCATATTCAACTACACGTAGTAAAAATGCTTGCTTATAGTCAAGCAGAGTATTTGCTGTAAGGTATTCATTCCACTGTTTTCATCTTCATGGGTGAGGTTATTTACCTCACAGAATTGATTTAATTCAGTAACAATTTAGTACTGCGCGGGGGCAGAGGGAACCACAGATTCTTTACACATGCACAATGAAGAAAATTATCTCCAGATCTCATGTCCTGGCTTTAACCTTGTATTTACAGCTAGAGATGTACTAGACTGTATGACCTAATGAAGCAAAAGGCATGCAGCAGACTTGGTTGGACAGTACATTTACCAGTGTGTTTGTTAATCCTTTGTAATGGGTATTAGTTATACTATCATTAAATAAGGAGTAGAAGAGATTGTAAGAGGGTAGCTAGTGTAATTTCTTGCCCCAAGGTTTTATAGAAGAGCACTTTTTACCAGTGTATTGTGTGTGTGCATGCACCATAACCAATTATTGTCCAAGTCTTTAAATTAGTTATAAAATTAATCACAGCACATTAAAACTATAAAACAGGGCTTGTAATATGTGCTCATTTTATAGATAAGCTAAATTAGCGTAGCCATTGCAAATTAGCTCTATTTCAGAGTTACAAAGACAAACAGATCCCATCCCTCAGTCTCTGTACGCAGGAGGATTATGAAGGATTTGATTCATAATAGCCAGACTAATTATATTTACACACTCAGGGCATTCTTTCACACCAGTTCTAGTCTCCATTTGAGAACCTTATAAAAATATTTAAATGTATAAAGTTGTACCTGATCTGCTAAATAATATAAAGGAAATATAAAAAATCATAATGGCCTTTAAAACATTAAGATTAATGTTAAAGCCACATATTTGTTTTTATTTACTGTGCCACTGCAAATGAAGGTTTAAAGTTTTTCTATTCCCCTTCAGATACTTCACATACTCAAGTTAAGATCTATTTTATAATTTAAAAAATATAGGAAGTTTCTTCAGTTGAAAGTTTCTTCACAACTTTCCTCCCTCACCCTTAAAAGTAAATAATTTTAGAATCCTTGTATTTGATATTTTCTATGGAAGGAGGATGTTGCTGATAAGCCAGCTACTTTCCAGATTAAGTTTTCATTTAAAAACTTAAAGCTGTGGCCCCTACTATAGTGAATCTTTAAAAAAAAAGAAAACAACAATGTTCCAATAAATGGTATTTGCATTCTCAACTAGCAGCCTCAGAAACACACAACTTTTGATAAATCAACATGTTTTACCAGTAGAACTTCTACTGATAGTATCCTGGTTTCACTAATGACAAAGAAGCAATAGTATCTAAAAGCAATAAAAGCAACACAAAAACTTGAGTAGAAACTCTGAAAGGAGGTCCACAGTCTACCTACTTTACCAGAAAAGCAATGAATGCATAGTTATTCTTTCCTAATGTCCTTGAATCTTATTTATACCAGTACTCATGAAAGTTTCTCTGTAGTTTCAGACATTCCCAGGTGAAGGAGAGAATACCAAAGAATAGGAGAACTAATTTCACTTGCCCAGTAAATCTGAGGCAAGTGAAATTAGCCATCTGCTCCATGAAATTTCTCTTATTCTTGGGCTCAGATATTTATACTTCAGAGGAAGAAGTTCTATTACCTCCACACAGATGCAGACAAATTTTCAAAAGAACTAGGCATGCAGAGGGGCAGAATCTTTTAAAACTCTGGTCTTAGGTGTCACAGTTGGAACTGTGCTGGTGAGTTCCTGATACACATGCACTAATTGGAGTTAAGATCTTTAAAAATTCTTTCTCCAGCTACAAATGCTTGAAAATTAGGTTTGGGATTTTTCAAGGTTTATTTTTATTTAATAGATCCTTTTCAAAGGTTGTGAGCATCTCCAGTTCACATTCAAGTTCATATGATTACTGGATACTCTGCATGGATGAATTACAGGTTTATACTCATTTCTAGATATTCTGGTTATTCATGACTGGAAAATTATGAAGTCCTATTGTTATGTCCCTTTCTCAGTTACATTCTTTGACAATGTAACTTCAAACTAATTTCTGTCCCTTGTGATCTCTTTGGTAGTTAAATATTGGCCAAATTAATTCAGCATACTTATTATAAAAATGTTCTAAATGGCATAATGTGCCCCAGAAAAGCTTTTGACAAGAGAGCCAGCCAAGGGACCAAAAGGTGATACAGTCCTTTGCCATTTCTGAGTGATTTGGCTGCCAAAACTCATGGACTTGAGGAGGTTTGACCTTGCACAGACAGTGATCTGTCTTCATGAAAACTGACTGTCACATGCCCATGCCTCAATTTCACAGAGGAAGAACTGGAACAGTAAAACAAGAGAACCTTGGATATCCCTAAAGAGAAAAAATGTGTAAAGCTTTCAGGGCCTCACCAACAGCTAAAATTAACTCTGAATCACCCATGTGGATATATTCTGATGCAAACAAATTTGCCACAAGCCATAGTGATTATTATTTTCCATGGCCACCACAACTGCAAATCAAAGTTTCTTTCTCTTATCGGAGTTTAAAAAGCTACTAAGTCTTCATTAGCACAGAACCACTTTTTCTCTCGAAGGACAAAAAATGTTGCCATGCCAAACATGCTTTGAAAGTATAAGAAAGCATTCAGCATAACAAAACATGCATTTTTAAAGAAGGTCAGTATCATTTAATGCCACTGCTCTGTGTTGAGCAAATCTGTTCATTTTTCCATCACCCTCGCAGAAAATATAAATAACCATTATGAGCCAGAAGGGCTACAGCAAATGCAATGTTTTAATTGCTTTGCCTTGGGAACGCTGCAGAAGCTGGTCTTGCACAATGCATATGCTGACACTTCAGAGATTTAGCTATGGAATTTGAAACTGCTTTAACAGAACACACATGAACCTGACAAAGTACTTACAGAAGACCCAATATTGGCTTATTAAACAATATGAACGAAGGAAGGATGAATTTCTAGATGATTTGCCACGTCCGTCTGGGATCCTTTTAGGCTGACAGGAGTAGCATATTATTAAGTGACAGAACTCAGGAGGAATTTGAAGGAAAGCAAGGAGAAACATTACTCCTCTGTACAGAAAATAAATTTATTTATTGCCAGACATTTTCACTTTAATATTTTGAGAGTAAAGAAGAAGCACCATGTGGGAGATGTAGGCATGTTTTAATTTGAGGAAATGTAGAACTGATCATTTGTTGTCCTGCTACAAGCAGCAATCTTAAAACTGGAGTCAGAGCCAGGATGGAAAGTCTTTTAATACTGTATGCGTGGTACCTAACAACAGGGGATCACTGCATGGACCTTAAGCAATTAACAGAAATCAATACTAACTCCCTGGTTTCTATTCTAACAGTTTTGAAATATAGGGGTGATTGCTATTCATACCCACAGTATGCAAACCACAACATTATACACAGCTATATAAAAATATACTTAAGAAAAAGGTATCTTTTCCATCTCTCTAAATAGCTCTGCAATCCTTATAAACATGTAAACAGCTAACAGATACATTTAAAATTGTAGACAATGACATCAGTGGGCTTCACAGTCCAAGTTAAAACAAGTATTTTAATCACACCTCAGTTTTGCCATGCAAATTTTATATATTTAGTGTTTATATTGAGTATTTTACAGCAAGTCACATATTTTAAAAACCTTCCTATTGAAATAGACTGTTTGTATGAAATATCCTAATTTTAGTTTCAATTCAATAAAAAGTAAAGGTTATGTAACTCTCAAGACTCACAGTAACCAACCTAGAAGAAATTGGTTTATAGGTTTGGGGGTTTTAATAGGTTCGTTATTTCAAACCAAGCTTCTATTTACACATCAGAACTGTGCAGTATTGCCTCTTAAGGACTTCTTTTAGATCATAGCATAGTAATGGGAAGGTATGACTGAACTTCCAGTAAAACCAAGAAAAAAAATTGTATCCTCGATTAAATTTAAAAAAAAAAAACAAAAAAACAAGCACAAAAACAATAAAAAAAAAGTAATCCCACAACCCTCCCTCCCCCCAAAAACCACACCAAAAAAAACACACAAAACCCCACCAACCTGTCATTCTCTTATTTGTCATGCTTTTGCTATTATTCCTTTGATTTTAGGAAAATTATGAGTCAGTCATCTTTAAACACAGATTTCTCAGATCATTACAGCTAAGCAAATCAGTAAATTTAAAGACTTTAAGTTTAAAGAAACCTTTTAAAATAAGAAGGAATTACTTCTCTTTTTTAAAAGGAAAAGTAAATAACAGAACTGAAGCTGTAGTGAGAACATGGTTGTAGGAGAGGACACAGAAACCCCCAGAATCACAAGTATTCAGCTCCAGGCTGCTGCACATGTAACCTGCATAAAGTAACATTAGAATTTAAACTGGGACTCACACTCAGATTATCCAAGTCCCTTTGACTACGTCTAAATCACAGATCATCCTCCTTCTGATAAATACTGAGGTCTGTTTCTGCTTACTCTAAAATAGTCTCTTTTCTACTTGTTTTGAAGAGTTGAGGCTCCATTAGACAGTTGCATACATTACATTCATAGCCTAACAGTGGTGAGCTCACAGTATCTAAGGGAGCAATGCAACAAACACAGGAACATCTGTGTGAGAAGCCCCAGTGGTTAAACGTGAAAATAAGGACAACATCAAATTTATATATCCTTTAAGTCTTTCATTTATGAAAGAAACAACTTCATGTCTGGTGAAATAAAACATAGTCCAACGGAGTAAACCGTTGAATATCTGCAGTGAAACCATCACCACATCTGTTACTCTTACATCCACCAAACAAAGTAGACACATAGAACAATTTCAATTATTGTTTCTTAAAAGCAAGGAAAGAATGGAAATAGTTATCTGCAAGACAACAGTGATAAAAATGCCTCAATTTTAGTGAGAAAAATCAAATTGAACAAAAAGTTGTTCTTCGAAGAAAGTGCTGATGCTCTGCTTCCTCTTCTGTTTGGGAACAGAACCACAAACAGAACAGACACAGATTTTCTTTCTCATTATTTCTCAATCTAGGCTATTTTGCCCAAGTTTTGAACTTTGACCTTCCCACACTCAAGGAAGCACAGTCCTATTTTTTGAACTTATCCAAATCTAAGTATTACTTACCCTGGAATCTTGGCCGACAGCTGCCCACATTCTTGCAAATAATCTCATGGGAAGTTTTAATGGTTACAAATATTCAAAACTTCTATTCAGTCTCCTCTGGGGAAAAAAAAAATAAATAAAAGAATTACACTGTCATACTAGAGAATCACCTTGTAAGTGGGTTATTAGCTCAGTGAGTCAGGAGGAATAGTGCCATCTACTGAATTAACTATGCTCTTTAAAACACAATCTAACAGACCTCTCATGAGCTGGTTACTGTAAATGGATGAGTTGTTGTCCAGTTAATAGAAAATTGTTGTAGTACAGATGCTTCAAATCACTTGGCACCTGCTGTTTTCCTTTGCCAATAGTAAGTTTCAAAAGGACAGAAAGAAGTTTTGGTGCTATCAAAAACCTGATAGAGATAAACAAGATGAGGTTTAACCACCATATGAATCTCTTAAGTACTCACTGAAAAAGCAAAGTCTTGCTAGGACTTCCATGGAAAACTCAGCTAATTACCTCCAAAGAAAGGAGTAGGGGTTAAAGATTCACCATGAAACAGATACGGAGCTTTGAGACGATGGGTGAATGTGGAGAAAGTGTTGATCAGCTGTTATGGACTTAGAAAACCAAAATAATATTGATAGATCAAGTGATACTTATGCATATAAATGATGTACATACAAATGTCAGGAATGAATTCAAAGAACTGACTGCCATAAAAGTCACCAAGTGACTAAGGACATGTGCACATTACTGAATCCTGACTAAGCAACTGATACGATCAGAGGCTATTCCATGATTAGTCACTGAAAATAAAACAGTGAAGAATTTTTTTTCTACATTTATAGACAACTATGTAAGGTTTAGTAATCATAAACTCAGATTCAGAAATACCCATTAGATATTTCTTACATTTGACAGCACAGAATCCAAATAAACACATTGTTCTTATAAATCATGAGCACAGAATAAAAAAAAAAATCTTTAAGTATCTAAAAGATTTTGCTTTAGACAAAATTATCTTTACATTTTCATCTTCTAGGAAAAAAAAATTAGACATTAAAGGAAGTAACAGAGACGTGTGTTAATGTTTAGTTCTGTGAATCATACAAGGCAAGGTTGCTATCCTGTAGTTCTTACTGAGACATGTTTCTCCAACAGGACTTCAGACTACAAGAAATAAACCCCAAACTTTCTGACCTGCTAGCAACAAAACAGGTATTTTTCTAAATATTATAAACAATGCTACTCTTTTGAAAGACTTTATTGCTACATATTGCAATTAGTAAAAAGTCTTTCCAGATGATATTTCCTTTTATATAAAGCATGAACTCCTATAAGTATGTTTCAATCTGATATCAAAGTGGTAAATTTAATCATTTACAAATGTACCTTGTAATCGCTAAAGCACTTCTTGCAGACATTTTTCTAAGCCTGTGTATGTTTCAGTGAAGTTTTTTTCAGAAAGAAAATGATGAAGAAATGCACACCTTGAGAGAACAGTCTCACGGTAGTCTTTAAGAACTCTCTGTGGAATTTCAAGTCGCCTTGTCAAGCAGCAGAAACCTTATTATGCGAGCTATCCGCACAGTCACAGAGCCTGAGTAGCCAGCTGAGAACAGAGCTTTATCCTGTACACACTGAAGTCAATGGAAAAGATAGCTGTAGGATTTTGTAACTGAAATGTACAGGAGCCTTTCCGATCACTTCAAGGAGCACTGAATTAGTCCTTACACCATCAGGAGAAGCTATAGTCACTGGGTAATATATGAGCTATCCTTAGGCTGCAATGTATTTGCATAAACCTTTTGTTGAATAACTTGAAGAACAAAATAAATCAAAATTGAAATCTATTCACAGTTAAATGGCAAGCTGGAAAAGAGATTTAGTGAGTTAAATTATTCACCATGCTCCAGCGAAAGCATATTTCACAAATTCACATTCCCAAGCGAACTCACGCTTTGCTACAGCCTAGCTAAATTCAGCAGGAATAAGCATCTCTGGACAAATAACAGCCAAATAAAACAGGTGCCTTAATACATGCATTCAACACCTGTTATTTTGCAGAAAAACGTAACCACACGTACGTGGTTCTCACTTGATTTATTAATATTTCCAGTGTGCCCAAAGCTCTTTTGTACTGGACACCCAAACGGGGCCTTGGGCTAAAATGCATTTCTGATACTGCATTAAATATAAAATTCAAAGGGGTTTTTTTCTATGCCTGACTGATTTATAGTATTAAATTATCAGTTGGTTATGTCTACTATAATTTCAGTGAACTACATTTCTTTCCTTTATACTCTTTGTGAGATGAGGTGACCAAAACTGCAAAGACAAATTCATATGATGGCGTTGATTATTCTTCTGTACATATGGCACTATGAGGGCTGCTGTGGAGAGGTTAACTCCACCCCAGCCAGACTCAATACACACACGTATCCCTTCTTTGCTATATTACAGTCTCTGCATTGTGATTCCTTACATCTGCAACCTGCATGTGATAGGATAGCACAGTGCTCATTTCCTCACTAAGCTATCCTTCCCAAAGAATTTATATCTCCATTTTTCTTTAAGTTTTCATTAATGCTTACTCTGTTAGAAGCACTCTACTTCAAAGGAGCTGTTAAACTCTCTCAAAGTTGCTGTTTTTTCTGTGCATGGAATGTAAACACTCCCGTGGGACTTTTCAAAGAGTAGAATAATTACTCACCTAGGGAGGGTTCTGCACAGGTAAGTGTTGATGTGACTGCATCAGAGTGGCCATACCTGTTTGCACAATCACTGCTCCCAGTTTCTGTGAGGACACTGTAAACGTAGACGGGGAAACAATGCCATCTGAAACAGAACAGAGAACCAGAGTTATGCTAACTAGAGCTGTTTGGAGAGTGTCGAGAACTCTGCTTTCAGGGGAACTCTGATATAGGAATCCTGTGGTCAAAGGTGGGCCAGAACAAGGCCCTGGGTACTGAAGAGTTCTAAAGCGTACAGAAACAAAGGATACTGGCAAGTGAACTGAAAACATTACTGCTTGAAGAACAATAACCATCAGTAACAAACATTGACACTAATAAGCTGGATGACTGGCAGTTTGATCAAACACTGTTCTAAGAATGACGAGCAATTCAGTCACATTTGCCAGGATAAATATTAATTTTATGTTAAGTATCTGCTATCTTATTGTAGCTGCAGAAGACAAATTACTAATACATAGGCATGTAAATTTGGAGGTAAATAGAAGATTCTCAAGAATTAAAGCTGCTAATAACAGAGTGTTAAATGACAACTGGGTGTCCTTGGTGAATTCAGCTGCTGAAGAAAATGGATCGGTTTCCACAAGAGAAAAACCAATAAACAGTCTGTCCCAAATTACTAAATACAGATGATGTAAGGTAAGACACCTATACCCCCAAAAAAATCATAAAAATAGTACAAATAATTGAAAACCAGTAAAATAGCATGCAGAAAGTAACAACTAAAGAGATTATTTGAAGAATAGGCAGCTCAGAGAAAAAGACAGCTACAGAGAGAAAAAGCAGCAGATAATCAGAGTTCAAAACCCCAAACTTTGTTTATTTAAATTAGCTGCTCAGAAAGAGAAATAGAAAAATCACTGAAGTGAAACTAACAATGGATATGGGCCATAAAACAGAGAATAGAAGAATCAATCTGCTAATGGTTCTGACCTCCCTACTCATGCTAACATTGTCAGGGCAAAATAAAACATTTATAGTCAGACATGGTAAACAGCAAGGGAGCAGATAATTGCACAGGCACACTTTCTCAAGTCAGTGATATTTTTTTCCTCACAGGTTATCTATAGTTATATAAAAGCAGAGATAATGATCTACTTAGCTTACACATTAATTTAAGATCAAGGAAATAAAGCACAGTAAATAATAATTACCATCACTGTTTTGTTTTACATCTTGCTACAAAATTGTCAGTGGTGAATATGCACTCATTCATTCGGGACTTTTTTTTTTTAGCTCCCCTTTATGAACATTTCTGTATTTCATCCACTTTGCTTTCAGAGGACAATTTCACCAGGGAACAGCTACACACTGAGTAACACTGACCTCTTCACTAGCATAAAGATACAAGCAGTTTAACCCTATATAGATAAATTCTCTGACTTCAGTAAGACATAAAAGTCTGTGTCTTTGCAAAATACAGGAATTAGTTATTAAAATACATTTTTCAAAACAAGTGTGTCAAACTTTACCAGTAGTGCATTCATATCTTTGGCAAAAGCAACTATCTTCCTGCATTTGTTATACGGAAATTTTTCAGTGGGTGAATAAAATTATTTATCCTGATCTTCTCTAAAATTCTTAATTACGTTCATTGTAAGCTTATACTGATTCTGAATGTTCTATCCATTTTTGCCATTCATAATCTGTGCTCTCCTATATCCCCTTCCACAGAAACACCACACATGAAAAACAAAACCTGGAGTTAAGCACCATGCCACTACATTCGACATGGAACATCTCCTGCTGAAACTGTCAAGAAAGCAAGCCCTTAGACAGAGATCCAGATGTCACTCTAAAAGACTGCACAAAATACACACTAAGATAATTCCATTCCCTCCACATTCTAGCAATTACAACATGTTAAACATTACATATTGCCAATTATATTGCCATTCCTCTTGAACTGATAGGCTCTGTCCTCAGCAGGTCTCCCACTTAACTTCAGCATTACACCACAGTGGCACAGCTGTTTGCTTCTGGTTCTGGAAATAGGACAGCCCTGTTTTCTGCTCTACTGCACCAGATCAGCATGCCTTTAAACACTTACATTTGAAAACACAGATCAATATATGGAAGAACCTATAGTGTTTCTTTATATAATATAGCACTGAGGAAATTCTCACTCTTGAAATGTACAATCCTATTCCAAAACTGTTCTGGACATCAGTTGTTTGAGTATATTTCCTAATGAGCATGATGAAGACAGTAGAAAAATAAAGGCAAAAGTCCATGCTAGGGAAGGGACCCTAACCAAGAATAAATTATTTTCCCTTTTACTCCCTCATTTCAAGCTGCAGTGTCATAAAAACAGTTTGACAGTTTTAAAAAAAATCCTATAAGGCAAAGAAAACACAATGGGTACCCGTGCCAACCTGGCACCCACTGGGTCTCCTGCCTTGCCAAAATCCTTCATTGAGCTGCTAGTTGAAAGTGTGAGGAGCATGCTGATGCTGCAGCTGCTGCTGTGTTTGTTGTGTCCTATACTGGTGGAGCTTCTCCAAGGATTTCCTCCAGAACAGCTCATTTTCAGTTCAAATATAATAAATCTCCCCTTCAACTACGTTCCAAAAAATCCTTCTCGATAGGAGAGATCCTACTGAGGTAGCACTACGGGTATGACAGGCTTAAGCAGAGCACTAAACTACCTGATTGTCTTCACAAACGAGTAATTTGCCGTGTGTTACTTGGCCACACCCACAGCCCAAAGTCATTAACAGTTGGGACAGATGAATGAGAGATGAAAAGTATTTAAAAATAAATAAATAAGGAAAAAAAAAACCCAAACAACCAAACATCTTTGTCAGCTGCAGGCCCTCTGCCATCAGCTAACATATGCTAAGTGAACGGATGTTACATGACTTTAGGCATCTGCCCACGTCATCACCAGCGTAGGTAAACAGTTTAGATTACCAGGTAAGTCCCCAAACTGCTTTTTACAATCTGAGCAAAACAAATAATACGATACCAAACCTAAGAAAAGTAAGAATGACAGAAGAGCTGTGTCTCACTGGAGGTAGAGAGGAGGAAACAAATTGGATTTGTGCCGTGTTTTTGGCACACAGACCTGACAGAAAAGTGACTGTCTCCACGGGGGTTACTAAGGAAATGCTGCTGCGATAGAGTATTGAAGAATAATAATAATGTCTCATGCTTGTGGTGGGCAGCATATGAGAGGGCATTGCCAGGTACCTGACTCTGGTATTGGAAGGAATCTCGGATAAAGAACAGTGTAATTTCCTTGCCCTCAAACTGAACCGAACGCCGAGTTGTGACTGCCGGGGTCACTGGCTTCACAGCAAGGGCAGGTTGTCTATCCCCTTCAAAAAACTTGTTGTGAGAGGGATGGACCAGAAACCTCCCATAGCTTGCCAAATGTTTACTAAGTGTAAGCTGACAAAAGTAAACAGTTACACACAGATCACCCAATTGTACAATGTCTGAAAATACTCTGGTGGTCTTCTTAAATCTTAATTAACAAGGCAACAGAATTTATGTAATGGTTTTACTGTTCGGAGCATTACCAAATATTGCCATTAAAGAATATCTTCCAGGGAAGCTTTTAAAAGGCATAAATTATGATAATGGTAATATCTAAGTAATGGTAAGTAAATTGAAAGTGAAATGCATATTGTGCCTGCACGGGTTCACACACTCTCTCAGACTCCTAAGCTGTAGCCAACCCTGTTCAGTCTGCTGATGCAATTTTGGTGTAAGGACCCATCCAGGGCTAGAAAGCCATGGAGTGAAAGGGGACTCCCAAGCACAGTGGTTGTAAGGCAGAGCTGCAAGTGAGTGCACACATGAAACTATGCATGCTCCATGCTTGTCTCTGATCTAACAGTGACAAGGATCAAGGAACAACTGAGAGCAAGGAGAATGGTAAAAAAGAGCAATGACACCTTCGACTTGTAGAAAAAAAAATATCTACAAAAAAAAGATATAGGAACTATAGGAATCTGCCCTATTGCTGATAAAGTTTGCTCTGAAAGTACCATCCTTCATACTGCAGCTCAGATTATTGTGTGAAACCAGCGTCCAGAGATGCGTATTTTAAAGTAGATGTCAGACAACCCCCACTGTACTTGGAACATTTCAATTACAGTAGATCTATTCTAACACAATATCCCCTGCTTTTGGAGAGGCTGAGCACCTTTACCTCCCACGGACTTCGCTTGGAGTTTTAAGTCCTCAGCACTCATGAGTAATGGGCCCAGTTTCTTGTTCCACAACAGGACCCGATGAGGATTTGCATTGTTGAATAATAGTAATTTGCCTTATGCTCTCTGCATTCCATCTGTGTAGGTTCCCATATGAGTCTCATATGATGGAAAAAATAAAATCAAAAAATTGACTATCAGTTAAAAGAAAAAATCATTCTAAGGCCATTTCTTTTAGTTATAGAAATGATATTCACATTGTAAGATTTTAAAAAGAGCTTTTGGATACTAACTACAATAGAAAAAAGCAGCACTTTTCTTCTATAATGACATCTATGGAAAATCTTAAGAACTAGTGTCATTTGGTATCTCAACAAATGGACCAAAATTCATGGTGCACGGAATTCATGTGTTATTCACATTATACAAAATAGTTCTCAGTATTACCCTCTTGAACTAGTCCTGCAGTCCTGTGTAAAACACACTGAAAGCCAGTAGCACAGTATTGTCTGACAGTACACTAATTTAGGTTAAAAAAAACTAATTAGGATTAGGATCCTTTAAAGGATCCCTTGTCGAACTGGAGCTCCATGAAAGGACAATAATTTTTATTAACAACATGTAGTTTGCTGGAGGATATTTCTCTGGCTTCTGGCTGTTCTGCACACATTATATATGCATACATTATTCAGTGTAAATGAGTTACACCCCTTCTAGCACATGAAACTCCCAACTATGCTGTGGATCAGAGATCAGCTGCATGGATGAATTCAGAAAAAGAAGCCCGTTTGGCTGATTTGAATTCAAAAGAAAACACTTTTTGATCTCATTTATTGTAGTGAGAAACTGCTGCTTCCATAAAATTCAAAGCAAGTATATGCTGATAAGAATCTTTGTTTATTAGGAATAGTCAAAAAAAAAAAAAAAAGTGCCATTTTAGGCACCAGTAAAATCACA
>VWZY01009656.1:469562-510999 GCA_013399075.1 Chloroceryle aenea
TTTTTTTTTTCTTTTTCAGAATACTCCTCTTCATAGGTTCTCACAGTCAGGAAGATGGGTTTTAGTTCATGAACTACCAGAATATCCTGAACAGTAAGATTCACGTTATATCTCATGCTTTGTGAGCAAGAAGGGAAGGAAGGACTAGTTTATAGTGGTGTGATTCCCTACTGGGTATCACAATATTGTCCCGATACCTAGGGCTCAGAGTCTGCTAAAGTTGCTGGTGCTAAATTTGCAAAGGCAAGTACAGTAGAGAGCTTATGCTCCAGCCTTTCAACACATACTGCAGCTGCTGGTGCAATGTATCCTACTGTGTAGCCCTTCAGGAGAAACTAGAAATGTTTCATCTGTGCCCTGATGTTAGAGCTGACACAGAGAGAGAGTAGATCACTTGCTACCCCTTTATCCCTGCTTTGTATGTGCTTTAAGAGCAATCCATAAGGGACATGCATCTCCAAAATGGCAGAAGAGAATACTGCAGTAATTGTATGTTCTGGTGATTTTACACTCCTGCAATTGATGTATTTCTGTTAAAGATCACATCAGAGTTTTAAATTATATCATGAGACAGAGTCTGTACAACCCAGCTACAATTTCTGTACAAGAATAGAGAAAAGAACAGAGACAAGACAGTAGCAGCAGCACAACGAGGCAGCTGGGTCAAAGACCACGTCAAGAACCTGAAAAATCATAGATATACTCTAAAAAGGCTGTCAGCAGCAAAACCACTGAGACTGTATAAGCAGAAACTGGTTTGAAGAGCAGCACATTTGAAAGAATGTGAGGCATAGCAGTCCAAAATGACTTAGCATTAAAGGTATGTCTCTGTGGTGGGCTACATGATTCTAACACTACAGAAACAGCACAACAGATTCTTTATGGAAAAAGCTCAAATGTCTAGGGATGGACATCTCTGCCTTCCTACTCCGCTCCAGAGAGGAAAGCAGCATCTTGACTAATTTCTACAGGTGCTCAAATAGTAACACCTCTGAGATACTGGTTCTGAGATGGATAATGAAAGCTTTTCATTACTCCGCAATAGCATCAAAAAACTTCCTTCTCCTTAGGCAACTACTGCTTTAAAGTCTCTCTTTTCATCTTGTAGAATAGGGATTGGAAAGGTTGGAGGCAGACTTCATGAAGTAAATCAAGGAATAATTAGTATGTTACCCTACCTAGGAGAAGCAGCCAGCAGCAGTTCTATCAGAGTGAGACAAAACACTTGCTAACACGCTGTTGTAATCCTGTTGTTGCAATCCAGCCTCTCAGCCTGTTTCTTTCAGCTGAGAAGACGCTGCATCGATGACTTTGCAGATTAATAGGACGTCAGTCTAAAGCAGAAATACACTAGCCAAAAAGTCAAATGCAATCATTCCATGAACAAATCCTCACAAGCCAACATTTCGCAAAAGCGAATGATGCTTGATAGCATCATTTCTACTAAAATGGGAAAGTCTGATGCAACTTAAAGTTTATTCCTTTTTATGTCAAACTGTCTGCATCAATCATTTAACCATCATAACAAAACATCTTCATTTCCCTAAATGCAAAATTTGTTCAAAGTGCTTCACTGTCCAAAAACTGTGGATTCTCCAACTCTTTTTCATCCACCAATCTTTTCTCAATTTACAAAAGAACTCAGAAGTCATTTCCTCTGCTGTAGATCACAGAGCCCTCACTTATCTGTCATAACATGGAGATACATTTCCCAAAAAGTTCATGCAGATTACATGATAGGAGCTACATGAATTTTACTGCATACACAGAGCAGAACAAGTACATTTGTAAATGTACTATCAAATTTTAATACTATTATAGAATTTGGAGAAGGAACCACTCTCATCTTACAATTATAAATTTCTCTGAGTACCTCTAAACTGAAAGTCAGTGGAAGAAAATACATCATCCAGAGGTACAGAAGGTATTAGGACATTCTGTTCTTATTGATCTGTGAACTGCTGCTCTCTTCTAATCAGACCCTCTAGCTTACCAAGTTGCTTCCAAACCATTAGTGCAGTCTAAAAGAAATAAATAAGCACAGGGGGTTTTAATTGTTTTGTATACATTTAGAATTAGAACTTAGAAGTTCACAGGAGCTGTTTCAATCTGATTTGTATCTTGACCATGATGCTTTTTTCATTATTGTGCAGCTAACAACCCAGCAAAGACCAGAACTATTAATAATCATTCAACCCAGTGCATACACAGCATATTCAGTAACAATAACCCAACTCAGAAAAGAAATGTAGTTTACAATGTAGTTCTCTAATGGACCATGGCATGTTAAATAATTCACTATTAATGAGAAGAGTCGCAAACAAGACCTGTTCTAAAATAGATAAAAATACATTTTAACAAAGCTGTAAGTTCTCACGTGTCAGAATTGTCATTACCTACATGCAATAGCCATTCAAAACTTCAGGCTGTCACTGTTAGGACTTTTCCACTCCTGGATCTCCTAGTCATTAAGGTAAACATGAGCCTCTAACCCTTTGAGAATCTTGATTTTAGAGTTACACAAATTCTATTGCATTTCAGTGGAATCAGAGGCTGCAGAAACTTAAGAGTTCAGAACAGTAGATAGAGAGCTTAAAGTGACAACAATGATGATAAACTTAAATATTCAGCTGTGCATTATTAGGCAAACATTTGTACATCATAAAACTTTAAAGGTATATCCCTGGTTTCCAGAGTTTTAAGTCTAAGATAGTCTGAATATTCTGCAACCCTGTACTCTCTAAAATATTCAAGCACTATAAATATGGTGCAGCACACGAGAAAATAGTTTCACGAGTATGCAATTTACCCTTCTTAGCAACGTTGTAGAACCCCATACCAAAGGTTGCATCGACAAACAAAATTAATTTCCTAGAAGTAATAATTAATTTAGACATTAAGCAATACCAGGCTTGTGTTTTTCCTAAGCAAAAATCTCACATCACACCAAACAAAAAGACATGGTGTGTTTAAGAAAAATAACGTATTTAGAGTAGAAATTCAGAGCAGCCAATAATCATATTAAAAATTGAATTCCAATCTTCAGCTAAAAAGTTCTTTGCACGATCAATGATAATTTGATTTACATGGTTAATTTTTGCAGAAACAGTTATATTTCTGAGAATTAAGGCCAAAAATAAATAAAGTAATATAATTAAAATATCACTGTTCTGAATCTGGATTCCATAAAAATATATTTATCAATATTTATAACTCTAATATATTTACTGCTATAGTAATTTCCCAAGTTGCCATCATTCATTACAAAAACAAGCAATATCAGAGATGTTTGTCTTTTAGACATTCTCTCTGGCTACATTTCCCTGCATTGAACTTTGAAGATAGCTGGAAATGTAGAACACACGTGAGGCACAACTTCTGCTTTGGCCAGAATATCAGAGACTAACAATCAGCAGCTCTCATTTGAGACTCAAGATATATGGAGTTACAAAGGAGAAAAACATGAAGTTTGTGTCTAGCTTTTTTCCCCTTGCCCCTTTCTCCTCCACACTGTTAACCTTTCTGGGAAAGTGAAATCAAGGAACAGACTCTACAGGGAATAGATCATTTTGACCAAGCCAGGCATGATTCTGTGCAAAGGAATGACAATACAAAATAACTTATGCATATGGATTTCTTAACCTTCTGGCCCATAAAGAGTTGCTCTAACTGCAGGTTTCCTTCCTTGTGGAAGCAGAGAGGTGCCCAAGGACATAGTTTGTGAGCCTACGCACAATACAGTTTCTGTTATTCCAGTCATTACTGTTTCTACTTAACCATAGGCAATGTTACCAGGGTGGCTGGAAGCCTTACAGAATAGTTCCCCATCAAATAATACAAGTGTGCCAAACACTCAAAGTTCACTGCCAATATGCTTAGTGCAACACCATTGCACAGAAAATTGTCTGTTTTCATGAATTTTTTTCCCATCAAGACTTAAAGATCAGCTGCCCATCTGCTGTGATTCCTTCAGTCCCAGACTTTTGCAGTCTCCAGACCCGTTGGGTTACATGGCCAACAGATCATTTGGCAGCTCCTAAAGAAATTCTTTGTTTTGACAGTTCTTCAGCAGAAGATTTTATCTTTAAGATATGCTTGTCTTATTGTCTTGATTCAAGACAAAAATCTTACAAAAGACTGACTTTTTTTCTGCAGAAGCCTAGCTCTAGCACTGCAATTTTAGTACGGCCAGTTAACTTCAGCCTCAGATGCTGGTCTCCTCCAGAGAAGCCAGTGTGTTTAGAAAAGTATTTCAAGAACTTGTCCCAAATACATAACACATTTTTATCAGATAGCATTTAAAAATAGAGACTTAATACAGCATTTTATGGAAAACAATGTAACACATAACTGGATGAGAAGCAATTCATATGAGATAATGAGAAGTGAAGTTATGGTCAATTGTGTCAGATCAATAAGAAATAACAACTGAGGCAGAAAGCATTTCCATTGAGATGAATGTCCAGTCATAGGGGTGTCCTAATGCTACATCCAGATCCATTAGTAAAGCCCCCGTGGCATTAGCATTGAAGGAAATGCCCTGTGGTTTAGCCATTATTACAAGCACGTGTTTGTTTTTAAAGAGAATTTCACGAGGACATTTTACTTTTGTTTTGATTCTTAGTTATGCAAAATATGCTTCCACGCTGCACTAAAAAAAAAAGGATATAATTTATATCCAATTATTTTCTTATCAAGATACTTCAATAATAGAAACTGTGCATAACTCTTCAGAAAGTAATTTTGCTATGATTGAGTGCCATCCAAAACCAATTTTGACATTTGTAAGTGGATTTATTGCTAAGGTTAAATTTATGGAACTACCTGATCGAGTTCTCCATTTATTCTTCAGACAGATACAATGCTGATAAGAGCCTGTAAGCCTTCCATAAATTTCTCTTCTTTGATTTTAAACCAGGACAACCTCCAGACTTTTTATTTCCTAACACGAGTCCTGAGACAGACTAAAATGGCATCAACCTCCTTTTCAAGTTGTACACACAGCATAAGATAGCATTTTTTTTCCATCTCTTAATTTGGTGACATTTGAATCAGGACAAATTAGGATCAGCCATGAAGCACTATGTGAATAGAAGTAAACCAATGATTTTTTTTTCCATCACATGTACTATGTGTCCTTTTACTCTCCTATATGAAACTCTGGAAAATACTGATTTTCTGTAGAGGGAACAACAGAACAAGATCCTACTTCGTTCTGCAGACAACTTCCTGCTTTTCCCTTGTGGCTCCTTTAATTAAAATTAAAACTAACATAGGAACTGATCTGGTACCCATGAGAATATGGGAAAGCTTTAGTGGATGCTGGATCGGCATCTTACATATGCCTCTGTTACAGAGTAGTGCTCTAGTCTGTATTACAGCTACTGAGTTTTCTTGCTGACATTTTTAAGATGAGTAGAGAAGAGGTAAGCAGTGGGATAGCTAAGCAGAGGAAAAGCAGTGTAACAGATGTGAAATGGTAGCACAGAGATAGAACATTACAAAAGCCATGGCAGGGTAACCTGTCAAAAAGGTGGCTGGATAGGAAGGCTGACAGGAAGAGGATTACAGGTAGAGAAAGGTGTTTAGTTAGTATGAAAGAACAGCTTGCTCAGCAATGTGGGAAACAGAGTCACAATTCAACCAGGAACAGATACACAAAATACAGAAGTTAAGGTTAAAGGAGTTTCATTGCTTGTGGGACAGAACTACTTCTACTAGTGAGGCTGAAGTGCTGCTGAATGAGTGCTAACATCCTTCCCTATAGATAATGCAGTACCTGCTCACCTGCTATTAGCTTGAAATATTCCAGTGGAAGGATTATGAGGATCCATTAACTTTCTTCAACAGCATCCATAACATATACCAAAATAGAAGGTAAAATTTTAAGCTAGTTACTGTGATCATACACTTTTGAATTTTCTAGTGACTGCTCATAAAAATGTGAGTTGATATTCCACTGCCTTAAGCACACACAACTGTCCCAGTGACTAGACAAGCAGAAACTCACATAGGGCAGGACTGGATATAAATAGAGTTAAACAGACAGGTCCTCTGAAACTCAATAGATAATCCTCAAAATTTACTGATGAGGTAACATTAGACTGAGTTCTGTTATGAGCCTAGTAATGGACTTCACAGAAATCACCACACAGCTATGAAATGGAAATAGCACAACAGATTTAGGGCATATTTGAATAGGAGCACAAGCTCTTAGTAGTGTCCAGTATGCTGCTGGCCTTGCTCCTTACCATACCAGCAGGCTATCGTAAAACCTGTGATCTCTAATGGTTAGAATCATCTGTAAATTGAAAATACCTTGAAGCATGTAAGATTTTCTGTAATAAGCTGAAATTAATCAACAAACACACTGCACATATGTAAACAAGACAGTTAAAGGAAAGCATCAGTGTAACAGCAATATTATCACTACAATCTCTACAGTACTAAAAATGATGTAGAAGTGCTTTATGTACTTCAAAACCATAGTGTCCTGTGGCAAAATCATTCTGCTTTTTAAAACTGAAATGCATTGATACACTTGCTCTGAAACAAATTCAGTCTTCTGAAGCATTAATTAAGGCCTACTGTCATTCACTTTGTCTCAAGCTGGATTGGTGGCATTTACCAACTGCTCAAATTCTAAACAATACTTTCATTGCAGGTACACTGAAGTTACCATATCTTTATCCTGTTGGTGTATTCCGTTTTCTCTGCTCATGCAGGAACTACCAAAGGACAAAAAGGAAGAATTATAACATAGCCAAAAAGGAGCAGAAATACAATTCAGATGGCTTTTTTTTTCAGTATACTCATTAGACCTGGGATGCACGGTCAGACCAGAGATACCAGCAAACCATTTTTAATTGCACATTCTATTTGCCCCTATTCCATGCATTCAACCTGCAGAGAAGAAAGACATTTAAAGATTACCAAGGCAAGTTTGTAATGAAGCGGATACCTCTTTGTCTGTCCTTGCGCCAACAGCAGCAGAAGGGATACTAATTAGAGGGTGAATTATTAGCTTCCCATGGTGCACTGCAGGGGCATTAAAAATGAGTGTAGTTTGTTGCTTTCCTTTTAGATGGTTAGTACTGGTTTAATATATTCTTGTTTCTAGGTGAGCAGCAGGGGACAGTTTTTATGATTATAATTGTTGCATAATTACTGGCCTAAGGTTGCCTATTGTTAAATAAAAATGCTGAGATACTAATGTTTTATTGAACAGTACAAGCAGATAAAATTGTAATATATTTTCCTGAACAATATAAGCTTGTTATCTGACAGCTTGGTGACAACTCGAAGTTGTCTTGTATATAAAGACTTTGTTTCTTTGCAAAGACTAAAATTAAAATGTGATTTTTTTTAAATCTGAAATACATTCAACTTAAAAAAATGTTTAATTTATTCTGTATAAAGGACTGAAGTCTGCATTAATAACCTAACCTCCTGACAGATTTTACCTTGGGAGGAATGGGAACTGACCTCAGAATTAAGACTTTAAAACCTCCCTCTCCTGGAATCGCAAATACTCAGATACATTCTGAATTTTCTGCCAATATTTTGTCTTTGCACTAATCCAAAACTGATTAGCAATGTAAGAAATAGAAGACAAAAATAGCTAAAAGAAAAATAAGTAAAATTAAGAAACATTCACTATAAAGCCAAACTAGAAATTTATATCTTCTTTGGCTCCACCTTAGGTAGCAGAAGAGCTATCTGAATTTGTAGCAAAAAGGTTTTCATACTTCATCTCAATTTCCTGTTGTGGTTCCCGTATGCCAGTGGGTAACAGGCTGGTTTGATGTCCCATGGCTTATGCAGGTGGAGCTCTATCTGCCAAGCCACCTGCTCTGTGTCAGAATTCCCTTCAGAGAAGCATGCTGAACACGAAGGATCAGCTCCTGTCACTTGTGCCTATGTCATATTTACATCGACTTCTCTCCCAATTGTGCAAATTCTAAATGTAACTCTTCAGACAACTACCTTAAGTAAACAAACCTCATTGGGTTCTTTCTAGAGAGGAGCAAGACAACATAGGAGAAACAAAATTGCTTATAATACTTTTTAAAAAATAAATTATTTTCATCACATTTTGTCAGAAATCAAGTAGAAATTTGCCCAGCATTGCACTAAAGCTGATACATTTCCAGTAAAGATTACTCTTATTAATGATTTCATGGCAGAATCACTTCATTTTTCTTACTTTCAGACATGCAAAACAACTAAGAAATAGTTAAAGCTGAAGAATAATTAGAGGACAGCTGATATGCTGTCTTAAAGAAGTCCTTAAATGGTCTTTCAATGCTCTTTGTCTTGTTGAGCCTGTCCTTCTTAATTTTCCTACTTGTTCTTCAGACAACATTGCCCTTACACATACACTTCTAAACTTGTTTAATGACCCAGCGACACAGTCCTGTTGTCTCAGAAATCAGTCTTCCTCTTGATGCCTTCAGGCTTTTAAGTAGCATCCCTGAAATGTGAGATGTGCTACGGTTATGAGGAACATTTTGGAAAAGAAATACTTTAAAGCTTTTACTAAACTACTGTTTACTACTTTTTCCTCCCAAACACCCCTCCCCCCCAACCAAGGCAGACATATAGAAGTGTTTAAGAGAAATATTTGTAGTGAGGCTCCTCTTGAGTATCCATTAAAACCAAAACAAAGAAACCATCCCAAACAAACAAACACACACACCCCCAACAAAAACTTAACCAATCTCTGTGTACTACCATCACTGTCTGGAGGTTCTCCAGACTGATTCCACCAGAGAGGTAGATATAACAACTGTCCACACTGATGCCTACTAGCTCAGTGTTCTTATATCTAAGAGATAAATAAGTGAAGGTAAGCATACTATTACTTGCAATTTGTTAAAAGCAGAGTTTGCATGACAGTGCTTGAGTCTTTAAATATTGTTACACAGTGGGGAGAAAACAAAAACAAACAAAAAGAGGAGTACAACTGTCCATCCCCAGCTGGTGGTATCCTGCACCCAATAACCACCTTTCCCTACTCAAGTCATCAGTATCCTTATTTAACTTCTTCCACCTTGACCTAGAAAATACCTCACTCGTCTGCTATTTTTGTAATGAAATGCTGATCTATGCAAGCCCGTGCTGGCAGCTCTGTACAGTACTTTCACTGCAACATTCTGTTAGCTGCCAATCTCAGAAAACCCCTTGGTGTTGCTGAACAATAAGAGATCACTGACCTTTCCTTCCTCTCCAATGAGTGAACTATTTAAAAGGTAAGGCCACTGCAGGGATAAAGCAAACCATGGAACTGATGGCAGGTGTCATCAGCAGAGTGTTACACTATTGCAATTAGAAGAACACACCCATTTATATTGCACAAGCATCTTAAAGCAAAGACAAAAGAAATGGCTGTGCAGGTTTGTAAGACAAAAAGTTGGTATTTCTAAAGCCTTGCTTTGTATGTGGAAATTTTACTATCACAAAATCCCACTTTCCCACAAAAACCTTGGTGCAACTTATTGTTAGTTTCATTATCTATTTTAAAAGATTTTTCAGTAAGTGCAGGAGACCATTTGTGCAGTTTCTTCCACTTCAGGGATTCGGATCATTCAGCATTCATATTAACATTTTTTTTTCTTCCTACTTGTATTAATTTCATATATTTTTCTGGGTTGAAACTTCTTTTTTTTTTCTACTTTTTTGGTGCCAATAAAATCATGGCAAAAACCTAAAAATCATCAGTATGTTTATGTAGCTCTGTGGAACTTTCTCTCTACAAAATCAGTAGGATTAGTTCCATAAACTCTGGTATCAAAGCATTAAAATTCACTAATTACTTAAAAGAACATGTTTATTTCAATCACCTCTTTAGACTCCATTCCAGTAAATACTATTTAAGCACATGCCCAAACCGAGTCAGAGAGAGATACATTTCTGAACTTATTACTTAATTTCAAGCTTTCTGCTTTTGAATTGCAAGAGAAAAAAAAAAAGAAAGATATAGCTCTATGATAATTTTCTATTCAGAAACTGAGTACACAAGAGTTAGATTATGAATGGGAGCACACAGTAGCACAAAGAGACAAAGGGATCAAGCATTCTCTCTCAAACACCTCTGGAAAGGTCTTAACATCTTTAATTTAGTTGGGCAAATGGGCACCACACTCTCTCCCTGCAACTGAGGTACAGCCAGTGACGAGTGTCTCTGCTGGCCAGGCAGACACATCCCAGAACAGCAGCTTTGGTGTGAACCAGCTGGAAGATTTTGCAACCCACACCCCAAAACCAAAGAAGATGAGAGAAGAAACTGTGACTTTTTGTCCCAAACTGCATGAAAGGTCAGGCTGTCCTGTTCAGCAGTTTAAACTTTATCAAGCTATGTAAAGGTGGATCAAAACCATTCACAATCTGTACCACACACTTGAGAGGTATTTGATTTTTTCCAGTCAATAGCCCTAGAAGGGTACACAACTGCTATTGGCTTTCATTGTGAGCTAGGTGCCAAACCTGTGGGTGTGGGTTTTTTCCCAGTTTCCATCACTGTTACACATCTTGAAGACCCCAGTACTGTAACAGGGTTCATGTACGTAGATTCAGCTGAGGGACTTGAACCAACCTGCTAAAGTGTATACTGGGTATCTTGGGGTTTATCAATGCAAGGAAAATCCACTTCAAATTTTAATTTCTTTTTGCTTGTATCATAATTTCCATTCAAATTTATCAAAAGAATATTAAGATCCACTACAGCATTTTGTAATAGAGTGATCCTCCATACTGAAACACTTGAATTCCCTGGAACTGAGAACCACTTCTCTTAATAGGAAATCAATAAGCATAAGACAGAGCCATTCCAGTGCCTTGCATTGAGACAGTTAACAAGTATTTGCATGCACAGGCTGCTTTTTATATGAATAATAACAATTGTGTTTGTGATCATGAATTCTATGGAAGGAAAGACCAATTTTTGTCTCAGCAAGACCAAATAGGATTGAGCGGCAGCTTAAAGGTCTCATTGTGTAAGCCTCACTGGATTTGCTTTCATCATATTATTTAAAAGAAAAGGGATTGCCCAAAGCAAGGGTAATCAAGACCTAAAGAGTGACTGCTTAAGCAAAATGACAGATGAGTACAGCCACTGTAAGAAAGAGAACGCACCACTAAGGAAAAGTCCATTTAAAAAAGGAAAGTGGAGAAAATACATTCATTTGCTTTCTTTTTACAATGTTATGATTACTGGAGAGATTTCTTGGCTGAAATATGAGTGTCCATTAACCTGAAGTTTGAGATAGTGAAGAAGGTGAATCAAAGAGAGAGAGAGAGGTGGTGCCAGCGTTCTTGATCTCAGTAAGAAAGGACCAACAATTGGCTTAATAAAATAGTAGGTTTCATACAATAGCATAAGAAGAGGAACACAGACAGGAAATCTCACAAGATGCTGAAAACCCCACGTATGTACCGCATCAAACAGATCCTGGATCTATTTTCCTACAGCAGGCTGTGCAGAACCTGTCCAAGAAGAGAAGCTCCTCCATCTGAGTCATCTGAGCTATTCAATGATTCTCTTACAAGAAAACAATTCATTATTTTACTGTCAAACAGAAGAGAAGCTCACATAAGAGCTTCTCGCTGCACTGTAGCTGCAGATGAGGCAAACAGGCCAGTACCCAGTGGGAGCTGCCTGCAGGCTGCCGTGGTGCAGTGAGCTGGATGAGGGTAGCCCAGGCCCAAGGGGACTCCACCGCACGCCTGAGGGCCAGGCTGTTCCAGCAGCACGGCACCGGCTCGGGCCTGCTGGGGTTAACTCTGCTGGGGGTCACTAAGTCGTGTCCAGTGCTCTCCCAGTCAGGATCACCACAGTGTTGTAAGAAAACTGAAGAGACTTCTGCTGAAGTGATATTCTCCACAGAAAATACCAGTGGGAAAAAAAACCACAACAACTTAATTTAATGATGGATTTTTGACAAGGTTTTTAGAGGGAAAGGACCAGCACCCATTTTGTTATAAGAAATGTTCAGTAAAGTATAAAAAAAAAGTGTTTATCTAACCACAGGTTTCTGAATCACTGCTGTGGCACAGTGCTAAATAATTAAGTGTTTTCAGTGAAGAAATAACAGTAATTTCAGAAATATTCTTGCTTTAAAAAACAAAACAAACAAAACAAAAAAGAAAATAAAACAAAACAAACATAACTTCTTTCACATGACAGAATAAATATGTAATCTTTAATTTTGTAATTTTTGATTATTTATCCTACATAAAAAAGGCAATTTGTTTTCCAAATATATTTTTATGTTAAGGACAAATGCTGAAAAAAAAAACAAAACCAAAAAACTTGCTGACATTTTTTTACATTTGACTTCTTTTAAGAACAGCTGAACAAACAAGAATGTTGTCAGTCCACTTGCCAAATAATCAAAGAAAGCAAATTTGGGATGAAAAATTGGGAAGCTTTGCATGAGAACAAAAGTTTCTTGGTATGATTCCCACCCTAGAAGGTGAAAATAACATGTGACCTCTGTATCCCACCACAATCCGAAATTAAAAATAAGAATAATGAGAATCAAAATAAAGCTCACATAGCTTTATACTGAACAAAGAAAAAACTAAATACAACCAAAAGAACATTTGGATACATTGATTTGATGATGCACAATGCAGAGAGACAAGGATTACATCTAATAAAGAGTTGACCACTGAAACAAGTCAATCCACCTCCACATGCAGTTGTCATTAAAAACAATGACTTGTAAGATGCTGTCTTAAATGTGATTCTGAGTATTACAATGGAGAAGGTCAGGGAAGGTGGAAGGTCAGAAGAGGTCAGGAAAGGGAAGGAATTTCAGGAAAGGGAAGGAATTTCAGGACAGGGAATTGAAGAGGAGAAATTTTAAAGAGAAGGGAATTTCAGAGAAGAAAAGTGATTAGAGAAGAGGAAGTCACTGAAAAGGAGTCAGAAAACAGATGGGTCAGAGAGGCCAGAAAAGATGAGAGAAGACAAGCTGAAAGTATAGAAGAGAATGGCAGAGAAGGTCAGAGAAGAGGAGATAAGGCAGGATAAGAGAAGATGGTAGAAGAGGTCAGAAAAAAAGTAAGAGAGGAGGTAACAGAAGAAGTGAAGGGATAGGAGGGGAAGGCAAGGCATGCTCACCTAAAAATTATGCTCTTATGTAATGGCATACTTCTTAGTGATGAATAAAAGCACCATTAAAAAAATCTCTGGGTTTTCTGTTAGGAAGACCTACACATTCTAATATGCATTAGTCTCCTTTTTCCATTGTCCACATTTTCAGTCGGTACAAAGCAAACCTAGAAGGTAAGAAATAATCTACTTGAGCCATCGGGGGCCGTCCGTGTCTATTCTGGTTTATGTATTATAGCCCGTCCTAGACTTTGATCTGGTGCATGTCTTCTCATTCAGACAGAGGGCCCCTGTTTGAAAGCTTTCCATCTCACAGGAGGCACAAAAATGTAAAACATTAATATATTGATTCCACTGCACTCGATGGCAGCAAATTCAAATCTCAGCATGACTGGTCAGGATATGGTGTAAAATAGACAATCCAATGTCTTATCTATTACCTATATAATCTTCTCTATAAGCCCCACTGTCAAAATGCCAATGCAGATCAGTTTTAACAAAGATACGCTTACCCTCAGCTGTTCTGAAGGACACAAACCTGTATTAGAAAAATACCACATTTAATTAAAGCATTTAGGTCAAAACACGTGTTCCTGCTGTCACCCCAGTACCCAACCACCTGAAGTTAAATACCATGTTGTGTTGCCAAATCTGCCTGTTGTAACCCAGAGAAGCTACTGATAAATCTTCACAAAGATGGTATGTACTAACAGGACATCACCATAGACCAACAGAATCTGAAAGGGGAAAAACAAATACACCCCTCCATAACAAATAATTCAACAAGTAACTTCCTGGGGTATTTATGTTTTGGTCATGTTTGTTGGTTTGGTTTTTCTTGTAATGTACACTTATTGGAACCTCTAAAGCAGTCTATAGAAGCATTCTCCAGTGTAGCCACCTGCACCCATTTTCATATGGAATTATCATGTAAGAATATAAAGGTGCCATGTCACAGCTCCACAAACACAGCTACAGGCCTTGGTGCCATTTACACTACAAAGTGTATGTTGCTGCAGTAGCACTGAGGGCTTACAAAGTGGATGAAGAGTGACCCTGAGAGTAGTGTTTGGAAGGTCTGTTTGGTGCCCTGTAGAGGTGTTGGAACTGAGCACTGTGTAGCAGTTCCCATCTACCTAGATGAGAGCAATTGTATGAGCCAGGTACATCCTGCATAGGAGAACACAGGGTGTATACAGACAGCCTAAAGTCCTCAGCATGGGAACAAGTTATCCTCGTGTGTGCAGTCTCTATAGCACTTCACTGACTACTATGGTCTATCTAGCAGGAGAGCTAGTGTTTTATGATTTCCATTCTGATCCTAAATTTAAGTCCTGCTAGACTGCCAGAACTGTAAGAGGCAGTCTTAGTATAATTACCAAGAGACTAAAGTTAATTCGATGTTAGATCAGAAGAAAACAGTTATTGCAGCAACACATTTAGCTAGCTACTGGATGAACATTACAACATGCCAAAAAACCTGCCAAAACGTAGACTTCTCTGATAGTCATCACTAAACTGTACATATAGAAGAGAGAAGCAAACAGAAAGTTGTGGTAGTTTGGGCCCTGCTAGCAGCCAAGCACCCCCACAGCTGGTGGCTCACTCCCTTCCCAGCAGCAGGACAGGCAGAAAATGGAAAGAACAGTGGAGCAAGAAGACCTGTGAGTCAAAATAAAGATAGATAAATCACTCACCAGTAACTGTTGCAGGCAAAACAGACTCACTTTGGAGAATTTAACTTAATTTACTGATAGTTAATATAAATATTTCATTATTGATTTGGGTGCTGGGAAACAAAGACAAATATTTACTTAGGGAAAATACCAGGCTCAACTTCCTTACTTCACACATCTCCTCCCAACCTCATTATCCCTGCAGGTTACACTCAGACCCTCCAGTGAGGCAGCAAGTTGCACAGACAGTTGTTTTCTCTCTGCCATTCCTTATTTCTCACTCACTTCCTAAGCTTCACATAGGTCCTCCCCAGGGTGCAGCTCCTTCAGTGATGAATCTGCTCATGAGTAGATGAATCCAGCGTGGGCTCAGCCATGAGCCACAGTCCCTTTGATGGCATGCAGGCTCCATCACGGAACACCTGCTCTTCTAACCTTGTTCCCTCTTTCCACACATTCTTCTGTTCTTTCCTAAATATATTTTAACAGAGGTGCCACAAACTCCTCCAAATGGCTTGGCTTTGGCAAATAGTGGAACTACTGCCAAGCTGGCTGGAAACCACTGTGTATGGCACAGGGCAGCCCCTGAACTCTTTCCACAGATGCCACCCTTGCAGCCACCTCTGATACTAGAACCTTGTCCTTTACACCCAATAGTTAGCAGTTATTAGCCTGCTACTAATCTGTAAAGATCTAGAGAAAATGAGCACTTAGGAGCTTTGCTATTAACAGAGAGAACAAATCTGAAAAATCAAAAGGGTGGGTTTCTTTCAGAACTTGGAAGAGTACACAAAGGGGGGAGAAGTTTTAAAAAAGAAAAAGAACAGCAGGTAGTCCTGAGGTTAATATCATTAATATTCAAAGGCTAACACCATCTCATTCACAAGCTGCTTTTTGTTCTTTCTTGGTTATTAAATCAATGCAGTTGTAATTCCATTTAAAGATGGTACTTACATATATTTAACTATGTCAAGGAAAGAAAGGCAGCCTTGGAGAGTTCTCTGCAAAACCCCTTCCGGGGTTCTGGACTTCTTAAATAATTTGGGGTGTTCAGAAGACTGCTGGCCTTCTTTCTTTGCTATTTTTCTCTTCAACTCATGGATCACTAATGATGGCATTTTCACCAAGCAGCACTGACATGCTAAATTAGTCTATATCCTCTTGGCAATTTAACAATGAGCATTAACTACTATGCTTTAAAAACAAACAATATTGATACAAAACTAGGAAATTTTCAAATGAAGATAATTAGATGAAGAACAAAGAAATCTTTACTGGAGAATTTTTAAATAAAATGAATGCAAAATTAAACATGTAAAACATGACAGATGAAGAAGCCAAAGAGACATAGAGTTTAGTAAAGAATAAAATGCAAACTGTTCATTCCTATTTATCACTACAACCAGAAAATGTCAAGGAGTTTTAATGCTTAATGAGCCCAGCAAGCTTAAAATGCACCAATTGTAACATTTGTGATAATTGGCTACAACATTTTTGTCTTCAAAGTCCATCCAGTGGATGGACCCTTACTCCTCTTCCCCTCCAAAATGGCAGTGCAAAGACTGCAAGCATCTTGCCCGGTGTAAATTACATCTTTTACACTGCATGGGGTAATCTGTGGGTTATTTTTGAAGAAAGCAGTTCAGACTATTTCAGAAAGGATTTTTTGCTTTTGGCATGGCTGATATTTGTTTTGATAAATAACAACATAGTTAATATAAGCAATGCTGGAACAATAATTAGCTTCGTGAAGATGTTGCTTCACCTTTTATACAACCTCACATTAAACAAAACAAAACCAAAAGCCTTACTGAGCTATCACATAGTACTGGTATCAGATTTATAGCACAGAGAAATAACTTACTAGCATTGCATTTACCACTATTCTTACAGATCTTTAATCACAATGTAAAGTCTAATCTTGGGAGCATAAGGTTGGATTAAGTATTTCTGACTTGCTTAAACAAGGAGTTATTTTAGTCACCTACGTCTGTAGCTTTAGAACACATACCCCACATGACCTTGTGCTACAAACAAGAATATAGGGGTACAGGGACACAAAACTTTTCACTGTGACTCCAGAAAGAGTATTTGCCATAGAATATATAGTCTAGAATGTATGCAGATGAAGAACATTAATTATCAGAGACTTTCCACTTTTATTTTTATGTAGTTGTAATTTAAATGCAATGTAAATGTACCATCATCCTTCCAAGCTTTACATCATCCACCGAAGCCAACTGTACATTAAACATTAAGCACACATGCACAGATGACTGTGATGCTTCTTTGGTGGTATCAGAAATCAGTACGGTTCTTTTGGAAGCGACCAACGTAGCTCCTGTAACAGAACACCTACCTTCAGCATAACCTGCCAGGCAATGGCTCATACTGGGATAGCCAGAGAAGTATGATCAATCAGATGTATGTACAATTTCAAAGGTGTACAGAATGATTTTGAAGCTATGTGACCCACAAAAGGCTTCTTACAGAAAAACAAGGATGCCAGCCCAATTGTTTAGTAAAAGAAACTGCGCACATCTTTTTAATCATGATTAAGATCAGGAAAGTGGACAGCAATTTGAGTCCAGATCTTTAACCTGCAAGATGTAGATGAAGCCAAATAAGGACATGGTTAGTTACCGCTTTTCTGGCTCTATTTTCTTCTCACAGATATTAAACAGCTACTCTAGAACTTCATATTAAGATTATCCATTAATTTAACACCTCTTTTTGGAAACAAAGTATTTCCTAAATAAACCAGAGGCAGTCCTCACTAAATGGATGTCACACCATTCCATTTGTGGACACTACATGTCTGGTTGTGGTTCTTTTCTATTCAGTTTTGAGATAACTACTGTTAGAAAACACATGGTTTGCATACCAAAGTAGTCAATGAATAAACAGATCTCTTAGAAATGGACTTAAACTCGTGCCTAAGTGCCATTAAAGTCAAGGGACTCCTACTATGCTTAAACACCTTCTTTTGTGTTCTTATATTTAACCATATATGATTTCCAGGATTAAGAAATGTAAAATGGATTTGTAACTTAAATTTCCTTAAAACAAATGTAATTAAATAACTATTCTCCAAATACAAGCTCAGAGAAGAAATTGATGATCTGGTAATTCTGGGATAATCTGTTCATTTTTTTAATCAATTTTCTACTTGAAGCTACATGACTTTAGAAAAATTTTAAAAGCAAAACATTAAGCAAGCACCTGTCCTTGTATAAAGCATGCATTGGATTCTCGGCAGAGATAAAAGTTCTTGCACTAAAAAAGAGTTTCTTTTTGGTTCTACCAGTTCTCTCTGAATTATCTTCCTGACAGTAGACGTGTCAGATGGCAATGCCTATTTTTCCTGAAGATTATCCATTCAGCACAAGCTTAAATTATGACAGTAGGGAACCTTGCTTCATCTCCTCCCTCTAAATAATGCTGCCCCTTTAAATCCCAGTAGTTATTGGTATTAGACCTCAAAGATTAAAAATATCCCCCCCTAAAAATAAACCAAAACACCCCACACCATGCTGAGTGATTGATACATATTACCATTGTTCAGAGCCAGCTGACACCAGCTGGCCTCATGCTTCATCCAACTTGCCCATTAAACCTGCCTCACTGCTCTGAATGAGTTTATAGAGCAGGGTCCATGGCAAAAGCTTGGAATGCTGTCAAGCCACACAATCATAACTATTCAATATAGTGTGCATAATTCTGTCAGCAGGGAAACAAAAGATGATTACTTTCACTGAACAACTGAGAGATACAGAGCTTTTCTGAGCAACATTAAAACTGAGTTTTATCCAGTAACAGTGTCTTTCAGATCATCCTGGCTAGGAAATGCTGATTCTTTTGTCTCCACAACTGCTCATCAGTATTAGATTGCAGAATGAGAAGTGTTTTAAAAAATATAAATATAAATAAATAGACACTGGAGAGGAAAAGGGGAAGAAGGGGAAAAAAACTGCAAAGTACGTGCAGTTGATTAAGTGGCTGAAGCCACCACTTTTGTGTTACGTATTGATTCTCACACTTTTTTTTTATTTATTTGATTGATGACAATGGTGTTTCATGTCAGCTCAAGCCACAATAATATTTTACAACCATGTTTGTGAGAGCTGAACTAAATGAGAACAATTGGATCAGAAGGCCCTCAGTCACATTTCTTTGATTTAGTGAAGCAGGAGCCTGGCTTTATTGTGCTGTTGCTAAAACCATCAGTAATTAAAGCTGAGTGCTTAAATCTTTGAAGTTCATCAAACAACATGCCCAACATGCTTCTTTATTGCTAGAGATGTACTAAACCTTGAAGTCAACCAGCCCAGAAAAAGCAGTCTTCTGTAGATTTGAAGAACCACAGGAAGTATTTGCTAGTTAGAACAATTTCTGAGGTAAAATATGCCCATTTTCTTTAAACTACTGTTCAGGAAAGAGCTCCCAAATTGTTTAAGAAATGCAGAAATACAGTTTTTGGTGATGCTTCCCACACTAATCTTCAGCAAAAATGGATGTTACATTCAGAAAGGAAAACCAATTAAAAGAACACTGAGGTTCTGATTAGAATAAAAACCCCAAAGAGCATACTTAGAGATTCATCCTCATCCAACAACACTTTTGATTACATAAATTTAAGAAGAACCTTAAGAATATACTTAAAATAGAGCATATACTCAAAGATTTACTGAACCAGTGTTCTAAATATTGCTTTTGAAAGACAGTCTATGACATTTCTATATAAGCTAATAAAGTCAGTGCTTGAAAAGAGGTGATGAGCTAGGTATTACTCTACTACCAGTTCTAATAATGATAATGTTTTCCCTTAGAAGGGTATGGCTTCTATTCCTTTCAAAATGTATCAAGCAATCCTAAGTCTTTGAGCTCCTCTCTTCAGTTGCTCTTTAGTTAGTCTCTCCCTCTACCTGAGTCAATCTTCAGGACCTAGCATCACTTAAACATCAACTTGAATTACAGAAAAATAACACCTATGTTTGAAAAATAAACTACTTTTCAAGGTGTCATAACTCACCAGTACCTGTCACTATAAGGCATTTTGTGATTTCATATTTTTATATAGGCAAATTAGATTATTTAAATAACAAACAGCAACACAAGTGAAAAAATACTTTTTTGCCAGGCTAGAAAAGTCCATGTTCAGAGAAAAAGATATACCTAGGAACTCATAATAAACTTGCCACATGGAGAAGTTCCTATTAACAACTTCCTTCCATGAGGTAAAACTAAATTTCAATTCCACTTTTTTTTTACTTTACTCCAACAAGAACAGCTTGTACCACAAAGCTCGAAGGCTCAGAAAAAAAGCAAGGTTGCTTTTTTGCAGTTCTCCTGTGCTACAATGAACTCAGAGTTCACTATAATTTGGTCAACATTAGAGGTTTTGAAAGGCTGCAAACCAGAAAAACTAGTCTGTTCCAGTGTGAGCTTGTCATTTACATCCTCTGTCTCAGTGGTATAGGATACTCTCTTCCCTTAGTAGTCGTGATAAGTGCAAGAATCAGGTCTTAAAAATCTACTGTGAGAATAGCTAAGATCATATTAACAAGAACATGAACAGAAATTATCTCCAACTGTTTGGTCATACTCAGCTCCACTTGAAGCTTGCAATTCTAGTTTCCTAGTCTGAATGATGAGTAATTTAAACATTTTCTTTTCATGTGTTTACAAGTGTTACAATGATTTCAGTTATTTTACTTTTAATCAGCTATTATATTGTCTTGTTATGACGTAGCAGTAAGGACATACTCAAGCTATTATAAATCCCATATAAAATCTTGAAAGTATAGAGCAGACAATAGAAAATAATAACATCAAAATAGACTTTCTTAAAATAAATGCTGCATTTTCTGAAACTACTACAATATTTTCTTTTGTTCATGCATTCCCTTTCTACTTAAAAGAACAATACTTTCCTTTCAGCAGTTGTTTTGCAAAGGGACTCTGGTGTGGAACGTTTGAGTTTCCTTAACTGTTGAGGGACTCCAGTTTAATGTTTCTCTTTAAAACCCAACAATAGCAGAAAGGTGTCCTGTTTACAGAAACTATTCATTTAAACCCAGACCCTGCAGTGCATTAGAAAATACACTCAAAGTGCTGTCACAGGGTGTTTGTGAGCACACTAAAGTAGTCACAGGTCTTTTTTCCAACTACAGGGATTACAATCTGTTCTTCCAAATGACTTTTTCTTCTGTATTTAATGTGATGTACTATGTTACAAAAAAACAAAGTCAACACTGCAGTTTCACTTATGAGTAACATTTAGTTCCACTTTTCATGAGGACAACACACAGCCCAAAGAGGAGTCAGAAAGGCAGTCCCAGTGCACTACTACAGCAGTGTAGCTGCTCTCTGTACAAGCAAAGTACTTCTGGGAAGCAAAATTATTTTATTGAACTCAAGGACAGAAGAAAAAAATAATATTTTATTCAAGTCACTGCTTAAGAATATTTAATTGGATTAAAAAGAAGTCAACTGTCGTAGATAGCTGAGATAATTAACTATGTATCTAACAGCTTGAAACAACAAAAACAACCTTTGTTGACCATGTTTGCTAATCACTGGTTTTTAACCAGTGTTAGAAGTTAGTAAAAAGGCAATTTAATACCAGCTGGTATGCACAAGAGCCAGAATGAGAACGCTGAGTTGTAGTTAACATTCAGTATTTCATATGAAGAAACAAAAAGAAGTTGGGTTTGTTTTTTGCCAGCAGTAGATTATTTTGATAACAGACTGTGTGGAATTTTGATTTTCAGGACACTACACACACCCCTTTCACTCAACTTTAGCCTACAAGAGTATGTTCAGTAAAATCAGACAGACTACTAACATGGTAAACATGAAGCACTTGCTCATGTGCTATGTGAAATAAAGGCAAGACTACTTAGCCACATGAAGGATCAAGTCCTAATTGCTGGATGTGAAGAAGTAACCAGAAAACAACACATAGTCATATCTGATTGCATAAAGCATAACATTTTAGGCTTGCAATTATACAAATAAAGAATCTCCAAAATATGCAGTATGTGCATCATGAAATTCTGCTTACCAACTCATCCATACCAAACTCCCTTCAGTTCTCTACGCACCCGCGTTGTCTTTTGTGACCTATGTCCATTTGGTATGCCCATAACAAAACTAATTTGGCCAAAAGCTAAAGCTTTGGCAGGAGATTCAACCCTGTAAAATTACGAAGCTTCAGTTATAGCCGCAGTTCACTGAGGAAAGCATCAGCACAGCTCACAATTTCTGTTTCAATCAAAAAAACCAAACACACTTTTATTCCTGTAGCCACCAGAAAGACCCTGCATGGCCAAAGCCAACAGCAACCTATTGGCCAAATCTATTCTGACACAGTTGTTCAGCTGTTATGTGCAGCTCAACATTCTTGATGCTCAGTTTTTTCCAGAAAGCCTACCTCTCCCCTATCAAGTTTATTACTTCTTTAGCTGAAAATAGAAGCCTTAAAAGCAAATCACTTGTTACAATTCACTTTTATGTCATAACCTATAGCCTGCAATGGAAGGTCACTACTAAATCCTCTATACAATGCAGGTGTTGCATGTTTATGTACTTCCTGCCATAAAATTCTAAGAAGGACATTTTGACTATATTTTAAGTGTGACAAATCAGGTAAAGAATGAACAAAGAACATTCTGTTTTCCTGTCAACATGTACGTGCAAGTATGCCGACTATATGTCCTTAGAAGCTCCGGCTTCATTCCTCTCCCCACTCTCTCCCTTCTTTTTACCCTAATCTTCCTTTCTATATCTGTGCCAGAAACACAGCTCTTACTGCCAGACCTCAGTATTATTTCCTATTCCTATTTTACATGACATTCATTCCACAGATGGAGTCTGCCCTTCCTGCCAGAGGTCTTGAGTTCCTCTCTTACCATGGCAATTCCAGAGGATGCCAGGATCCAGTATCACATCCTATCTCCCACTGCTGCCATAGGACCATATCCTGTACTCTTATTCTTGTCCTCAACACCCACAGTATTCCTCTAACACTTCAGCTATCAGATTCCCAGAATATGCCTCTCTGTCTTGGGCTTCTTAACTCCTCAGTCCAGGATCCTGAGTCAAACTCAGAGAAAAAACTGTACTGCCTCAACCCAAAGATCTATCTGTCTGTTTATCTATCCCAGTACTTTATTTTCAGTGGTGACAATAAGCAGATTTTTTAGTTAAAAAATACAGCTGAGGATGGAGCAAATATATGATACCTCCCAGTCTAAAAACCTTCTAGTCTCTAAATAATTTTGGCTCAGAGGATTTCCTGAACCTGATTATCTGATTAAAAGGACCATCCCAAAAGATGCCTCTCTCTCTCCTTTTTTAAGTCCAAAAATTTCTGCAATTACAACATCATTTGGACTCTTCCCATCCCCCCAAAAAGGAAGTACTTTCTAGGCTGAAAAGTTTTCACTTTGTCTTTCTTGTACAGAAGCCACACCATGCTTCTAATTAGCCTTTATATCTTTTCCTGAATATTTACCAATTCTAATCTATTAGGTTTTAAATGAATGGAGCATCAACACTAAATCTCCCCCCCCTTTTTAACCCTTTCTGTTTCTTATGGTGTTGGAAATAAACCCCTCTTACACACCAAATTTATCTCAACTATTTTACTTCTCTGAAATAAACCTGTGTTATTTTAGAACTCATGCCATCTATGAGCTCCAATGATTCTGACAGAGCATTTGCCAAAGATGAAAAATTAAAACTACTTTTTTCTCCTCCAGAAAACAGTTTCCTAAGCCAAACTGAGTATCAGTCAAAACATGCTCTTAAGGAACAGCTCTGTGCGATATAAACCAAATGCAGAAAATGATTTCTAGGAATTATAGACCCAGATCAATGATTTTTTGACCTGAAACACAGAGAACACGGCAAAAAAATTACTAACAAATGTCATATTAATTGTAACTGTAGTAGGTAGTACATATTAATAACAACATATAGTTCATTTTTATTACTTTTTCAATTTACACCCTGTTTATTACTACCATTTGAGGATGCCTACAGCATCCTACCATCTCAAGTCCTTCTCTGTGATCTCCATGCTCATGTGCACAACTGTTCTAGCTGGGTCATAATCTGAGAGAAAAAACAAGAAGCATCTTGAAGAGGCTTGTGTAAGCACATGCTGGAGGAAATCTTCCATAGAAGCAGGGAGCTACATTATATAGTCCCTCAAAACAATCAGATCTTCTGTTAGTTTTAACTGAACATCATTAATCAGCAAGAATTATGCCAAAGTCTAAACACTGGATTTCTACACTAACTTCAGTGAAAATTTTCACTGACTTCAGTGTGGCAATGATCAGGATACAGAATTTATTATGAAGAAACTTAAGGAATTGTTTACACGTGTAACGATTATCTGCAATTCTTTATGCCAGAGCAACTTTTTATAGGTAACTAGAGAAAGTTGTTAGTGATCAGGAGAAAAGAAAGCTTGCTGAAGCATCATTCTAATATATCCCATCTGATAATTAATAAATCAGTTCTGGTTTTGCCAGAAGAATTTATTCATATGGCCTTATTTTAACAACACCCATAGTGTTCTGTCACCTTACCAGTATAAACTAAGCTACCAGTACAAAAAAAGTTATATGAAGGAACAAATCTAAGCAGAGGAAGAAATTAAACTTTACAAACATTACTGACTTGAAGTTGGGAATCTGGGTGGCTCAGCTGAAGCCACTGACGATACAGCTGTATGGAAATGTACCACAGGAGACAAGCTAGCTGGCACATCTTGCAAGTTCTTGTTAGATTCCTGTGGTTGATAGGTTATATCAATATCAAACTCAAATCTTTGTTTTGCTAAGTACAATAAAAATCTTGCTCCAACAACTTTATGTTTGTAATAGACTGTAGAGCTATAGGATTGATTTCCTGAAATGCACAGGAAACCTTTTAAATAACACTTGTCTGGATCTAAACTCCATATAGCTGTCAGAAGCTGCTGAATATGAGCCTTAAAGCAGTGGTCTTGAAAGGTTGATAAAAGAAGGGCTGAGAATGTCATGTCAAAGTGACCCTAGATTTTATCAACGTTAGTCTGACTTTGAGAGAGCTCTAACAACTGAGCAGCAGTAATGTTTGCCTGAAACACTCCTGCTGAGCCTCTTGACTAACTGAAGCAACTTATTTTTTGCCCAACTGGATATAAGCACAAATAGCTTGAAGGGAGAAAGGACACAGAGCCAAATATTTTTGAGCTAGGATCCTCATAAACAGCCATCCCTGTGAGGAACTAAGATGAACTCTGTCTACTTTATTGCTACAAATAAAATGAAACACCAAGTCGGAGAGAGACTTTACACAGCACGTGGACTGGGTTGGTAGAACCAGTTGGGAAATATTTCTGTTTACCATACATCATAAAATAGTGCAGGGAGAGATGGAAACTTTACCTATTTCACTCTTTAATGTAAATTGATTCTTTTACTTGTCAAAATGGTATCAAAACCCCAGTAGAAAGAACAGACTATTCTTCAAAAAAGTAAACAGACAAACAAGACAGCTTAGATCTGAAATGAAAACAGCTACGGAACGATGGGCTTTCATTATTTTGGAGACCTTGGCATTCTTGCAGATGTATTCATGAATTAATCATTGAAAAACTTAAACTCAAATAAATCATGCATTTTCAATGACAACATTCTCTAAAGAGTACTGCAAATAGTTATTAAATCACAGCTCTTTAAACTCCTTGCATTAGGAATCTCTTTCACACGCAGCTACCTGAAAGAAACGTGTGACATTACAGTCCCTGTAATCTTGCAAAGCCAAAGAAAACTGTGAGTATACACTATCAGTTTGTCACCATGTATTAACAGTACTAAAATCTGTCAACAAAACTACCATACATATAGTAAACAGCAGGAGTTTTGGAATGCCAAGCAGCTTTTAAATGATTAGCACTAATTAGCCAAATAAAAAAAAGATCAGGAAACACATCAGAAGTGAAGACAAGTCTACCTGCATTGCTGTGTCAAAACCACATTTCCAAACAACCAATTAGTTAAGACGACCTTTCAGCCCAATAAGCCACATGTAAAGTGGGACGGCTTCATTACAGTGGCTCCCTAATTAAAATGTAAAGGCTGCTGATCATTGCATAATTAAACAACATGTCATGTGGTTTCATCCAGCAACTGCAAGCAGCTAGGCCTAAAATCATTAATGCCTAAGACATTGTCTAAATGAGTCCAGACACTGTAGAACTACACTCTGTCAGGATGGAGAGCATCCCGTGGTCATTATGGAGATAATATCCTCCAAAGGGACTTTTATGTACAAAATGTTGAAGTTCTTTCTCTCAAAATGACTTTGACTTTTTTATACCCAGTTTTCTTACTAATTAGCCTAAAAGAAAAAGGCTAGCAGGGCTAATTAACTTCCAGCTACTGTAATCTAAATATGAAGCTGCAGAAGCAAAGATTTTCCCTGTGGATATTCTTAAAGTTTTTCATAAGTTAAAGCTCTGCTATTGAGAAATTGTTAGGTAACCTTATGCCTTGACTGAGAATCCCCTGCATGGCTTCTCACTTTACAGAACCCCTGAGGAGCAAAACCCCTTGCAGCCACAGTTCTGTGTTCCCTATACCACAGACTGTCTACTCAGCCTTCACTGATGATGCACAGAAACACTGAGAACCAAACAGTGAATCTGTAGTACTGTGAATTTACTGGAGAATTTTAGGGGTGGGAATTGTTTTTCAAACTAAGAGAAGCCAGTCACAAGAAGAGCATATGTTAGGAAAACATACACACCTCCCCAGCTATACTTCCAGAGTTTAAAAGAGTGATGGACAAAAATAACATTAGTTCAAGTTCTTTTGAAAAGCAGAGTAGATGGGATATTTTATAAGCAGCCAGAAAAGAGCATCTGTTCCACATCCCAATCAATACTTTACAGTTCATCTTCTGCTCTTCGTGCATCTCCCATGTGTATCCTTCACTCACACCTTTACTGCAACAGGGAATTCAGATGCCTCCTTTTGATCACTTTGATGCTAAAACTCATACAAGGACTTTGTCATTTGAAAGTAAATAATGCTGGATCTATCTGAATTTGAAAGAAAACCACTTGGCAGAAAAACTAAGAAGTTCTTTGTGTTTGCCAGACTGACAGATAATAAAGAAATAAATGATTTTAGGGAAGAAAGAATAATAAAAAAAGAGCAACAATAAATACCTGAAAATAGCAAGTGAATAATGATCTGAAGATAAGGGTGAACATTTGATAAATGCAATGCACATTTTATTTCTCAGCTCACAATACCTATTTCAAGTCATCAGCCTCTCACCAAGGCTTGGTGAATGGAAAAAAAATCATCTCAAGACCTCTGCTTGAACTTCACTTCTGTTTCTTTCCTTGTATGTACAAAAGAGAGAATAATATAGTAAATATTATACCTAATGTAATATAATGTACATTTTTCTTGTTCCAAAACATCACAGAGACTAGACAGAAAGCAAAACACCAAGATGAACACTAAATTGAGAGAACAAGTCTGACAAATACATTCTCTCTTCACAAGCTTTGTAGTGGAGAACCACTTTAAGGGACTTTCCAGCATTTTTACTGCTCACCCTCTCTTTAGAAATTCTGTAGACTCACAGAAATGTAAAACTCATCCAGCTAAAACAATTCAACCACTGTAAAGTAAGTAAAGACAGACAGAAATTGGTCAAGTGCTTCCTACTGACTACCAGGCTTGTACTTCATACAAGCAAATGGACTCAAAATACCCAAGAAGAGTTATTTCCATTCTACATCTCCTCTGAGAGGTTTCTGTATTTCCCGCAGTTAAATTTTGTGTGGGTTCTATGGCACACTCTTATGACTATTAGCTATTAGTTCTCTTCATTTCTGATCTAAGAATTGCAATTAACTTGATGCCAAGAAATCGCCCTCATTATTTCTTCTGTGGTCTCCAACACAAACCAAGTTTTGCTCTAGATAGATGGAGAACTGTCCTTTTGGAGCTTGCTGGAGAACAGTTTCTTCCCCGCTGTCACTCTTGTATAAACTGTCTCCACAGAAATCCCCAAACCCTAAGACAGGGCATCCTTTTGGTATTCAGATTAGCTCTTCAGAAGGGTTGTATTGTAAGATGCCCACCTGGAATGGCTGCAGATCACTTTGGCAACAGTATTTACATAATGAACTGCACCATTTCAGGCAATGGTAAGAAAGGAATTGGTTCTGTACCGTACCTCTTTATGGACAGAGTGTCCCAGAGCACTTTACAACACAGTGTCTTACAGTGAGTACAGGAACATGGGGCAGCCAGAATGCTCTCAGTGAAAGCTCAGATATACTCACAGGCAATAGGATTTCTTTTACTGAGAAGACTTGTTGCCCAGGAATCCAGGGTTTACTTCTGCAATGAAATTAAGATCACTTAGTGCAGTGTAGCCACGTAGGGTCACAAACAGCACTCCAGATACTAGAGCACTGTCCAAATCATTATGGGGGGTGTGGGGGGTGTTTGTGTGGGTTTTGTTTTGTTTGTTTGGTGATTGTTTTTTATTTGTTTTGTTCTGTTTCTAGTATTCTGTATCTTTACTTCAGAGCTTGATCCAAACTTAATTACTTGTCTTCCCCCAGGGCTGCAAACTAAAGAAGCTTCAAAATGAGGGTGGCTTACATATATTGTAATTACTCCCCTTTGTGTCCATAACAGTAAAGGCAGTTCTGTTAATCAAGGGGAATTAACTTTCTTTTACTGAGATCAGTACTAAGTCCAATTTGGACTTTCACAGGGAGAAACACATATTGGGGGTTTTTGTTGTTTTTTTTTTCCAATTAAATATGTAACTGCTTTCTTAAAATTTATGAACATCCAGGGAAACTGGGAATCACAGGTCTGTGAACACAAGTTGCTCTCAGATTTTCAACTCTCTCCTGGTTGGTTGCATTTTTATTACAAACAAGAGCTATTAATTCATTCTGATCTGCAGAAATTCAAGCTTCTGCACAGAGGACTACGGTTAAAACCTGAAAAGGGTACTGTGCTTATTCTTTCAGGTTTTATTCTCAAACTCATTTTCACATTTAAATTATTTAATGTATCCAAATACATACTTATGACTTAATTGACTTCAGTAGAAGAACCAGAGTAATACCCCATACTTTTTAGCTGAATGAAACCTGTCAAGCTTGATCTCAAATTCCTGCTGGCTATCTCAACAGGGAATTCCTAAATATCAGTTTCAACTTTTTGCAGCTAAAACACAAATCAAACAGACCTTCATAATGTCATGAAGATATAGAAGAATGAGTACAAGAGTCTGTGAAGTCCAGAACCCTTTAAACACTGATGTTTGTCCTAAAGTGTGTTGAGAAAGTGATTCTACTTGTCACTCTTCCAGTATGCTGGACTGGAGAGGACCAGAGCAGACTTTTCCATGCCCAGTTTAGTGCTCAATTTAAAGAAAACAGTATTTTAACTGAAATTTCAAAGTTCCCCTTTTTTTAGAAATGGAGAAACATTGTTTGTAGAAGATAATTGCTTAGTTACTTGTGGGGTTTTTTTAAACAAATATCTGCACTTGTTGCTCCTCTTGATCCTGCATTAGCACCATGTTTCTGTCCCTATCTGTACCTCTGTGTGCTGGACTTGGGCCTGTCCTCCAGGGAGTTACAGGTCACGTGCCACTGCCACTCAGAAACTGCTGCTCCTAAGCAATGCAGTTTAAAAATAATTGAAGACTGAAAATTTTAATCCAAGGTTAAAAATGTCAACCAAAAGGGAAGGAGGGTAGATTAAGAAAGAGTGGAGATAATTATTTACCAAATAAAAATGTAAATTTCACCACCTCCCCAGAGATGGTGAAAGGACAGTATCATTTCACCTCTTAAAGAATGCATTTTTAAATAAACAGTCATCATGTCAGCATATATTGAAAACACCCCAGCACACCACTGGATAAAAACTGTGCTGGACAACTAATGGGTAAGATGCTTAGGAAGTTTACAACAATTTTGAAAATCATGACAGTCAGAGCTGAAGTCACCTGGATATAATTTTTTTTACATACTTTAGCCAACTCTAAACATCATTTTTCCCAACCCTCTGTATCAACTACTGCAGGTTTTGAGGCTTGTATATTATCTATCTAAATAGCTGTGTTATTTCAGGATTAACTCATTTTTCCTTAGTCACTTGCCTGATTTTGACTTTTCTTTTTTTAAATAAGGTCTTAGCATTAAAACAAATATATTAAAGCAATAAGGAAAAAGAGAACATTCTTAAACTATTAAGCTCATAGTCCTTTTAGGGAGCTTTCCAATTATATATCTCTGTATCTTTTGGTACTCTGGATCTATGATGGAAGAACCAGACCCAATATATCCTACATCTTCTGACAATCAGTAATACAACACCTAGAATATGATTCAAAGGCCATGGGAATCAACGGCAGTTTTTCTAAAGTTGTAACATTTGTCTCAGTGCCCTGCAGTTATTCATGCACCACAAACAAATCAAATAACAAAAGAAACTTTGCAATCTTTGTTTAAGAAGGTGCTGCCTACACACTTCTGCTATTTCCTAGCCACCTACTGCTATGTTTTCAAGCATTTAATCTGCAGGATCAGGTACACAGCTGATTCTTTCAGTTTTGAGCAAGCTAAACATTCCAAAAAGCCTCACAGAGGTGCACAGAGACTGGCAACTCTTTAGACAGCACAGAGATAAGATTAAATGTTGACATTTCAAATACCACTATTAAAAATATGTGCTAAATCCAGGGGCTAACTGGATTACAGTTTTACTGAAACATTCAAACTACAATCCTGACTATGTGGCTACCCTAGATATCAGAAGGTTACCTAAAGTAAATCCAGAAACTACTGTGCTCCTGTGCTCCTCATAATATGGTCAGAGGTCTCTGCACAGCACCTTCAGTAATAAAGAACTTTCTCTTCCAGAAAAGAGCTGCTGAACAATGACATCTGCTGACACTGCAGCCTGTTATACATCTTATTAGAACCCCCCTATTTCCTCCCACAGTCATACCCTGATAGTATCCTGCAGAGTAACCTCAGTGCATCTAAGGAAAGGGAAAAGCTTTGGGTCAATAATTCATTCTGAACAGTCTACATTTTCATGCAGTGTGTATGCAAGTGATACTATGTTTAATATAAATTCAAAATGTCAGTTTTAAACAAACAAACAAGGAAGGAAGGAAGCATTTCTGTCTTTGTTTTAAGTGTGAACCCTGAAATAATTTATTCATAGTACCACAATAAACTGTCAGCTATCTTGACAACTAAAAATGAAGCATACTGTACTCCTTGGAAAATCCCAGAAATGGTTTTTGTGTTACCAAGAGAATCGACAGAAAAGACAACACATTGAAACCCACAGCCAGACTCCACATGCAGAGGAGCTTCATTCAGATGCCACCACATTAGGATCTGTAGAGCCCTTAAGTCATAACAACCTATCAGAAAAAAATCACCTGAAGTGATCTCAGTGTATCTAAAAATGTTCAACTGTCGTTTTGAAGCAGCAATTCAAGTATTTAAACTCAGGGAAAAAAAAAATCTTGACAGAATATACAAGTAAAAAAGCATGTTAGTGGAAGAGAAACTGCCTTAATTGGGTAGTTAAGGGTATTTGGTAGGATTATAAAAAGGCAGAACTGTCAGAATGCAATTCTTCTCCTGGCCACTGGCCAAAGCAGCACACATTTGAGAGAAGAGAATAAACCACCACAAGTAGTACATCATCTCCCACACAAGATCCTTTCAAAGTATTTCTCAGCATTTCACTTTGATTTGCATGAGAAGTAATTTTCCCTCACTTTATAGTTTCCCACTGAAATTCCCCAAGTCTTAGTGCATCAAAGGAAACATGGCCCAAAGAAAAGCCACCAATACCCAGCAGCACCAACACGTATTTCTACTGTGGACAAGCAAATATCCTAACTGCACCAGAAGAAATTATTTTTTTTTTTGAACCATTATAGTCATGCAAACTATCTGCACCAGAAGCTGCATGAGTTGAGGTACAGCAGTCACTCAGCTGCAGCTGGAGCAAATGTCCACCACAGAAGAGCTCTGGAATGATTAGAGGTAACGGGTCAGCAACAGCTCCTTGCTGGGAGACTTTTATTCATCTTCAGCTACCAAAGTGCTTCTCTTCTCCACATGAACCACAACTTACTTTTTCTCCAAACTTTAACCCACAATTTTTAAAGGCTAACCATTCTTCTGACCTAGAAAAGCCTTCTATAAGTAAGGAGAAACTCCCCAGGAAGGGAAGATAGAATGAAGATCCCAATATCTGTTCAGTGCTGCCAAGACCGGTTTTATTTCAAACAGGAAAAAAAACCCACACATTACTTGATATAAACCCTGCAAAGCTGTCAGAATTACTATCCACCCAGTGTAAAGAGGACATTTCCACTTAGGAAAATGAACTCTTATGAAACAACTTCATGTCTGCTGCCTCTGACAAATAAGGAAGGTGGCAAACTTATTCTAAGTATTCTCTGATCACAGCTTCTGTATCCAAAAGGCACAAAGGAATATATGAGAAAAATTAGGTTGTATATTCACATACCAGGACTCAGAGCTACCTTTCACTCAACCTTAGCCTGAAATGGCTACCCATGGTTTGTTAATTTGTTGGTTTATATTTATATATTTACTTTTTCAAAATGTTATTATTATGCATGTATGTATTACCCCAGCAGACAATGCATATCATGCAAACAGTTTGCTCACTGTTCTCTCAACATTTTTCATCTGATCAAAGAAATAAAATATTTGAATTAAGAATTAGGCTTCAGAACTATGTTTTCCATAGTTCTGTGTACCTGCCATTCATTGCAACCCAACACATTCTGAGCAAGGAGGTGAGGGATGAAAGTCCAGCAATGCCCGTGGAGTACTAACACCTTCGGATTACTATTTCTCTTTCCAATCCCTTCCCTCCTACTACCAATACAACTTTCTCCATCAACATGGGAAAGATACATTGACAGCAAAAGCAGCAGCAACAATGCTAGCAGTGTTTCTGTTGGATCCACAGGGACTTCTTTCAAGCGGATGAAATACACAGCATTCCCATATTTCTCTTGATCCTTGGAGTCAAGGCAGCATTTCTTTAGTAGGAGGCATCCAAGACATTTCAAAAGAAATATTGTCTGTCTTGTAAAGAGTCCCAGGATTTTGTCCTATATTGTTTTATCATAGCTGAACATTAAATATTAATAACTGCAAATATGACAGCCAAAAAAGCCTCCTGACTTATCCCAAGGATGGTTGCAAAGTAAGAGTCACGGCGTTTTGCAGAATATACCTCTCATCTGTACCACTTCCAGTGGTCATGTTTTTAAGTGACATGTAGCATCCTTACATTTTCTGTACCTTACTGGAGATTTCCACCTTCCAGATTGGGATTTCCAAACACAACAGTTCTGATAACATTATCGGGTATCCACAATTCCAGGGAAAATAGCTGGATCATCTCTTTATTGTCTGCATGAAGAAAGATTCCTATCTATTCAAAGTTCCCATTTTCACAGGTATCCTAACAACCTATCAATTTGCAGAGCAACTGTTTATTCTCATTAGCTGAAGAATTTTCCCTTGGTTCAAGTGGAAGTTACTACACATAGATGCTCCAACACCGTGAGGAGGATTGCCATTCTCAGGATTTGGTATCTGTTGCACACATTTTATCTGATATGGCATATCACAGCATGAGTAACAGCTTTCTACAGTGCATTTTCTTGGTTCACACAACCAGCACACCCTTCATTTTTCATAGAGCTCTTCTATTCTCAAATACATCAGCCAAGCCTATTAAAAAAATAAATGAATCTTCTTTAATGTCACATATGTGACATTTAAAAATAAAAAGTACTTCCTTTCTTCTTTCCTTTTTCCATAAGTATCACTAGAATAATTTCTCCCTCCTTAAGTCATATTTAAGCACATTCTACTGCAGTGTATGAAACCAGCAGAAATGATGGTATCTTCAATTCTCACTATTATATCTTCATTATCTAAAATAATTCAAACTTAAGGGAAATTACAAAGTATAGCTATTCAACAGAGGCTGCAGGAAGATGTTCAAAATGACCCTTCTAGGACTGTAAAGAATCGAGTTCGTCTGACAATCCCTCGGGGTCTATTGCGTGTGGTGAGAGACAGCTGGTACTGCTGGCTTCACATCCCTCTACCCATCTCTTACCTGCAACTGCCCACCAGCAAGGGCTGAGCTAAACCAGTAACTGCTCTTTTGCTGTGAGCAGGCTCAGCCAGAAGGCAACTCCTAGTAAATAACTAACGAAGATTCAAACACCAGCACACACTACAGGCACTGGCAGCCTCTTTAGTTGTCAATTAAAACTAGGAGCAGGACTGACATACCATCAGGTAGTCCTTAGTGTTATGATGACAGAATACAGTGATGATGGGCATTGCTTCCATGCAAATTATGTAATTACACATTATTTTCTACATAAGTTTTCATAGGAAGAACTCATAAATGATTGGCATTCCTACGGCTGCGTATTTTTTTTTACCTCCCAAAACATTAAATCCAGGCTGAAAAATATATTTTAGAACCTTACCAAACATTAGTACGCTTCCAAAATAACATAAATTTTATTCAAGTTTTTCTGACTTTTAACTTGCACGTGCTTCAGAAATACTAACAAATATTTTAATGTGATCATAACAGGTCTCAATAGCAAAATATAATAAGGTCTGAGATAGGTGAAAAAGAGATTCAATGCTCTGCTCTTACTGAGTCTAAATCATTCTGTGCCAATAATCCCACCCTGAACCCAAAATGTACTTTATGAAATCAGCATACACCTCGCAGCCCACACCCTCCCCAAACACATATGATGAGTCAGCACTTCCTCACCCTGGAGGAAATTATCGAGTACTCATCGTATACACTACGTATGTACAAGTATATTATTTCTCCTGCTTGAAGAGCAATAAACTCATTACAAATGTGTAAAACATTCAATGCAATAAACATTTAATGCAAATTAAAACCCACCACTTTAAATTTTTTTTAAGTTACAACAGCTTTGCTTCCAATTAAGTATAATAAGGTTTTATAAATAATAGATAAATATAGATTATAAGGGAATAGCAATGGCTACACAGCAAACACATTTACATGCTGCTACTTGATTAACTACCTTTAAAGCAGCTTTGAAATTTAATTTTAAAATGCTTTCCTGATTGCAGTTACTTAGCAAGTACATATTAAGAACATGAGTACTTTGCTTGCTTCGTTTCCACATTTCATAAAGTTTATGTGCATTTAGACATTTCAGGATTGCCATTTACTGGTTTGAATTCTGTGTGAAGGACTGAACATCTGATGAATTACAAAAATTGACTAACACATCAAACAAACGAAATATGTTTATGTTGCTAAAAAGACATCATCAAAGGATAAAGAACTAAGCTGAGACAACAAGTAAATTTGATTTATGTTTTGCATCTAAAGATCACGGATATCAAGTGCTTACTTGTCTCAATTTATCTTAAGCAAAAGTGAGGGTAATGGCACTTACAAAAGAGCCTAGAAATGAAAAATTACATATTATTGTACACAGTCAAAGGTTAAACTTATTATTGCTCACCGTAGGCCAACTTTAACCCCAGGATTAATGCAATAAACAAACCCAGAACATTCTGTTTGCACACACAAAGCACTGGGACGAGGTCTCTGAAGAATTACAAAAGGGAAACGATGCCCCCTACTGCTGCCAGCGAGTGCTGCCCGACAAACAGGGCCCTTGGCTCCCAGAGAAACGACCAGGTAAAACCTATCAGCATGCATTTTCAAACTAAGCAGTGCTCATTAGCGTGACATATGCCAAGGACAATTTATTTCTTCCCTGGCTTTTAATTAAAATATATGAAGGGCCGTGTCTTGGAGAGGAAACTGTCAGGAAGGAACATAAAAAACTAAAGAGTGAATATATAATCCAAGTTTCCCAGAAGTTATGTATTTGGGTAAAGAAAGTATGAAGATTTAATTCGATTATTCTTTCTTGATGTATTTCTAAATACACCACATTTCAAATAATCACTTTTAGGCAGCAATGATCTTTTTCAATAGTACAGTTGTTAGGATTGATCGTGCTGTCAGCAGGAAAGCTGACGCGATTCAGTAGCGGCTAACAGAGATCATACAGTGTCTTTGAGTTGTTCAAGCCCACAGTTCTGTTCCTAACCCGTTCAGTTCTGGCATCACAGCTACTGAAGTAATGAATTTCTTGATGGGCAGGTAAAGCAACAGAGTTACTGTTTGAAATACTTATCAGGGAGAGACAGAGCTCAAATAAAGAGCCATTACGAAAGTCTCTTTTTGTTTGTTCTGCTTTCAAGCCGCAATAGACACAATAATATCAATACTGTTAACTCCTCATTTCCATGGCGTAAGTGAAAAACAATCCCCAAATTCTTACAGGGCAGATTGAACTTCTCCACTTCTAAGTAACTAGTGACAGAAATACGTACTGGGCACATTAGTGCCTTTGATGATCTCCTCGTCAGCACCCTTGAGACAATTGGTCAGACTATCCAATCTTACAACTGCTACCACCTACCTCTGTTCGAGGCTTGCAGAGTGAAATGACCACAGTTCACAAGTGTTTAATTCACAAAACAAATCAATAAGCAAAGCCAATGAGCTGACATGAACAGGTTTACTTCTTTATCACAAGGTCCTATTTTATCACAACCCCCACCGTGTTTTCTGGTGTTTAGACACTCCTACTGTGACCTTACACTGGTCATTTTCAACTCAAAGCACAATGAAAAACTGACACAAGAGCAGCAGATTGTATCTGATTCATACTCTGACACTCCTGCAGTAGAGTGTGAGGAATGAAGAAACTTTCTCTTTCATCATCAGAACATAAGAAATTTAAATTGTAGAACTTGTATTTTGGAGAACATTTGGATAAAACTATTTCTGCTTGTTTAGAGGAACTTCACAACCCATCAGCAATGAGACCAAAAAATACCCAAACAACAAACCCCCCATGATTGTTTACCTTTTCAACATTAACCAGACCCAAGACTGGCTCAGTCTTGGGGTTTAGCAAAATGTAAGTTCTATTCAAAGTTGAAAAGATTTTATGTCATAAGCATAAGAGATCATATTTCTTCAAGAGCATATTTTCTAAATAATCTTACAAATCAGATTTTAGGTGAGCATTTGGTGGTTTGTTTTTGTTTTTTTTTTCCTGTTGACAGTTTCAGCAAGTAGTTTGGCCCTCAGAGGGCTAGGTGAATAAAATCAGCTCAAGAGATTGCAATGCAACTATCCTCTTCCAATCCTCCCCCAATATAAACCTCTATGCCTTAAGGGGACTTAGAGGCACCTACAGATTTTAATAAATACAAAACGTTTTAAGTCATAGGAGGTGACTTTAAACCAGTCAAGAGAAGACATTGACCAGGCAGGGAATTCTAATAATTACATTTTATTCCCATGGCAAAATTGCATTTAACTGTCCTCAAACCCAGCTGAAATGCAACTGGAGATAGTCCTGATTACATGTGTTCCTAGGTGTCCCATGGAAGTGTGCTGCTTTAGGATTGAACGTGCTGGAAATGACTTGAGACTGACAGGAGTCAGTATGGAAAAATGGCTAACATGATCAACAAGAGTTTCAAAAATTTCATCTCTCCTATCAAGCAAATTTCCTCCAAGCTCTTTTCCCTAGATTTCGATGTAGGGGTCTTCATCATAAAACAACATTTAAAGCTGGTTTCTCTTACTTCTAGTGGGTCAGGATGAAATGGGATCCATCTTCCTGAAACTGTTTTTCTATGTTTCTACCACTGTGAAAGGAAACACATAAAAGGTGGCATCCCATTTCTCTAAATATGCTTTCTAAATGTTAAAAGGTTAAAGCAATTTCCAGAGGTCTCTGTCTGGAAAAAGCCCACCACTGGTATTTAATTGAACTGCCTTTGCTCTGAGGAATGCAATAAAATACACCAAACCCAAACGTAAATGCCTTGTTGTCCTTTATGTAAAGAAAGTCAGCTTAATTTGCCTTTTTTTTTCCACCATTACACAAAATGAGCATGCCAAGCTGGTGTAAGCAAATTTTAATTGAAATTGGTGAAAATATTTTGATTTCAGCAGCTGATGATTAATCCTGCTGATTTTACTATGATTATATTAGACCTTATTCTCACAGAAAGTCTCTGAGCCTGATTTTTGACTGCAGTGTTTTAATACAGATCTGTAATTACATCAGAAACATTTTCCTGCACTTCAACCAAGTAGAAGTCATTGTATGGAGTGAAATGTACTGAAAGTCTGTCCCTGGCTCCTGTCCATACATAAAAGGTTTTAAAATATATGATATATTCAGAGAATAAATACCCTCTAATTGAAAAAAAAACCAACACAACCCACAACCAAAAAAAACCCCAAATATTTGTTCTGTACAAGAAAATGTAAGCCAAACATTACCATTCTTTTTCAGACATTGAAATAAAATCAAAATTCAGGACCAGATTCTGGAAAAACTTACTGAAGTAAATCAGCACCCTTGCAAAAGTCCAGCCAGCAGGAAAAACTTTATAGACTTGAAGACTGCATTGCATTGCCAGATAGGTTCTTCTTTCTACAGTTGTAATGTTATTACTTGGCTTTTGGTATTCAGTTTAACTAGGAATATTACAATTTTATCTGTTTGTGTACATCTGATTATCCATATCGATTCTGGATGTCCCTGAAACACTACCCCATTTCCTGCTCTTCACTCTTTCAGATGAAAACCATTTAGTCAGCTTAGCAGTCTCATTGAAGTCAATGGATAAAGATGAATAATGTCAATTTAAATGGGTCTTAACCTTGTACCAGACTTTCTGTAAGCCATCTGCAAACTGGTATCATTCAGGCATGGAAGTTTGTACACCTGTTCTCATCCTGTTTTGCACAAAGATAAATAGCAAACCAAAAGCAAATCACCTACAGCCAGGTTTACAATATGCTGCGTCTCTTAAAAGCATTTAAAACCTAATGTAAGCACATCTTCCAAGTTTATTGCACCCCTTCTACCTTTCAACTACTGGTAGCACTTTCCACCAGCTATTTTGTACCGTATTAAACCTCCCAGAACAGAAACCAGCTGTTAGGTCCTGTTCAGCAATCAGCTACCACTCAGGCACAGTACATACCATAACATTGCTCAGAAAGTACAGGTAGTGCTTTACAAAAAGGATTTAAATTCCTGTAGTCAGACTAAGAACAAAATGTTTATGAAAATTAAAACCAAACACACACAAAAAAATCCAAAACAAAAACCAACACACACAAAAAAACCAAACCAAGCCAACAAAAAACACTCAACAAAACCCAAAACAATTCTTGTCTGAAAAACCTTAATAGTGCTCAAGTGTGTTTATTTGATAAACTATAAAAAAAAATACTCAGAAGAGCTTTATAGAGATCCCTACTTACAAGATCAGCGAGACTACTGCTTTAATCTTTGCAGCTGCATAACCTTTGATGAAATACACCAACTTTAAACTAACATACAGAGGGGCAACTGAGCACAGCACACTTGCTGCAGCACTTCACCTGAAGCTGGGCTACGTCTTCCTCAGAGACAGCTGCATAAGGACGGCAGCCCCTCAAACACCGCTCATCGCTCTGCAAGCAATGCAGCCGTCTTCAGGCCCCCCTCACAATAAAGATCACAGTTTGTTTTGTCAGTCCTTCAAGCAAAGCAACAAAGTTTAAATACGCAGCAGGCACAGAGCGTGAAACCTTTAAAGTGACTGGTAATCATATAAATATTTACATTTAAACCCCACAAAACTGGAATATTTCCCAGGCTAAATAACGGGCTTTGCCAATACACCTGCAGCTCTTTGTAACTCATTAAGAAACTTGAGCACGTATCCAAAAAAGCATCAAAACCCAAATGCAGACTCCATAACATAAAATATTGCCCATGCACATGTAATTACAGTGCTTTTCTCTTGTCTTCCTTTTATAATGATTCAGTTATTTACAACTGATACTTTTGAAAGTAATTTGGAATAAAAGTAATTAATTCTAAAATTAAGGGACAGAATAAGTTTCCTTAATTGAAACTACTAATTACAGAATCTGTACCTGGATTTATTTTCAAAAGGTTGCCTCTGGATACTAACAAAATAAGACCAAAGCTTTGATCTGTAAGTTCATTAAGATCTCAGCACTGCAGTAAGGTCTCCAAAAGGGAAGCCCTTCTAACCACAAGTATCACCAGGTCTTCAAGCAAACACACATCTGTCCCTAGAGACAACTAGAAACTTGAGTAAGATCAGAAGTTTGTCATTATAAAGCAATGCGAGGCTATTTTATTTCAAACCATTTTTTGGCTTTTTGCTTTGTAGTTCTCTTAGCAAACAAACAAAAAGCTTTAATTAAAGCATACACCAAAGATCTGATACAATCAGAAGTAGTCTTCAATTTTAGGATTAATATTTCACAGAAAGATTTGAGAGCGCCAGCCAAGGCTCCTTTTCCTTTCTGAAATTAATAGAATTTGAGTTATTGCTTTTGCAAAATAATATGTGACTATTTGTGTTGTGTCTACCAATTAAAGTTTCTGCTACCCAAATTCATATAGGATACTTTCTATACCCTATTACTTTAGGACAGAAACAAAAGCATTTTCTTTCAGCTTTTTAATGATCCTTTGTATCCCAAAATGCTGGCAATTTCGCTTTTATGATAAAGTTCCTTGCTTTCCATTTCATTTGTAAGAACTACAAAGCAACAGTGGCTGTCATGACTACATTTCAACAGCTGGTGGCACCAACCACCTCAAGAACTCGCCTAGTTGAATGTTCGATTACCGTCTGAAAAGTGAACGTTGCAGAATAGTTCGATGGGGAAGCAAAATGCAAATGTCTAAACAACAAAAACAACAACGAAAAGATATCTTCGGCAAAGTACAGCATCTTTCTCGAATGGGACACTCATTATCAAAACCTTATCCTGTCTGGAGTACGTGTAAACACTGTCTGTACACAGATGTAGTTTTCCATTTTGCCATACCACGGACAAAAATTATTTCAGTCTCAAAGATGCAGTGCTTTAAATTCAGGTAGGAAGATGTATATAGCTATCCCTAGAGATAAGCATTTAGCATGATTTTCTCATGTGCTAAGAACTGCAAACTCTCATTTAGTTTAAAACTTTGTAAACAGGGATGCAAGTGCCTTTATAAAAATATATATTTATATTAATCCTTTCCTGGTGTAACAGATTAAAGCAAAATATGTTAATTTAGATACACAACCATAAAATATTCATCCTCCCTTAGGAACCTACTGGAAACTACCTTATAAGTGACATTAAAATTGAACAAAACAAGTGAGAATCAAAAAGTTTGTGGGGAACTTTATTCCCTCAGATACTTGGGGGAAAAAAGTCACCTGGGTCTAGGGTGGGGAAGAAATAAAAGAAACGAGGATGTTTAATCCTTTGTACAACAGTTGGTCAGAATTGTCAACGCCGGGCATCTTCACATCTTATTTTGGGACGTTTTTTAATAAAAGAAAAATATTTTAAAATATATTAAAAAAAAA